>JAGKPW010000069.1:0-380549 GCA_019926035.1 Melaleuca alternifolia
TGCATTCAGGGGCGACTGGGAATCTGCTAAAAAATTTTGGAAGAGAATACTGCTTCCAAAACGGCCAAAGAAACAGTGCTTCATGTAGCCGCTTTGAGTGCACAGGACAAATTTCTTGAGAACCTGGTCGATCTCTTGTCTACACATTCGGAAACTTTTGAGATGGTCGATTGTGATGGCCGCACAGCCCTCCACAATGCTGTCCTGTCTGGAAGGATAAAAATGGTCAAGGCATTAGTTAAACATAATTCTAAGTTGACGCAGCTTGCAGATAATGAAAAACGCGTTCCTTTGGCGATGTCCGCTCTGGAAGCTTCTATGCATGAGGAGATTGCCTGGTTTCTGGCGAAAAAGACAACAGACGATGGGCCAAGTCATCCATTCAGCAGTCCCACTGCGAACGACTTTATCATAGATCTCACCTTCAACGGTCATCATGGTAAAGATCACCATCGCTCTTCATCTCAATTTGACTTCATTGTAGACTTGGCTTATTTTCTGATCGACTTTGCTGGCGAGGTCGGGCAGACATTACCCTCTATCTAGTCGGGCAGTACCCTTACTTGATTGCCTTGAAAAAAAAAGACATTGATCAACACTTTTCTATACTGGACGCGTTGGTGTGGAGGGCGTTTAACTTTCCCAGCGGAACCAAGCTCAGTGTACTGGAAGCATTGATGTATAAATGTCCGTGCTTTCTGCTCTTGCATCCCTTCATTACTAATTCCCTTTAAGAAAATCATACCCGGCCCATCATCTGCTCTTTTGATTCTGAACTGAAGGTATTCCGGTGGACTTGGACTAAAAATTAACGGATAAAAATTCGGATCCGGGTGGGTATTCATTTTTGCTGTGGGGCATCATCTTGGGACCTTTCATGATTTTCAGCTTTTAAGTCATTTTTCTTTGATTGATTCCCCCTTTACTAGCAAAAGAAACCGGAAATGATTGTTCCTTGACCTAGTTTTACTTGAATAATGACCTAAAATCAAACTACTTTGTGGATTAGCTGTCCCCTGGGAATCACATATGATTCAACCAAATCATAAGTATCATATAACTTAATTGATTGGACAATGTACCGAATAAATTATAAAGTCTTACAATGATTTCATATGCAATGATTAGATTTTCTTTTCAACCTGAGTTGTAGCGCTTCAAAGTCTTACAAGGTCACTTTGGAATGCCGTCAAAACTGTAGGTATGCTTCCATTTATTGAGATTCTCTCTCTCTCTCTTCCAACTAAAACTCTATGGCTTGTTTGTTTTTTACTTCTTTTATAAGTAGACTTAAATCTTTGGCATAACCCATTGGGTATATGGCCTTGTGGTAATTAAATTCGATTGGGGTGGATACGTTTAGCTTCAAGTTTAGAATTTGACTCTCACGCGTTATAAAAGATGCAAAATAAAAGTCAAAGAGAGAGAATGTGTGCACGTGCACTGCGTGTGTTTGAGTAAGAAAGACCAAAAGAAAATTATTTGCTTTAATTCGAAAAAGTATTTGTATTAGGCGTACTACCTGTATGAAAAAAACCACTATACATCTATCATTGGATGAATGATATGTGTATTTGAAGCTAGTTTTGTCATTAAAAGTTTTCACATATCAACTGTCGAACAGCGAATGTGTAGCTCATTCTTTATACCGTCAATTGTTCTAATAGAAATTCTTCAAAAAATTTATTCAAACTCAAACAAAGCTATATATTATTTTCTCTGTTAATATTTTTATAATATCCCAAACGCCACCAAATCACTAAAAAAATCATGCAGTTCCCGAAACTTATTCACAACTTTTGCCCATAGTTGCATTTGTCATCTTTCCCCAACTTTTGTATGCACCCGAAATACCCTTTATCCTTGTCCCTTATTCTTCCATTTTTGTCAAAAAAAAAAAACGAAAAGGAAACAGAAGTATAGTGTATATGCATGTTTTATCAAATTATGAGTTATTTTAGAATTGAGCCAAGTTAACTCTGCTCACTATGTCATTTAGATGTAACAAGCAAACTCAAACGTCACATACCATTATGTGACCTTATGTGGTGAAGTTTTGATTTTAGATAGACAGAATGGAGAAAGAAAATTTTTTTGCTCTTTTGCTGAACATATATGACAATAGAATGGATTGTATGATTAATATTTTTTTTTAAAGTTACTGGCTGCTATGCATATTTGAATAATATTATCTAAAATAATTTTGTACATGCAAAGACTACTGTGACTTACTGTAGTTGCATAGATGTAATTAGCATAGTTATAATTACGATTTCTTAATTATGATTAACATTACAAAGCCTCATTTGAACTTCAAGGAAGATCACTTTCTTCAGTTACCCGCCAATGGCTTCTACTTTCTTCACATCCGATTATTTTTTTCATCCATACATGATGACATATACCTTTTCTTGTTAAATGCCATAATGATTTTATACCTTTTTTGCACACAGTTTCAGCAATTACTAAAACTCACTCTGCATTTAAGGACTGAATCCCAATGGGAAAAAAAAGATCAAAATGGCTTTTCTAACAGAGTGAAAAGAAAAAAAAAAAGAATGAGATCATTTCCCAATCTCCGCCCAACCCAAGCTATAAATGTGGTAGGGTTTTTGTGGGAAAATGCGACAATCAGTAAATTGTTTTGTCTGATAAAAAAAAACATTGGGATGCTAAGCTGGACTACTATTTTTGTTGTTGTTGCTGGTTTATTGTTTTTTTAAGTAAATTCCAATTGCCACCTCTTTGTTTTCGATTTTCATTTTTTTTAGTATTTTGTAGTTCCTATAATCAAGAGGATTCACAAGATAAAACTGAGACACAAGACGGCAATCAAGTTGGCAGAACGAGTTTGCATTGAGATCTCTCGCAAGAAATCTACCGAGATCATTGATTTTATCCAAGAGAGAGACATATTGGGCCAAGCTTCGTTCATGGGAAACAGTGAAATCATAAAGCTATGTATTCAGTTTTTCCCGAAGCTTATTTGGCTCCCGCCTAATAATAGGTTGACGATATGGGCTGTGAAGTATCGACAAGAAAGGACTCTGAGACTCTTTTTGAAGGTAAGCTCAACTAACAAGGTGTCATTACGTTCCACACCAACAATAATAGCATCGAAGCAGATGATGGAGGCAGTAGCAGGGTATGCGGCAAGAGAGTACTACACTGGATTTGATGCGGTCAATAAGGTGGCCGGAGCGGCTTTTCAAATGCAAAGAGAACTGCAATGGTACAAGGTAAGCATCTTTCCTCAACCTCCCTTCGGGCCACGGTATTCTTTCTCCCATCTTAAAGGGACATCTGTCCATCATCACCAACCCATATAAATGCCATCCTCATCGATCATCATTGCATGACATAATTCAATAAGTGTTGATTTTGGCGATCAAATAGTCATCCAATGCATTTAATTAAGCAGATCATTAGCCATATTGATATCAATTTTAAACAAATAGTCTCACAATTGATATGCAATTTACTCGTGGAATTCAACTAACTCGAGTCATTCCAATAACAATCAAGTTATGCACCGAATCTAATCATACATTTAAACATCAATAAGCAAAGCTAAATTAGACATGCAATTATGCTAGGAAGCACAAGGAACCAAAATCACCTAATCGTCTATCATGGACAACTTCCTTAATTTTTTTTAAAAGGTTGGTGCTAATTGATTAAGCTAGGTTTGTTCTAACACTATAATTCAAATTTTCAAGCAAGACTATATTCACTAAACCAACCTTCAAATATTTTTTTTATTTTTTTTTTCAGAAATATTTTAATAAAAATATTATTCTCTTATTTTTTTTATATGTTATATGTTATTGTATTAAACAGAGATCAGTAGCTGGGTCCGGTTTGGGTCAACCCGAGCGTGGGGATAGACTGGGAAGAGCCAAGCCATAGAGCTGGGCTCCAGGCTTAAAAAACTCGAGTCCAAATCCAAGGACCCGGGTCTAAGCTAGAGACGGGCCAAGGTTTAGTCCAAAGCGTGTGTGGGCAGGAAACAGGGGTCGTCCTTGTTCGCCCTTGCTCCACCCAAGCGTTGCCATCAACTAGGGGATCGACAGCGACCATGACAGAGGTAGACGACGTCTCCTGGTGAGCTGCACCCCACCTATCAACCTCTCCCGATCCACCTCCAAACTGGAAATAGTGACAGCGACCAAAAGAAAAAAGCAACAACAACTCAAGCCAAAACTTAGCTTCGTTTATGCATTTCTTTGAGTAAATGGTGTGCAAACAAGATCGATCCTTTTGGACCATTAGAGAAGACCAATTGTTTGCTCATGGACTTGGAAGAAGATCCTGGACCTTCGTCGAGAATTTAGGAAACTTTTCCATTGGACCATTGGTAATAGAAGGACCTCACAACCTTTTCTTCAATAATAGAGATATCTATCAATCTGACTCCTCCAAAACAGCCATAGTGGTTGATCTTGGCTTGAGGATGGGTCAACCGTCTCTTTTATTGGATAGGCTAATCACATGGGGAGAAGCCTTACCTCACCTGACAAAAGATGAGGATCATTTTATTTGGCTCGGACACCCTTCTAGTATCTACGTGGCGGTGTCAGCTTGGAGCATTGTTCAACCTCGAGGTTTGTTAGTTCCATGACATTCGTTCATTTGGGATAGAATGATTATCACTCGGTACCAGTTTCACCTTTGACTTATGACCAAAAAAAGGTTGTCTACCTATATATTCTTATTATCTCGCCCGAGGATTTCGGTTGGTACTTGTGCGCCGAATTCTATAGATCATTAGTTTTGTACATTCCTACTTGGTAAAATCAATACAATTTTTAATTTACAAAAAAAAAAAGGAAGATCGATCCATTTTGGGGCCAAAACAAACCTGGATCTATACCTAGAGGCGGTCGAACCAAGCGGGTGACAGTTGTGGACGAAGCACCAAGGCTGGAGATCCTCACCGAGAGGGGGCGTCGCCGATTGAACTCAATCATGGGCCTTTCTCTTCCCTTTCTCCTCCACTCCTTGAAGACCAGGAGACGACGAGGCCTAGAAGCTGAAGAGGGAAGGATGTCGCTAGCGAGTCGTCCAAGCTGGAACGGGAGCGTCGCCGAGTGGCCTCCGAGCCACCGATCTTCCTCCCTTCTCCTCTGAACCAGCGGAGGGAACCCCCTGCTCTTCCGCTTCCCTCTATTCTCTGTCTTCTTTTTTTTTTTCTCTTTCTGTTTTTCTGCTCCCACCGAAGCCCCCTCCCCCCATCTTTCTTTGAAAACCCTTCGACCTCCCTTTTTCCAGATCTCATCCTCCCTCTTTTTTTTTTTCTGGTCTTTTTCTCCCTTTTTCTTTTTTTGGTCTCCTCGTCCTCTGCGCTACTCTCCTGCCTGCGTCACTGCCCAAGGTCTGTCTTTTTTACTTTTTCTTCACTTTTCTTTCTACTTCGCCCATCCTTTCCTTTGCTTCTTCCCTTCACCTTTTCTTCTCACGAAGCCTTCTCTCTTCTTGTCGCGCGTCAGTACATTCAGCAGGGGGGAGCAGGTCGGTCAAGATGGCGAGCCAAGCAGGAAAAAAATCAGGAAGAGAGAGATGGGCCGCGAAGGGAAAGAAGGGAGATGGTCCAAGGGTCGCACAGGCTGGGCCCGCGATTTAGAGAGAGGGGCTCTCTCGCCCGAACTTGTTCGCGCGAATGTGGGAGAGGGCCGGGCCACTCAGGCTTGGTCCGAGGGGCTTTTTTTTCCAGAAAATTAAAGAAACTCCTAATCTCTAACAATTTTATTAAAAAAAGGTCCAAAAGTGATTTACCAAATTAGCAAAAATTAGGTGTCAACATACTATAAGAAGTTACCCTTTTTGTACATATAATATGTTTCAACATGATCTAGATTTAAACATGTTTAAATATGCTTCCAAAAAATTAATAAAAATTAATATTTTCCATATTTTGATTTTTTTCAATTTTTGATCAAGATCAATTAGATGATGAGATTGAGATTTAAGTTTCAATTTTCAAATAAGGTTTTTTTTCAAACTATTTGATAAACCACAGACAATTAATTGGTGTTCATAAGTTATCATAAATAGAATTTTTCTGATATTTTATCTAGCTTTTGCGGTTAAAAATATGAGACCACAAGTTAAAATTAACAATCTTCTTTAGGTAAAGTGATAGTACAATGCGAAATATAATAATATCTTGTTTGGTGTAATGTGTCATTTACATCGTGGATTTGATGAGAAAGATAATAAAAAATAGTCAACTCTGTTGGTTAGCTCGATAAAGAAAAAACAATAAATTCAACAAAGGGAGAAGGGTATTTCGATTAGTTAACAAACCAAAACAATGTCATAGCCAAAATGGAGGTGGAAATAGTGCCACCCTTCTTGACAAATTGCTTAAATATATGGTTGTCTAGAGCTTTATTTCAATACTCTTGAGAATATACATAGAAGATTTTTTTTTATATAAAAGTTGAGTGATGTATAGCTCTGGCTCTTGTGTAACACGAGGTTTACTTTCTTGGGTGATTTTAAGGGCAGATTGCCTTACATCTACCTGGGGCAATCAGGACTTTACTCCTAAAATTGAATCCAAGATCATAGTGATTAGATTGCCATGTTAGTGATTTTTTTGCCAAAGTTGGCTAGAAAGACTAAATTGACATTAAAAGGTGCAGGACTTGAATCCAACACTTTGTTGGCACATAGAATTTGAATCGAAGATCACAATGATTAGACCTCAACGACTATCAATCAAAGTTGGCTAGAAAGACTAAACAGGCATTAAAAGGTTTAGGGTTAGATTAGCATATCATCAAAAAATTTATAACTAAACTGATATAAATGTAATATTAATGACTAATAGCAAATTAACAAAAAATTTAGAACTAAATTGGCATATTTAAAAATTTTATGATTCAATTGGTTACTGTCCAATGTGTTGAGGATTTTTTTAACAATTTTCCAAATATTTTTTCGACAATTTCTTCTAGAAGACTCCAAATTTCATGAAACTTAAATCCATCATAAAGTAGCATGTGCTTTCAATGTATATATTATTTGAGTAACGTGAGATTTTGTGAAATCATTACTAATTGTTTTAAAATTTTGAACTGTTAGATGAAGATATATTAAATATTCTAATAACTAAAATGAAGCACACAATCATCGAAGGTCTAAAGAAAGCGACCTTTGATACTTTTCCAGCAAAGATGGACTTCAATTTCTCACTAAGTATTAGATAAGTCTTAATGTCCTTGAGATGTGCCCTCTACAACTTTTTTTTTTTAATTTCACTACTTTTATCCACTTGTTTGAACTCCTATTTACGAGTTTCATGCATAGGCTGTGGAAAGCTGGATTATCCCTTCCGTGGCATCCGACTATTATAGCGGGAGAACATATTGGAATAAATTCGTGGAGCAGCACCAAGATTTGCTAGAGAGTGGAGAGAAGTGGATGAAGGACACAGTAGATAAATGTATGCTCGTCTCAACTCTTGTTGCCACAGTATTGTTCGCTGTTGCTTTCACTGTGCCTGGAGGCAATGACGACAAAACTGGAGTCCCATTACTGTTAGGACAAGACTCTCTCCTTATTTTCGCAATTTCAGATGCGTTAGGCTTGCTTTCCTCTGTGACGGCCATCTTGCTATTCCTAGGCATGTTAACATCACGGTTTGAGCCGCAAGATTTTCTCGAATCACTACCGAAGAAGATCATTTGGAGCCTTTGTTTTCTCTTCCTCTCCTTAGCTTTCATGCTAACGGCCTTTGCTGCCACTCTCATGATTGTGATGGATAAGAGAGTGGAGTGGGTTATCATTTCCATTACTTTGCTGGCCTCTCTCCCCGTGGCTTTATTCGCCGGACTACAGCTTCCCCTGCTATTCCAAATGGTTAAATCCACTTATGGACCCAGCATCTTCCATTCCGAGGGCATTTGGGATGGAGCCAATTATACTAAACAAAATTAGAGATTGACGAATTTTATTTGAGGGTGTACGCCTTCCTTATAGGTTTTGTAGCAGGGCCAATGCAATACTGAATGTATTCCTCAAAGTATTTAAATAATTACCTTGCCTTATGTTTCCCTACCTTGTTGCCACAGATCTATTTGTAGAATGATTTAATCAATTAAAACTTTTAGCCTATACATACTTCAAAATCTAAACATATAAAAACAAATTTTTTTAAACATTCAGTATTAAAACAGGCTCACAATCACGGAATAAGCTTTTTAAAAATAGTTCTTTTTTTAGCTTTTCCTTTTATAATTTAGATGCAGAATTTTATTTGCATCAGCTTAAACATTTAGCCTCCAGGTATTTCAAAACATAAGCTATATAAACAATTATCGTAAACGTTTATTACCAAAATACGCACAATCATGTAATGTAACTTTCATGAGTACTATTTGTAGAAAGAATCTATAGATATAAAATGTCGGTGATGAGAATTACACCAAATGTAGACTATATTCCTGAGTACTATAAAGTTGTTGGAATCATACTAGCTATAAGACTTAGCTTATATTAATTATGAAATAGATGGAATTGATTATACCATTAGTCTTTGATCATTCATTAGTTACAAATAGATCTTTCGGCAAGCATCTGGATATACAAAAACAATACAATCATGGAAAAGAACTTTTTTAGCATTTGACTTTTCTTCGTAGATGCTCTTCAAATGAAAGGTTTGATCGTCAAAATAATCTATATGTAAAGGACACCAATGATAGACATGATACCAATTGTACGACTTTATTCTTAGGATCTATTTAATTGGAAACATACTAGATACAAGAATCTGTACCCATAAATTGAGAGGCACATCGAATTACAACTATTAAATATCTTCAATAATTCATCTAATTATATATGGATAATTATCCAAAAAGTCCTAACTTTAATATATGATGGCTGATTTAGTCCTAAACATTTGTGTTAGGTTAGTCCTATAATTTCAAAAATTTGCCAATTTAGTTTAAACCGGTTGACAACTTGCCAATTTAGTAATTCCATCAAATTTTCATTGAAAATTGCTAATATGGATGATGGCCAACCACTAGTCATCATACATGGAGCGACATGTGCCAATGTGGACAAATCCTACAATATTTTAATTTTTTTATCTTATCCTTTGACCTCCATAGTTGGTGATCGGCCAAAAGCGATGGTTGCTTTTGCTGTAAATATTTTCAGAAGGGAATCTGATCATATAAAGAATTTACTCATAAAAGTAAATATATTTAGGAAGTAAATTTGATCAACAAAAATAATATACTCAAATAAGTGAATATACTCATAAGTGAATATATTCAAAAGTGAATATGATCAAACAAATAATTATACTCGGTCAAATGAATATTCATATAATAAATATAGTCAGATAATGAATTTGACTAAACAAATGAAATATTTTGAGATAAGTGAATGTAGCCGGTGAGTATAAGGTGGAATGACCCATGAGTACAAGGTGAATGCGACTAATGAATATAAGGTGGATATTACTAGTGAATACAAGGTAAATCTAACTAATGCATATAAGGTGGATATTACCAGCAAGTACAAGATGGATATAATTGGTGACAGTTGAATCTGCAACTATCGAGATAACACTTCCAAGTTTAGGTTCATCATTTTTACGTACAAAATGTTACAATATCTCAATAAAACCGATCAAATGCCTTTTAGACATGTATGTGTAATCAACAAAATAAATCAAACAATCATTACACCTCCATACCACTATTTCACATACTCACTTCTAACCTCAGATTTAGCTAAAATTAATAATATATATATATATATATATATATATATATATCAACCAACCAAGTTAAAAGTGTTAAGTAGATCAAGCTAACTTAGTGCCTAGGTTTTTGACTTTCCAAAAACAAAATGCAAACAATCAAATGCCTTAACCACCTTGTGACTCTTGAAAGATAAAATCCCAGACCAAAAGTAGAATATATTTTCTTTTGAAGATTGAAGAAAGAGTGATACGGCCGAGGTGAAAATGATTCTCATACTACCAAGGTTAAAAAGGATGACTATAAGTAAATATTAGATAGAAGGCCGCATGGGATGGAATTGTGGGTGGCAATGTCTCATTTAATCTATGGCCAAATGGAAGATGAGTTGATAACTAAAACATTAGGATAATGCCATATTAGTTTTAGGTGTCAAGATTAGTAAACGTGTCTCAATTTGAAAAAGACACTTGGCCTTGCATGCACTCTTAAAAGAACAAGTGAGTATTATGTGACTTAATATGGGAAGACAAGAGGGCGACCATATTAAAAAAAGAAATCCTTCACTTCGGCCAATGAGTGGGTAAATCACTCTTAGTAAGGGTCATTATTAGAATTAATCAACTGAGGTTAAAATAAGGAAACTCATAACGTGTCAAAATTATCAATAATCCTTACTCTATACTAATAAAAATCTACATTTACTAAATTTAAACCTCGATAATCACTCCACATATAATCCAAAAAATATTAGTACCCATTAACAATTATGATGGCGGTAAACTAAATTAACATAACTCTAACTATCTACATTTACGTCAATGCTCATCAATTTAATTTAACACATCAAAACTGAGACGATTACATTAATGGAAAAAAATCATATTTCACGCTTGAATTTACAATCCAGCAAAAATTTTCTAGTGTCAACCGAAATTCCAGGCTAAATAATACTTAGCTTTATAGTCTAAATGTTACTATTGGACATAGAAAAATCGGAATGTCATATAGATATTATTATGACAATTTTGGATGCCATATTCGCGGCATGGATGAGGGCGTCAATGAAAAAATAAAATTGATAGAAGATTATTATCAAAGTATACCTAAGATTCAGATATTATCTAAAATTACATGTTAGCTAGCATTAGAGGTATGCTAAAATGACCATCAAAAGCGAATCATTGGATAAGACTGGCACATCTGGTGGGTGTGGATGTATAAACTGAATGGAGGTTGAAAGTTCAGTGCTAGTATAATCTCTTCAAATTAGCTGGTCTCCCCCCAAAAGTTTGTAAGTATGTAGGTTTGTCATAAGCTTTCTAATGAGACATCATTCACCCGACATCCCTGGTTGTCTCGAACGAACGTAGCCACCCTTTCGAGGAAAACACGTGGTGAAATCAAAACCGAAGGATCTGAACAGAACAAAACTTATACACAAACAGCTATGAGTCCAGATCTTCTCAAAGGCATGAGAGTTGCAGACATCCAAGAACGGATTAAAAGGGTCCTATGTTTTGTGAGCTTCTAGTCAAACAGCCAATCAAATGGCAATACCTCAACACTCTTAAGTGCAAATCGATTGACATTGGAAATAAAAATGTTCAATGCATCCGGCGGACGTGAGCCGTCTTGCACGCGCCGTTAGGTGAAGTGGGCCCCACATGGACTCCTCCCGATGTAATGATGGACGTTAGCTAAGTTCATATATCCGACTACATCTAGTACTTGCTCATTGTGGAAGTGATCAACATCAAGATTCTAGCGTGCTTCCAAAAGGGAATAGTTCATGTCAATAAATTGAAGTAAAATTTGCACATAACTCACATGACAATCCTCCTTAATTTAGATATGCATAAAATAGTTCATGTTAATAAATTGGTCCAATAGTATCAAATGTGTTGGCAGAACGCGCCATTACTAAATCATGCTTTGATTGGGGCGCAAACGCATGGCAAGACCCGAGCAATCATCATATAGATGTAGGATGGAATGTTAGTTTCTCCCTAAATAGAAAGGATACCAACTCTACCATCATCACATGTGCAATGGGTGGATGACGGTGCTTCATCGCTGGACTTATCGAGTACATTTATTCTCAGATGAACACTAGCACTCAAGGAATTGACGAAGCAGCATGTTTCTCTTCATCTACTCAAAGCTCGACGAAGGGAGGGAGGCCTCTTGCTCGTGTGTCCAAACAGAACAACAAGTCAGGAAGCACCAATAGTCTATCTCTACTCCAACGACTCACTTCAACACACAAGCAAACCAAACACAACCTTACAAGAAAAATCCACAGAATATAAACCGAATCATTATTTTCCTTCTTTCATTTTTTTTTTCTGAAGAGGCTTGAAAATGTGGTTTTTTTTTTTTCAGTGGATGATATCTCTACCAAAATGAAATGAGTTATTTGGCCAGTGCCACCAAGAACACCCTTTAGCTTCTTAACCTGAGCGTCGTCAAGGAAAGTGGGGCGTCCACCAGCTCGGAAGGCAAATTATTAGCGAACGGAGCAATGTCCAGTATTGGAAGCCCAGGTTTAGGACTGCTGAAGCTGACTATGGCAAGAGCTGGACCATTACCAGCATGCAATTGGAAGAGCAATGGCCCCCGAGGGAAAATCATGCCATTCCCCCTGTCGATTTTTTTCAAGTTGGCGGTGTTCGCCGACGACCAGATGAACCCAGCACAGATCGCGGTCAGCTATTACCCCGAGGTAAATTCACATGCTCTGTTTCTGCTGAAGGTAGGGACCGCGTGCACAATTGCGCCGGCGTGAAATCCGGTCGCTTTCGAGCCTTTGTGTATATTCACATGCTCTGTTTCGCCCCTATTTTTAATTCATTTTTTATTCTTTATAGAAAAATGATTTTCTAATTATTTTATTTGCTTTTTTTATTCTTTTTTCCCTCTTTCTCGGTAGATTGCCTAGGCATCAGTGACCGACCACATGTGAGCTCGATCCTAGCCAAACTAGTATGCCTCACCTGGGCGAGCTCAAGGCTCAGTAGATGAGCAAGGAAGAAGAAAAAAGAAAAATAATGAAAAGGACAAAAATAAAAATAAATACAAGAAAAGAATATTTAACAATTTAATTTAAAAAGAAAAGAATATCAGGAATAATAAAAATGAATGCAAAAGGAAAAATTGCTTCATCTAGATAAAAGAAAGAGAACGGAAATTTCTTTTTTCATTTTTCACACAAAATGAAAAACATTTTTCGCATTTTCGAAGTTGTTTTCTTTTTCCTTTGACGGAAAATATTTTTCTTGACAAGTTAATTTTATATGAAAATAATGTTGGAAAATCTAAAAAACATTTTCCTAAAAGTTATTTTCCGTAAAACGAATATAACTTTAGTAAAAAAAACCATACAAAGAGGATTAAAGATTGAATTATGCTCCCAGAGGGTTAGTACACCTCGCTTCATAGATGTCAGATGAGATTCCTTTGAATTAGACTGAAAAAAGAAAAGAAAAAGAGCACACAGGCACATGCTGAATAGAATATCAAATCTTGATGCTATTAAGAACAATAGAGAAGACGGAGGTGATAAGGAGAGGGAGGCGTTCTTGGCAAACCAAGAGGAGGGAGGTCAAGGAGAGAGGCAAGGTCTAGAAGCTGCTTGAGATCCAGGGCGATCGGTATACCGATTGAAATACTCAAGCTTGTGTGTTTGCAATAAGCGCACTTGAAACTGATGGTGTGGAGGACGATTTTGAGCTTTATTTTGAGGAAATTTGCAGACGGCGAAATTCTATCGTTTCTACATTCTTTTTCTATTAAGTGAGAGAGTGCCGCGGATTTGATTTGAAAGAGAGGTTTCAACCACCAAGGCTTGAACCATGATTAGAATTAAGAGGGACCGGAGAGAGAGAGAGAGAGTAAGGAAGAAGAATGCCATAAATTATGTGAAAGTAAGTTTATCGTTTACTCGAGAGGAGTAGTCATGCCCCTAGGCCCGAGAAAATATATCAATGAGCTGTATTTGGTGGCCACGCATTGCTTTAGCATTTTCAGTTCGGGGAAGTAAAACTTATCATGTCTTGTAAATTGGAAAATCTCAAATCCCCATGCTTGGTTTGGTTATAATTCTAGTCCTTATACTGTTTTCAGGTGACAGCTTAGTCATTTTACCAAAATTACAGGCACAAAAAGTGTGATCTCTCCAAATAATTCTAAAGAAAGTTTTTCTCTCATCTCCAAAAGAACTATTTAATTGGACTTTTCAAATTATTTAGAAGTCAGTTTTTCATTGGTTGAAACAGAAAACTCCAAACGATGTTTTTCTAGGAGAGACATTTTGAGTTTGACACATGATTTCACATGATTTCAGACGGTTGGAAAATTGTGGATCTGGCTCTTGGCTTAAGTAAGCGGATCCGAACCTGGAAAAGGAGGAGAAATAAAAGAAAATAAAAGAAAGGAGGAGAGAGAGGGTTCGGCGGAAAAATAGGAAAATATGGAGAGCGAGAGAGAGAGAAGAATAAGAAGAAGGAATGTCAACGAAGGAGGGAGGTTCGGCTAAAAAAGAAGATCCAGTAGAATAGGAAGAGAGAGCAGAGAAAAGAGAAGGAGAAAAGAAGAAAGAGGAGGGCAAAAAAGAAGACACAGGGAGGAAGAAGAGAAGAGGAAGAGGGGCACTCGCTCGGGTGTCTCCGCAATATCTGTTATTGACCGACACCTCCAAGCCCGGCGCCTGCTTCTCCGCTACTCTCCCGCTCAGTCCTTACTGTTTCTGGGTAAGCGATACTGCTACTTGTCTCCCCCGATGATCATGGTGGAGGGCATTTCGCGACCTGGCAGGGACTTGGCTCACACCCTCTTGAGTGTGTCCATCGGTCATCGCCCTTTGAATCGAGTAGGGGATCTTTAGGTCCCCATCCTGTCCCCTCCCTATAACTCGGGGCTCTGTTTTTTCTCGAGCTCCTTGGACCAAGATGGTCGGCCACCTGTTTGAGCGAGCTACGAACCCCTATTACGGTTTGCCTCTCGTCACAATACCCATTCTTGCTTGTTTGTTATGCACCGTAGACGAGCTACAAACTCGCTGTACGGGCAGGCTTGCGAGGTTGGCCCAGGCTTCCAGAGCCGGGTCAGGCTGGAATCCGACCCAGTTTTTCTAATACTTAGTATTATATTAAAATTTAATAAGTAATATATAATATTTTCTTAAAAATCGAAATTTTGAAAATTAATTAGGTTTTCGCTTAGAAAATCTTGCCTGCCAGTGTCGGAGCCTGATCAAGGTCCCTTTAAAAAATATTTTTTATGAAAAAATCCGAAAATTTAAAGTTTTAATTAAGGAAGTCGGCCTTGCTTTAAAAATCAAATTCTGGCATTAGAATAAGCTTAATTTAATTAATTAACATTAACCATTTGGAAAAAATTGAAGAAGTTGTTATTGATGGACGATTAAGTACTTTTGGTTCCTCAATGGCTCTTTTCTCTTGATGGCATGTCTTATTGAGCTATTGCTTGTCATGATTAGACTCGAGGCATGATACAATAACTTTTTTGAATGACTAGAGGTAATTGAATTGAATGAGTAAGTTTTAAATACATCGGAGTCAATTAGCATAAGCTTAGTCTAATAAAATCTATTTAGACTTGATATTACTGCTTTTGAAGAATGATTATGATAATCTAACTTAGACTTCACTAAGATCAATTTATTAGATTTAAGCTCACCTTTATTTTTAACAGCAGGCTTTCGAGGGATAATGTCTCGAGGAAGGCCATGTATTGTTAATTACGTGATGAGCTGCAGGTTCTATATTTTTGTTATTAGGTAACCGCATTCAATTATTTGTGTGTTTATTACCGTATCGTATCTCAATACTTTGAGTGTTTATTTTTAGCATTGTCTTACAATAAATTGAGTGTTGATTTCTTTTTCTAGATTAAGCTAACCTTAGCTTAGATTTGCATTAAAAAGATCCCATAAAAAATTACATGGACATTTAGTGACTTTGAATTATCTCTAGGGCCTTAAACAATAAATAAGAATGCATGACCACATTAGATTTGATAATTAACTAGTCAGGTACTCATGGGGTGCTAATAGAAATGTTAGCATAAACCAGTCTTTGTATCTTAGAAGCTCTGCTTTCGTAGAAATCGAGACGACGCTCTCACGTCTCGATCTTTTTAACCGACCCTAATAGGCTAATGGCGACCCCTGCAAATATTTAGGTTGTTAAAAATTGACTTAGGAGAGTCCGTGCTCGTCAAGAATGAATCGAATCGGATTACGATTAGATGATAGTGTTAAGATGTCTTGTCTTTCAATAAATTGAGTATTGATTTCTTTTCTAGATTAAGCTAACCTTGGTTTAGATTTGCATAAAAATGATACCATAAAAAATTACATGGACATTTAGTGACTTTGAATTATCTCTAGGGCCTTAAATGATAAATAAGAATGCATGACCACATTAGATTTGATAATTAACTAGTCAGGTACTCATGGGGTGCTAATAGAAATGTTAGCATAAACTAATCTTTGTATCTTAGAAGCTCTGGTTTCATAGAGATCAAGACGACGCTCTCACGTCTCAATCAATTTTTAACTGATCCTAATAGGCTAACGGTGACCCCTGGAAATATTTGGGTTGTTAAAGAATTGACTTAGGAGAGTCCGTGCTTGTCAGGAATGAGTCGAATCGGATTTCGATTAGATGATACTTGTAAGATGTCTTTTAAGGACGTTGATTTAGTCTCTTTACGAGCAATACCCCTCACTTACCTTTAATACCGTCCCCCTACCCAAGGAGGTTCAGGTAGGTCGCAACAATGACAACCAAAATTTCTTTTACATGTAATTTTCATTGAGATTTTTGTAGATGAAACTAAGAAATTAGGGAAAATTCCATTGCATGTATGCATAAAAGTTGTCTCTTTAGAGAGATTTTGTCTTGAATTGAATTGACATTCTTTATGTTCGCTTTCACTTTTGGGCTTGTGTCACGACCTACCCAAACCTTTCCTGAATGAGGGGGACGACGCTAAGGTGGGTTTAGAGGTGTTTACTCTCCATTCCTCAATTTCAAACTTGGACCCTCCCAAGTTCACACCTCGCGTAACGTTTAGGCGTTTTCATTTTTTTAAGGTTATTTAACAATCTAAAATATTTCTAGGAGTTACCACTAACCTATTCGAGTCGGTTAGAAACTGATCGAGACGCAGGAGTGCCGTATTGATCCCTACATAAGCAGAGATTCTAAGTTCGGGGACTTGTTTACGCTAACATTTCTATTAGCGCCCTTTCGGTACCTAACTAATTGGTTAGTAGTTTAATCTAAATTGGTCATACATTCTTGCTCGCCTTTTAAACCCTAAAAGGTCATCCAAAGTCACTAAAGTCACTAAGTGTCCATGCAATTTTTTTTTAGTAGTCATTTTCATGCAATTCTAAACTAATGCTAACTTAACTTAGAAATGAAACAAACAAGCAATTTATTGAAAGACTGTACAAAATAAATACTTACGGTATTGAAATACAATGCAATAATAAACATTCAGGTAATTAGATACCTAACGATAATGTAAAACTAGCAACTCGTCGGGTATTTTGAATAATACACTTTCCTTTGGCTAAACCCTTACAAAAATAAGATCGGAATGGACATCGGTCCAATGCCTCTTAACATGTACACTCCACCATTGCCATTGGCGTCGTCACACTATAACTCGATATGCATAGCTTTGATAATCTAACATTCAGTTGATCCATCCAATGCAAACATCAAATGGCACCAAGCCTAGTCATGCATCTAAGTATTCATTCACGGCATTTAAGTAGAGCATGCAATCAAGCTAAAGGAAAACGGGAATTAGGACCAAGCTTAGTCATCCATCATTGATAGCTTGTCCGAATTCTTCCTAAGATTAGTGTTTACTACTTAAACAAAGTCCATTTGAATATTGGAATCTGATTTCAAAGCAAACTTGGCATTCCTGAACAAAATCAAACTTTTTAATTTTTCGTTGAAATTTTTAATAAAATAAAAATTTTGTAATTGAAATATTATGTATTATAATATGATGATATTAAATAAAGCACTGGTCTTTAGACGGTTTCTCTTAAAATTTGTGTTGTTTCTTTTTGTGATTTTTCTATAAAAATATTATTATATTAATACTTTAATATTAAAATATGAAATGTCAAGTGGACCCGATACAATCTTGCAATCAAAATGGCGCCTCTACAATGTGCCTAGCCAACATATATAAAAGTGAATACTTTATGTTCTTCCACAAATAGAGCAAAGCGTGTTATACTCATCCCTTCCAATTACAGAAATGAGATTTGGGCGATCTGTGAACACTTTTGCAAGGCTTCACCTTTCTCCAAAATTGTTTGGTGAGAATTCAAAAACAAATGTAGGCAAAAATTAAGGCGAATAAATGTTGATTTCAGTAATTAGTAGTGGTGTTTTATCGAATATCAGTGAATGAATACCTCTCGCAACAACACTTATAACACAAGAAAGCATCAGAGTTACGATACCAATAGCTAATGCAGACTTCAAGGAAAATTGGATATGCTGTTGCACTCCAAGATGCATTCTATGAATCAGATGAAAGGACGTCACTAAGAAAACTTCATATAACTTTGTTTTTGTTTTTTCAGAACAATATGAAGCAACCTAGAAGTCATCTAAAGGAGCTATTAATGCTCGAGCAAGATCCACAGCTATCAGGACGAATTCTACATAATTTTCAACTTGTGCTTCAGTAATCATGATCAGTTCTTCTAACACCAACTAAACAATGAAAAACCCATCTAATTCAGAACCGAAGTTCATGCAAGTTCCACAGATAGTGGAACTAATACTATGTGCTCGGCCGAAAAAAAAAGCTGTACTTATGTAGATGGTACCTCGCCTTTCAGATACATAATAGCCAACTGAACAAATATATGTTTGGTATTCTGCTAATCTACTGGAACCTCAAAACTTAATCTCAAACTACAAGCTATCATTGCTCATCGGCAGCAACAAGAATCACGAAGTCAACAACGATATCCACTGCGATCAAGATTATTAAGCTAAAATTAACTCTGTTTCGTCAAATTCGAACTCATGAACCAGGAATCACCGAACATTAGGATGAGAGAGAGAGAGAGAGAGAGTCGAGCGAGCAAGCGAGGGATGGAGCTTCAACTGCTGCGGGCTTATGGAGTGAGGTCGCAGAAGGCAAGCGGCGAGCAACATACACATACACATGGAAGAAGCGAGAGACATGTGCCGAGAGTCCCTCGGATCGACGAACAGACGCGACGATCCGCGAGGCGAGAACAGGGGACTTACCGGAGAGAGACGCGGGTAAACGGCTGGACCTCAAGGTGAGATGTTGTTTGGAGGTCACGGTCCGGCATGCGTCCAGCGGACACAAGCGACGGGCTCTCCCTTCTCCTTTTTTGTTCTGCTCCTGCCCACCTTTTTTCTTCGTTGAACGCCCTCGGATTTTTCCCTTCTTTTTTTGTTTTCTCCAGAACTCGCGCTCTCCTCCCTCCTGTGTTCTCTCCCTGATTTCTCCTCTTCTTTGTTCTTTTTTTTTTGTTCGTTCCTTTTCTTTACCCCCCAAAATTATCTGTTTCCCAGATCTCTTCCCCCTTCGTTGTCTTCACCCCCCACCCTTTGCTTTTCTTCTCTGGTTTTTGTTTTTGTTTTTTATATACCGAATACCTATTCTTCTTCTTTTCTTCCTCCCCCCCCCTGTTTTCACCGAATGCCCTCTTTTTTTTTCTTTTTTTTTGACTTTGCCCTGCTGCTCCTCCTGCTTCACCTCCCCTCCTTCCTTATCTTCTATCCTGCGTCAGTCTTCCCTAGCCGTCCAGAAAAATCCAGATTTTCTGGCCAGAGTCAGATGAGATGGAGATCCTTGAGCTCGGGAACGTCATGCGCGTGGGGAGACTGCCTGGAGTGTGTCCTGAGCCGTGAAGAGAAAAGAAAGAGAAATGGGGCTGCGAATTGGGCCCGTGCGAGGAGCTGGGCCGCGGAAAGAAACTGCGGGCTGGGGGGAAAGAAGTGAGTAGAGAGAGAGAGTCGCGCGGCCCTGAGGCGCGGGTTTGTGCGTGGGCCTGGGTTGTTTCGGCCGAAATAACTTATTATTTTTTTATTTTTAAAGAAAAATAAAGGAAACTTCTAATTTCTAATTAATGACAATTTTATCAATAATTAAACCAAAAACGAATTACCATATTGGCAAAAATTAAGTGTCAATAGGATCTCAACATGAAATAGGAAGAGGAAAAAGTTAATGGAAGAAGAAGAAGAGCGATGGAGCTCAGTCTAGAAATAAAGCGCACGAGGGTGGAAAAGCTTCAACTTAAATTTATAATATATGGGTGAATCATTGGACATTAATGTTTTGACCCTTGCTAAGAATACTTGATCATTGTGCATAAATTTTCAGTTGCCGATACGTTTGGAAATTTCGGACGGTGTTGGAATTACTTTATAATGTGGAATTGGTGCACAGCCAAAGCAGCGAGCTTATCGATGGTCCCGAGCAAGGAGAAATTTCTTGGGTGTTTGGAAATCATGCTTGAATATATAAAATGAACAACTTGGATCAACCTCTACGATCTAGATATCTAACTTCACTTGTTTTCTTGCCTACATTTGGCCATTTTATTTTTTCTGGGGACATGTTTTCCTCTTATGTTGATCGGAATTAATCTTCTCCTATTAAGTCAGGAATAGTGAGTGGATCACTTGCTTGAACATTAACCGCATGCCACACTTATGAGAAGAAGAAAAATAGAAAACCCAATCAGCAGCTCCTCTCCTTTTTTCTCTCTCTCCAAGGGTTCAACCATGGCTGCTGCACCATCATCGGCCTCCACCCCATTGTCTCCGGCGCTTGGCCTCACTGCATCCACTCTACTGTGGGTCTCATCCAGCTTGAGCAAATCGGTGCCGACCATGCCCGACCTCAATCCGGATGATCTAGGGTTAGAGAGGGGGGATGCTGGTGGAAGAAGAGAGAGGAGAAAGAGGCAGGCTCGAAAGAACAGTTATATCAAACTCAGACATTTTTTTTTCAATAAATTGAAGGAACTTTGAATAAACATATATGTACTAAGCAGCATGATTAAAATGGACATATAAGATATTGCGGGATAATGAAAACAAAGGTGTTGAACTTTTGACAATTATCTATCGTCCGTAATCATGTTTTGATCATTTGAGTTTTTAGATTATATTTTTTTGTATCAATTAGAATACGAAAATCAAAGGCTCCGACCCAAGTTACCAATTATTTGACATCCTCCTTAAACCCTTTTTTCATCAATTGGATTTTTGAATTGCATGCTTTTCATCTTCATGTTAATTTTTATCTTAAAGCAAAATAAGGTTTGGCAACAAAAGAAAATAAAATGAAGGGCCGTCATTGTAACAGCCAAACTTTTTTGGGTTTTATTAGAGAAAATAATAATATTTTTCTGAATTTTTCCACAATTTCTTCCTTCTCTTATTTCTATTTTCCTCTTATCTCCATTTCTTTTGGCCCATCTCTTCCCCAGCGTGTGCACGACCTAACACGCGTGGGCCCAAGCTCAGCCCACCTCCTTTCTCCTGTTCATCATCTTCCTCACGCAGCCTCCCCTCCTCCACGAACCCTAGCCGTCACGCCGCACCCAAACAACACGAGAAAATCGCGTTCACGCCAACGGCTCGCCTCCACAATCTCCTCTAGACAACAAACTCAGCAGATTTCTCGCGCAAAAGCCTTTAGAAAACCCTACTTGCTGCCTTCTTCGTCTCTCGTGCGTTGAATCAGAAAAGAACGCGAACCCGAGACCCCTTCTCTCTAGCCGTCACCGCGTCAGTCGCAGTTCTTCACGCCCTCGATGACGCCCTCCGCGACCTAGATGCTGCCTTCAACGTCGTCGTCCTTAGCTTGAACCAGCCGTCGATCTGCAGCTTGGCTCGGGTTGAACCAGAAAACCCGAGTCTTCCTCCTCGCTCCGTCAAGCCATCGTCGCTGCCATGCTGTCCACGAACCCCAGTCGCCACGTCGTTGACGTCATCTCCAGCTCGTCAGACGCCGTCCCTCAGCTCGTGCCGTCCTCCCTCAGCTCGCGCTGCTCTCCTCAGCTCACGCCGCCCACAGCTCGCATCTCAGCTCGTGTCAACCGAACCCATCGCCAGATCTTCAGCTCGTCCAGCCACCAGCAGCTCGTCCAGTCGTCGACGCCGCCTGCAGCTCGCCTAGCTGCTGCGCCATCGCCATCATCGACGTCATTCCGTCGCCTCACGCTACCCTCAACTCACGCCGGAGCTCGCGGGAGGGAGTCCCCAGTACGCCTATCCCTCCCCCTGTACGGACCAAGCAAACAGAAGCCGTTTACAACTTCTGTGGGCTGACTTGCAGGCCCAAGCTTTTGTGGGCCGAGCTTCTGAGGGCTAGATTTGGGCCCAGCAGCTTCTGTGGGCTCGAACCAGGCCACGGTGGGCCTTGATCCAGCCTAATCCGAGAGGTTGGGTCACTCTTCAACAGTCCAATCAGCCCGCGAATTAGCTTGACGGACCGTCGTCGGATTATTCGCCGGAAAACTCGCCATCGTCGACTAATTAGACGTCAAAGCTTGGAATTTGGTGAGTTTGCTCCCTAACTCCTAATTAGGGCTGTTAATTGCTCTAGTAGATGTAATTTGACGTGATTAGACTTGTTTGATAGTTAATTTAGAATTTAGGGCCTATTTGGTGGGAATGAATGAAATAGGGGTGATTTCGTAAAATTAGTCATTTAAGGGTATAGTTGTAAAATTGGATATTTGAAGGATTAATTAGCAAATTAATAAATTTAGAAATGTGGATTATTGGTTAAGGAGGTGCAAATTTGTAAGTTTTGAGGAATTAGAGACAACTTATTAATTTTGGTCCAATTAGAACTAAGTTAAGGTTTTTGGGTAAATTGGTAAATTTAATTAGTGGGAGGACGATTGCTAATTAAATTAGTTTTGAAAATCATTAATTAGTGGATGGTAGAAAAATATGAAAAACGTAATATTTTGAGAATGATAACTTGATTATGTCATATTATAGCCTAATTAGGGTTTTTAGGGGTAAAAATGTAATTTTAGAAATTTTGAGGGCAAAAGTGTAAATTTGACAATTTAGCGAAAGATGTGGGAATTATTGGTTGTAATGGTACCGAATGATTATCAGTGATGGATGGGATTGATATTCGGGTAATTATGAGTAATTACTCTGTTTTGTTTAATTAGGATTTAATTACATGATTTTAGGTAATTTGCAATATTTTGGAATTAATTCCAGAAATTGCGTGATTGGCTAAGTGGCTGCTAATTAAGGTGATGTCACCCGTAGTTGATCGAATCGAACGCTTGGGATTCGACTTAGGGACCCGGGTGAATCCTTAATTGGTAGGTCCAGGCAGTCGATTTTAGTTACTTTGAGAAATTATCTCATTTTGTATATGGCTTAGTTGTGGATGTTTATTTAATTTTTTTTTGATCGATTGGTTGAGATTGATTTATCAATTGCAATTTGATATTGATTGTTTCATAATGTGAATTATTTATTTAATTCTTGGTGCTCATTATAATTGATTTGATGTTAGATTATCTCATTATAATTGATATTGTGATGTTTATATCAAATTATTTGTAGAACAATCTATCAAAAGGGTTCAGTGACAGATCATGGGTTGTGAGAAGTGAGGATTAAATTAATTTTACGAGCAGGAACCCTAGAGTGAATATCAACCTAATTAAGAAGTAGGGGGCAAACTCGATAACTTTATCTCATCTTAAAATTATTTGGTTCAGGTCCTATTATTGCAGCTCCCCCTCGAGGACCAGGTGAAGCTGGAGGCGCAGCGAGATGATCATAGTTGATTTAATTTTGATTAGGAGATTTTATTTATTTGTGAGGAAATTAGTTTCTGCATTTATCCTTTTAGTTGAACGAATAAATATTGTTGATAACTTGTGGATTCATTTTAGTGATTTGATCAGTTTATTGGAGATATTGTAATAATTGATTTACCTCGGGATTTAGTCGGGGTTTTATTTAATTTATTCCGCTGCATTTCTTACGTATTAATTATGTATCCTTGGTTAATATAATTGATTAAGCGATAACAACCTGGGATTATCGAAAATATAAGAACTTGTGAATATAATTACGAGGACTGTCGTGTACTTGGGTTCGGGGTGTGACAGCGCCTAGTTTAATTGGTATCAGAGCGAGGTTAATGTGGAGTGATAAGGTTAGGAAATGTTATTCCTAGGGTAAAATTCATAACTAATATAATTGTTTGTGATTGATGTGCCATGTCTGATTGTTTGTTTGTCGCATGCATGCCTTAATTGTACATGGAATGAGACGTGTATATTTAAGACATGAATGTATATCAGAAAAATGCATAGTCTTACGTTTAGCTAAGTTGGCATGATCCGGACATGTGCAGCAAGGCCGGATGTTTGACATTGTATTTGCCTAATTGTTTTTTATGGTCTTATGTTTAGCTGCGTTGGCACGGTATGGGACGTGTGCAGTAAAGCCAAACATTTGATCCTGTTTGTTTAAGATTGCATGCTGGTGATAATGTAAGACTTGTTGTGAGCGTGTATGCGTATCGCACGCTGGAGGCTGGTATGTGTATCGTCTGCCGTGGAAATTTAATTGATGAGCGTGTAGGCGTATTGCACGCTAGGGCCTTGAATACGTACCGCTTGCCTAAGTGATTTTGAGAAATGAGCATGTATGTGTATCGCATGCTACTGGCTTGTATATGTACCGTTTGTCTGAGCAAATTTGTTGAGTATTACACAGACTTTATTGATGAGGAATTAATTGTGTACTTTATTGTTTACGAAATTATTGAAATATTTGAACCAGGATTGTTTGATCATGAGTATGGATAGAAATCAGAGACCTCCGAGGAGAAGAGTAACTATTGGTCGCTTCGGAGTTGGAGAGGATGATACCCAGGGAGATCCCCTGGTTGAAGGGATTATGAAATCCCTTGAGGACTTTCGAGGTGAGGTCCGACAGCAGGCTCAGAATCAAGAGGCTACTATTACTGCTGCGGTAAATGCTGCAATTACTGCGATGAGGAATGCCACACCTGCTCCAGAAACCGTCGAAGTCACTGTGGAGGATGAGAGACCGGTCCCAGCCCCTACACCAGTTGAAGTTGTAGATGAGGAGCGAAGGGTCCTGGAGCAAGTAGAACGGTTTCTAAAGCTAAAACCTCCTCAGTTCTATGGAAAAGGAGATCCCGAGGCCGCTAATTCATGGCTTCAAAGTCTGGAGAAAGTATTTGAGGTGATGAAATGCACTGATGCAGACAAAGTGAGGTTGGCAGTATATCAGCTGGAGGGTAATGCCAACTACTGGTGGAAGGCCACCAAAGAAACTGTGTTCCTTGAAGGCGTAGCACCAACCTGGGATGCCTTTGTAGATGCCTTTAATGAACAATATTTCTATAATACTGCGAGGGACCAGAAGATGATAGAATTTCAGAGGCTGCGCCAAAATAATCTGTCAGTGGATGAGTACGAGGCGAAGTTTGCAGAACTATCGAGGTATGGCAGAAGACTGATTGAGGACCCAGTCGAACGGGCTCTCAGGTTTCGGGACGGACTAAAACCCAAAATGAAGACTCAGCTGGCGTCATTTGATTTGCATAGTTATAAGGAGGTGTTGAATAAAGCAAAAATGGTTGAAAAAGACATGAATGAGAGAGCAGCTGCGTCTGGCTCTAGGTTCTTTGCAGGGAGGGACAATCGCCGACAGGGAATGAGGCCAGTGTCTGGATACAGAAACCCTATTCCTTTTAATAGGGTTAGCGGAGTTAGAAAGCCACCATTTTGTCAGGATGACAGGTGCAGACACTGTGGGAGGCCCCATAGGAGTGAGACTTGCCCTACGAGGACGGGAGCTTGCTTCGGATGTGGCCAAAGAGGTCATCTGCTAAGAGATTGTCCACGTCGCCCAACTGGGGCACCGCCATTACCGCGCCTGGGACAGCTTGCCATCCAAGGCAATATGAAGCGACCCCCAGCTCAGGGGAGAGTATATGCTGTTAATCGAGCGGAGGCTCAGAACGCGGGAGGAGTGATCACAGGTACTGTGTCCTTACACCAACATGCAGCTTACGCATTATTTGATACTAGAGCCACCCATTCATTTGTAGCTGCCCAGTTTGCTAAGTTAGCTGAGATGAAACTGGAACCATTGAGTACTGTCCTTAGTGTTACTACCCCCATGAAAGATAGGGTGCTATCAGTTGAGGGGTGTAAGGGATGTGAGATAGTGGTTAGTGGGGTGAAAGGGGTAATAGATTTGGCAGTATTGTGTATGTATGACTTTGATGTAATTGTTGGAATGGATTGGTTGAGAGAGCAGAGAGCCACGGTTGATTGTTATAATCAGGTGATCCAGTTTCAACCATTAGATCGTCCTAGTTACGAGATTGTAGGAAGTAGAGGAGGTCCTTCTGTGCCGTTGATTACATCCCTCGAGGCAGTGAAACTACTCGAGGATGGGTGCCAGAGTTTCCTGGCCACGGTAGTAGACATGTCGGTCGAGGGACCGACAATTGAAGAAATCGCCGTAGTGCGAGAATTTGCTGATGTATTTCCTAAGGAACTACCAGGATTACCCTCGGAGAGGGAGATTGAGTTCGTGATCGAACTGGCTCCTGGTACTGAACCTATTTCCAAGCCTCCTTATCGGATGTCATTGTCAGAGCTGAAGGAGCTGAAAGTCCAGATGCAGGAATTGCTAGACAAGGGATTCATTCGTCCTAGTGCATCACCATGGGGTGCACCAGTATTATTCGTGAAGAAGAAAGATGGGTCAATGCGGTTGTGCATTTATTACAGGCAACTGAATCAGGTGACGATTAAGAACAAGTATCCCCTACCGAGAATTGACGACTTGTTTGATCAGTTGCAAGGAGCCTCAGTATTCTCTAAGATCGATCTGAGGACTGGCTATCACCAGCTGAGGATTAGAAAGGAGGATGTCCCGAAGACCGCATTTCGTACGCGGTATGGTCATTATGAGTTCACGGTGATGCCGTTTGGGTTGACAAACGCCCCTGCTGCTTTTATGGATATGATGAATCGAACTTTTAAGGAGTATTTGGACCAGTTTGTCATAGTCTTCATTGACGACATCCTGGTGTACTCGAAGAGTTCAGAGGAGCATGAACAACACTTGAAGATCGTACTGACGACTCTTCGACAGCACGCATTGTACACCAAGTTCAGCAAGTGTGAATTCTGGTTAGGTCGTGTAGCTTTCTTGGGCCATGTGATCTCAGGCGAAGGAATTTCAGTGGACCCAGCTAAGATAGAAGCGGTGTCAGACTGGCCGAGGCCTACGACGGTGACTGAGATTAGGAGTTTCTTAGGCTTGGCCGGATACTACCGACGCTTCGTGGAGAAATTCTCGAGTATAGCAGCACCATTAACTAACCTTCTGAAGAAGGAAACCAAGTTTGAATGGACAGATAGGTGTGAAAGAAGCTTCCAGGAGCTGAAGAGGAGATTGACCACAGCTCCAATACTGACGATTCCATCAGGTCCAGGCGGTTATGAAATTTATAGCGACGCATCTTATCAAGGATTTGAGTGTGTTTTGATGCAGCATGGACGAGTTGTGGCATATGCGTCGAGGCAGTTGAGGCCTTATGAAAAGAATTATCCGACACATGATCTTGAGTTGGCTGCAATTATCTTCGCTCTCAAGATCTGGAGACACTACCTACGTGGAGAAAAGTTTCCGATCTATACGGATCATCAGAGTCTTAAGTACCTGTTTTCTCAGAAGGAGTTGAACATGAGACAATGTCGCTGGATGGAATTGCTGAAGGACTATGACTGCGATATATTGTACCATCCAGGAAAGGCCAATAGGGTAGCTGACGCCCTCACTCGTAAATCGTCGGTAGCATATTTAATGGCGAAGGAGTGGCATCTATTAGAAGAGGCGAGAGATTTTGACTTTAAATTCAAGGTAAGTCATCTCGCATGCTTGATGGCCACCTTATGAGTGGAACTGCAGATTCAAACAAGGATTAAGTCTTTACAGCCATTGGACCCAACTCTTCCGAAGATTATCCAAGGAAGTAACGATCAAAGGAAACCGGACTTCCAAATCTCCGAGGATGGGATACTAAAGTTCAGAGGAAGGCTATGTGTACCTGATGATGCTGCACTTAAGGAAGATTTGTTGGCAAAGGCTCATAGGAGCAACTACAATATTCATCCTGGTACTACTAAGATGTATCAGAACCTGAAGCCACATTATTGGTGGAATGGCATGAAGCTTGATGTGGCGAGATACGTGGCTAAGTGTCTGACGTGTCAGTAGGTAAAGGCGCAATACTGCAAACCAGGAGGCTTATTGAGGCCATTAGAGATTCCAGAATGGAAGTGGGAGCATATCACAATGGATTTCGTGACAGGTTTACCCAGAACTCAGCGAGGCCATGACGCAATTTGGGTTATAATGGATAGACTGACCAAGTCTGTCCATTTCATTGCGGTACGTAAGGATTTTGCTTTGGACCGATTGGCTGAGTGGTATGTTCGACAGATTGTTAGACTCCACGGAGTACCAGTGACGGTCACATCTGATCGTGATCCGAGGTTCAGAGCCGCCTTCTGGAAGAGCTTACAGACTGCTTTAGGGACGAAGTTGCAATACAGTACTGCTTACCATCCACAGACAGATGGACAGTCTGAAAGGACCATCCAGACTCTAGAAGACATGTTTAGAGCATGTGTCTTAGACTTCAAGGGTAGCTGGGAGGATCAGTTACATTTGGTGGAATTTCCATACAATAATAGCTTCCAGCAGAGCATTGGAATGGCTCCTTATGAGGCATTATATGGTCGTGCCTGTCGAACTCCAGTTTGTTGGGAGGAGGTTGGAGAACGAAAAATCACAAGTCCAGAGCTGGTTCAGCAATCTATAGAAGCTATAAAAGTCATCAGGGATAAAATGAAGATAGCTAAGAGCCGCCAGAAGAGCTATGTTGATAAGAGACGTAGGCCTTTGGAGTTTCAAGAGGGCGATCACGTGGTTTTGAAAGTGTCACCTAAGAGAGGATTGTCACGCTTTGGCAAGAAAGGCAAGTTGAGCCCTAGATATGTAGGGCCATTTGAAGTACTGGAGAGGATTGGAGCTGCAGCCTACCGTCTGGCCTTACCGCAGAATTTGGCTCATATTCACAATGTCTTTCATGTTTCGATGCTGAGAAAGTATAAGCCTGACCCCTCACATGTACTGAGCTTCGAGGAGATAGAAGTCCATGATAGGGTGTCGTATGTGGAGCGACCAATTAGAATTGAAGATCGCCGAGAACATCGTTTGAGGAGTAAAGTGATCTCTCTGGTCAAGGTAGTTTGGCAACATCACGACACGGAAGGTGCGACCGGGGAAAGTGAAGAAGCTATGAGGAGCCAATACCCTTATCTGTTTGAAAGGACTAGTGATGTAAATTTCGAGGACGAAATGTCCTAAGGGGGGAAGAATTGTAACAGCCAAACTTTTTTGGGTTTTATTAGAGAAAATAATAATATTTTTCTGAATTTTTCCACAATTTCTTCCTTCTCTTATTTCTATTTTCCTCTTATCTCCATTTCTTTTGGCCCATCTCCTCCCCAGCGTGCGCACGACCTAGCACGCGTGGGCCCAAGCTCAGCTCACCTCCTTTCTCCTGTTCATCATCTTCCTCACGCAGCCTCCCTTCCTCCACGAACCCTAGCCGTCACGCTGCACCCAAACAACGCGAGAAAATCGCGTTCACGCCAACGGCTCGCCTCCACGATCTCCTCTAGATAACAAACTTAGCAGATTTCTCGCGCAAAAGCCTCTAGAAAACCCTACTTGCTGCTTTCTTCGTCTCTCACGCGTTGAATCAGAAAAGAACGCGAACCCGAAACCCCTTCTCTCTCGCCGTCACCCCGTCAGTCGCCGTTCGCCGTTCTTCATGCCCTCCGCGACCCAGACGCTGCCTTCAACGCCGTCGTCCTTAGCTTGAACCAGCCGCCGATCTGCAGCTTGGCTCGGGTTGAACCAGAAAACCCGAGTCTTCCTCCTCGCTCCGTCAAGCCATCGTCGCCGCCACGCTATCCACGAACCCCAGCCGCCACGCCGTTGACGTCATCTCCAGCTTGTCAGACGCCGTCCCTCAGCTCGTGCCGTCCTTCCTCAGCTCGCACTACTTTCCTCAGCTCACGCCGCCCACAGCTCGCAACTCAGCTCGTGTCAACCGAACCCATTGCCAAATCTTCAGCTCGTCCAGCCGCCAGCAGCTCGTCCAGCCGTCAACGCCGCCTGCAGCTCGCCCAGCCGCCGCGCCGTCATCGACGTCATTCCGTCGCCTCACGCCGCCCTCAACTCACGCCGGAGCTCGCGGGAGGGAGTCCCCAGTACGCCTATCCCTCCCCCTATACGGACCAAGCGAACAGAAGCTGTTTACAACTTCTGTGGGCTGACTTGCAGGCCCAAGCTTTTGTGGGCCGAGCTTCTGAGGGCTAGATTTGGGCCCAGCAGCTTCTGTGGGCTCGAACCAGGCCACGGTGGGCCTTGATCCAGCCTAATCCGAGAGGTTGGGTCACTCTTCAACAGTCCAATCAGCCCGCGAATTAGCTTGACGGACCGTCGTCGGATTATTCGCCGGAAAACTCGCCATCGTCGACTAATTAGACGTCAAAGCTTGGAATTAGGTGAGTTTGCTCCCTAACTCCTAATTAGGGCTGTTAATTGCTCTAGTAGATGTAATTTGACGTGATTAGACTTGTTTGATAGTTAATTTAGAATTTAGGGCCTATTTGGTGGGAATGAATGAAATAGGGATGATTTCGTAAAATTAGTCATTTAAGGGTATAGTTGTAAAATTGGATATTTGAAGGATTAATTAGCAAATTAATAAATTTAGAAATGTGGATTATTGGTTAAGGAGGTGCAAATCTGTAAGTTTTGAGGAATTAGAGACAACTTATTAATTTTGGTCCAATTAGACCTAAGTTAAGGTTTTTGGGTAAATTGGTAAATTTAATTAGTGGGAGGACGATTGCTAATTAAATTAGTTTTGGAAATCATTAATTAGTGGATGGTAGAAAAATATGAAAAACGTAATATTTTGAGAATGATAACTTGATTATGTCATATTATAGCCTAATTAGGGTTTTTAGGGGTAAAAATGTAATTTTAGAAATTTTGAGGGCAAAAGTGTAAATTTGACAATTTAGCGAAAGATGTGGGAATTATTGGTTGTAATGGTACCGAATGATTATCAGTGATGGATGGGATTGATATTCGGGTAATTATGAGTAATTACTCTGTTTTGTTTAATTAGGATTTAATTACATGATTTTACGTAATTTGCAATATTTTGGAATTAATTCCAGAAATTGCGTGATTGGCTAAGTGGCTGCTGATTAAGGTGATGTCACCTGTAGTTGATCGAATCGAACGCTTGGGATTCGACTTAGGGACCCGGGTGAATCCCTAATTGGTAGGTCCAGGCAGTCGATTTTGGTTACTTTGAGAAATTATCTCATTTTGTATATGGCTTAGTTGTGGATGTTTATTTAATATTTTTTTTTATCGATTGGTTGAGATTGATTTATCAATTGCAATTTGATATTGATTGTTTCATTATGTGAATTATTTATTTAATTCTTGGTGCTCATTATAATTGATTTGATGTTAGATTATCTCATTATAATTGATATTGTGATGTTTATATCGAATTATTTGGAGAACAATCTATCAAAAGGGTTCAGTGACAGATCATGGGTTGTGAGAAGTGAGGATTAAATTAATTTTACGGGCAGGAACCCTAGAGTGAATATCAACCTAATTAAGAAGTAGAGGGCAAACTCGATGAGTTTATCTCATCTTAAAATTATTTGGTTCAGGTCCTATTATTGCAGCTCCCCCTCGAGGACCAAGTGAAGCTGGAGGCACAGCGAGATGATCATAGTTGATTTAATTTTGATTAGGAGATTTTATTTATTTGTGAGGAAATTAGTTTCCGCATTTATCCTTTTAGTTGAACGAATAAATATTGTTGATAACTTGTGGATTCATTTTAGTGATTTGATCAGTTTATTGGAGATATTGTAATAATTGATTTACCTCAGGATTTAGTCGGGGTTTTATTTAATTTATTTCGCTGCATTTCTTACGTATTAATTATGTATCCTTGGTTAATATAATTGATTAAGCGATAACAACCTGGGATTATCGAAAATATAAGAACTTGTGAATATAATTACGAGGACTGTCGTGTACTCAGGTTCGGGGTGTGACAGTCATCACCCGTCCATTGCTAAGGATGGCCGATCCTTGTCCGGTTCACTGCATCACGCATCAAGGGTGCGTGCGCGCGAAGAGAGTGATGAATGTGCACTCCCCAAGGAAGGCGCCTTGAAAAGGTAAACTAGACAGTAAGTACAATGATTCAAAGGTTCGGTCCATGACGATGGTCAAACGTCCATTTTTTTAATTAAACACCTAACAAAACATTGGAATAAAACAACCTAAATAAGCAGTCTGAAAAAATCGAAACATCTGCCATATTGCAAGGTCTAATACAATTGGGCGACTCCATCTCGACGAAGCCCATTCGCATAGAGAGCGATGCATGTGTGCTGCCAAAGGAAGGCGTCCTGCATGCGGCAACAATGGCCGCAAGTGAGGCCGTTGCCTGCCTCTCTGAACCATGCCTTGGCTGGAGCCCCGACGAGGGATGTGGACCATTGCTGATGGTTGGGCAACGGCACCACCACCAACACCACCACCATTTAGCTTCGCCCGGCCCTCCTTCACCCCTCCCGCCTGCGCGCAAACTCACAGAAACGCAATCGTAGGATATTGGTATCCATCTTCCTCTCGCACGCCTCAAAAGAACGGAAGAAAAAGAATTGGAGTGCTGTATTGTTTAAAGTCAAAGATTGGCAAGTGGCCCTTTGCATTTGGCAAATTGAAGATGATAATTCTAAGAACGAAATCTATTCATGACCTTTTTACTTTTTAAGATTGAAATGCGAGAAAATCATTTTCATTTTTCAGGTTTACTCGTATTTATTCTACTTCTAAAAGTTTACCTGAAGAGATATAATTGATTATAAGTTTGAGACTACAAATGTGAGAGGATTAATTAGAATTCCAGAAATCTTTCTTTAATATGTGACCGTTAATTCGAAAACAAACAGACGTTATCGTTCGAAGTCTCCTCTTTCATAATTGCTATTGTGGTTATGATGATATATTCATTACCGTGTTGTTAATTTGCTTATGGTGTTTGTAAACTTTCATAAGAGTCGTTTAATTTACTAGTTCATTTGGAAGCAAGTAAATTCTTAACAATCCTTATAAGTTACAGACAAATTATATGATAATCAAACTAATGGTCATACTTTTTTCACCAACGCTATTTGAAATTTACTGATAGTTATAGAAATCTTCAAACTACGAAATTTTTTACAAATATTCCCTTCATAGGAATCGAACTCGTCCCTGCTAACATGAAAAATGGAGAAGCCATGTCTACCATCATCTTCTTAGGCAGCGAGGAGAGGGAGTCTCTTGCCAGGCATCGGGTGCTGACAGGTTCAGGGGCCACGCCCATAATTCTCTCACCGTGCAATAAGTTATGCGTAGCAAAAGGAGATCAGATACACCTTAACACGACAACCAAAAGTAAACGACAAACAACACCTTGACTCAAGGTACACTTGCAACCATTAAATAGCCATAATTTAAATTTTTTGTACGGATACACTTACAATAGGATCAAATTGACAACATAAAATGATTTAAAATTAAATTAACATAATGCGATAAATTTAGCACTTTTCTTCTGATACTTTTCCCCAGCAAACGTACTACGGTGGGGTAGGTACACTTGAAAATGAGTGTCCTGAGAGCATGCATATCGTAACAAATGTTCCTCCCGGTTCGGAGCCCAAGTCAATGTCTTAATTAGGCGACGGGAAAGGAACCTACCAAAGTATTTGGACGTAAGTCCCCTTCAGCCGTTTGATCCGAGGACGATATTGACCTCTGCTCAACAAAGTAGTCGGGACGTAAATGCATTTGGGTTATTTAATTTTCTTGTCCTTTTCAATGGATAAATGCTTTGTGACTTTGTTGTTTGCTTAATCTTCGCTTCTCTTATCTCATTAGAGTCTACTTTTCTTTTTCTTTTCTTTTTTTAGATAAATAATAATAAATCTTACCCAACGGTGAGTAGTTTTGTTGGTTAAGAGCCCATCTCCTATCATCGAGGTTAAATGTTTGAAACCATAATTACTGACGTTTTAAGTTGGAGGGCCATAGTGTTGAGATCCTGTATTAATCTCCCTCGAGATATAAGGGTCCGGCCCTTCAATGCCGTTCGGGTACAGAGGGCCCATAGTGCAATCCTCGATAATAATAAAAAAATCTCAGACTAACTTCGATTTAACTTAGGCGAGTAATTATGAGTTCAAATGGTCACATATCTGTAGTTGTTTATACTGACCGGTCAATTTCTGATTCTTGGTTTCGCCCCCTTTTATGGTGTTTTTCTTGCTCTTTGGTTATGCCCTTACAAGAGTTGGTGCTTTTTGCCTTGTCAAGATTCCTTTAAAGACTCTTTGCTTCATGGCCAGTATCTCATAACACCCCAAAATCGCGTTTCGTACAATTTTGGTTCTTTATCTTACGTGCTCATCGGAAGAGATGGATTATACTTAGCATTATCCAGGTTTGTCATCTTTTTACTTTTCCTTACATCTCTCGTGCATCTGCTCTAGCCGGCTGTCTGTAATCTGATCCGGATTATGTACCAACAGTATTTTATAGCTTTAGTGCATATGGAGGAGTTGAAGGTACCACTGTGAACCTGGGAAGGGGATACTAGAATGAACTTGGTGCGCTCGTCGATGTTCGCTTTAAAGAGTTTTCAAAGGCCATCGTAGTTGGATTTAATGGGTAAAATCAGTTTGTTTGCCGTAATCATTTTTCTGGGTGCATTGTTCTTATTGTGCTGCATATGCATTTGATGCCAGGGCAAGAAGATGACAATAGATTACAACCCCTGAGCTACAGAGGAGAAGATATCTTTGTCGTGGCTTTTTCTTTAGTTAGTCGAGCTAGCTATGAGTTGACATGGCTAATGATTTGGGGGAGTGATTACGAGTTCGCACTGTACCATTCACCGATCAGAGTGTTCGGTTCTGTTTTAGCGTTGTGCATTGTTCGGGTTACGTCTTTTAGCGTAAACGCGTAAATGATCTCCATCTACTTCAACATATCCCTGGATAAACAACAACATTTAACGATAAATCTCCAAACAATGCCCGTGTGCAGAAACTCGAAATGAGGTAAAACTTTACGGAGTAAGAGGAAGACAGATAGAGCTTATTATAGAAATCGACTTAAATTGTCCGAGCTTGGAAAAGCTTCCATTTACATTGATAATCTATGGTAGAGAAATTTCTAATTAAAAAAAATTGTGCGGATCTTTGTGAATTACCATTTGAACCAATGTGTAAAATACACCCTAATGCGACAACAACAATAAACTATATATAACACCTTAATATCTGAACAGTCATAAATAAATAAACACCACGAGGATCACGTTTCACAGTACACCTCTGAAAATGAGTGTCCTTAGAGCATGCATGCATTTGATGATCCACATCTACAATGTTCCTTCTGGCCGACAAGTGACTTCGACCATTTCAACGCCTAAGTCAATGCCTTAATTATGCCATATGGATGACACCTACAAAAATACTGGGATGTAACTCCTCTTGGCCGGATGACGATGATTTTTGCTTGACGAAATAATTGGGATATAAATGTATTTGGGTTATTTCATTCTCTTGTCCTTTTCAATAGATGAATGCTCTGCGACTTCTGCTCAGCTTTCTGTGGAGACCATGTGTTATTTGCTTAATCTTCACTTCTTCTATCTCGGTTACTTCAATTTTTGTTTTTGAAAAAAATGCTGCAAGAAATTTCAGAACGAGACATATTTATCTTCAACTTTTTTCATAGTACAAGAGGTTTAAAATTAAAACCTATGTGACATATTTACCTCTGTTATTATTCGATCAATTACCACCATTAAAACTCCTACGAGGTTGTTTATGTGAATAAGGAAAGGCAAAAAGAGCGGACATGGCGTCCACATGGCTTACCTAACTAAAAAAAGACGCAGGGACCATGATGGTGTTTATCTTTCTTGGTTCGTCGTCGCCAAATCCATGATTGTTTGACTAAGAGTTATCCAAATCGAGATTTGGTTCAACTTAGATGAGTGATTATGATTTATGAGTTCAAATTGTTCCGAACCTGTGGCTGTTTGCACTGTATAATGTTTTTGTCACATCGGGTTTCGCTCCCTTTTATGGTGTATTTCTTGGCTCTTTGGTCTTGCCCTCACAAGAGTTTTAGTGCCTTTTTGCCTCGTCAAGATTCCCGTGAAGATTTTTTGCTTCATGGCTTGTAATTTGTAACCCTTCAAAATCGCGTTTCTTCCCTTTACAAGTTGTGTTTCTTTATCTTACAAGCTCATCGGAAAACGATGGATTATATTTTGCATAACTCAATTTTGGGTCTAAAGTTGTTTTAGTTAGCCTCAGAAGTTGCTTATTCTCTCGTAGTTGGGTCTAATGTTGTTTTTGTTCACATGCATTTGTGATATGTTATCCACTGACATTATTTATTATGCTTTTTAAATGATTTTTGACCATTTAGTTACATGATTATGCAACATTTGGGTTTTCAATTGTTTTTTGAGTCATGGATTTTATCATATTCTTTTGCATGCGGACCGGAGAGGGTAACGGCTCGATGATTTGATTTTTTGCTTTAGCTGATATTCATATTTAATTGCAGCATTGGCTGTTCACCTGAATCTTGTATTCAGCTGGAGAAGCGGGAATGTAAGGAAGGATGGCTAGGCTCCATGGTGCAGTGAAAAACGAGTTTCTGCAACTTTCGAATTTCCAGGAGTTTTGGTTGAAAATTGTTGGGACCAAAGTATCGATTTTAGTATCAATGCAAATTCCGAATAGAATAGTTTTACTTTATAGATAAATATAAAATTTGAGTCAGAATCAAAATAGAATTTAGAGTTTGTACTTTTTAGAGAATTGGCTGATAATCTTAATTCACATAATTGAAGTATTAGATTGTAAGATATATGCAATCAGTTTCATCAATTGCTTCCACTATTCATTTTTTTTCACAAAAGTACAATAACTGTTAATGCTATTTATTTCGAGTAAAAAAAAAAGATTTGAAACAGTGATTAGGCACTTCTCGTCACCTTTTTTCAAGCGATGTTCATACATATTTCGTAAACGACTTTGTTCATGCAATCGAACAATCACTTCTTCTTTTTTGAAATGTCCTCGAATAGTATATGCTTGAAACTTACCCGTTTTCCTTCTTGTTCAATGTTTCTGGCATTTGATATGGCATTTGCTAGAGGCAGAAAATTCACTTGACATTCTAGCAACTACCTATTAAAGATGGAAAATGTAGCGCAATGTTCTATCTCAATGTTTCATTTTTTCAATCCCATTGCCCCTCTCTCTCTATATGTATATATATAATTCTCCATATTTTCATTTGGGGAGGGAGGGATGCTTTCAGAATCTTTTCTCATTTCTTCACTTTGACCCGCCAACTTTTCATTCGTCTCTCTCGTCTCTGATTCAATTCTCATGTCATGCTGTAGAAAGAGAGAGGGCTTAAGATTTCAAAACCTTCTCCCACAAATTTCGAAATTTTCGTTCTTATTGATAAGCCTTATTAACAATCCTGTGCCTTTCGGCTTTTGAAATGCATGGGAGGGAATGAAGCGAGTGATGCCCACCCATTGCACCAACCCAAGACGAGAAGCAAGAAAAGCAAGGCCCTCGTCAGCCTATGTCCTGGACATTGAACTTGGGACTTTGCCTCTCTCTAACGTTCAAATTATCCCTTCTTGTTGCTGCATATCCATTCATCAGGATCCATTCTGTTTGGACAACAAAAAGTCGAACTCCATCGCATACAAACACTCAGATAGAGCTCCATAAACAAAATAGAAAATGTCTGCCGTAAAGTCGAGTAAGTTCTTTCTCATTCCCAAATCCCTTGCTCTCTTGCTTAAATTTCGTTCTATTCATCCTCTCCGTGGCATCTTTCACTCTCATAACTCTCCTCAAAATATCCCAACTTTGCTCGGCCTTGTGTTCCTCTTAATATTGTCCATGTCGCTGGTCTCCTTTTTGCGAGCTTCCATTCCCAGCTCACCCGCTTCTGCTTCACAACCCACGTCTGAATCTTCCTCACTTTGTTGTTGGGCCAGGTGCTTGGCATCCCGGTACTTATCACGAGGGAAACGTCAAACATTTCACTGCTGAGATCGCAGAGAAACCCGAAAGTGGCTAAATTCCTGGTGAGGCTGTACACTTGACAGCATACATTAAACTTTAGTATAAATAGGGTTGATGTCACACTTTAAAGGTCTAAATACATGAGTAAACACCTTAGTATTCACATTTCACACATAGAAACAGGTGCAAAAGAAGATATTACCAAATATCATTGTCCTTGTCTACTAATAAGCGAGGATTATTTCCAAAGCTTCAGGGGACGGTAGAGGCGAGGCTTATAGGTGGATTCGTACATTTCAAAATATAAGGGAAGCTGTAGGATTGCGAATAAAATGACAAGGAGGGTAGCGAAGAAAGCAATTGGGATGCAAATCAAGCTCAAGTCTGGGTATTTTTGGTATTCATTTACAAGGTCAATTAGGACGATGGAAAGAGCAGAGCCGAATGACACCAACGTCAAGGTCAAGGAGAGGAAGAGAAAAGTGAGGCCTAGTATCATTTTCCTCGCTAGTGACATGAGGAAATCTTCTGCAGCGTAGCGTGAAGTTAGGATAGCCAAGAACATCAAGGTGGCGATGACAGCGGAGAAGAGAGCAAGAGCGTTTGCAACCACAAATACCATGACTGGGGGATCCGTTTGGCTCCATTTCATCTGAGGATTCCCCACTAACACAGGAGGGGAGGGCGTCCGACCCTTATCATCCTGGGTCCCCTTGTCGTTTTTGTTTCCTGGTATTTTGAAAACCGCAGCAAAAGTTATCGTAATGATGAGAGTCGAGACGAGGCTACAAGATGATGATGTATTCTTCATCCATTCCTGTGCTTCTTGGAGCAATTGATTGCGATTTGTTACAAAATCATCCCAATATGATTTTTCATCTCCTGGTAATCTCCGACTTTTTGATGCAGTATCAAATGTATCTCGCAGGATGTTCTAAAAAATTAAGGATGTCTATCAATGCAATTATAAATAATAATTAAAAAAATCATAAAAGGGTGGCAAAAAAAAAAGGTAAACGGACCACCTTAAATTTTCCAATTTTAGAATAAGGATCCCTTGCATCGTTCAATACCTTCAGAAAGATAAAAGATGCCTATCAATAGAAATATAAATTAAAAAGCACGATGGAGTGGCAAACAAATAAGGTGAATGAACCTTAAACCACTAGAGTTCCCTCTGCATATGAAAAGGTGCTCCAAAAACATCTTTGGGCAGACATCCTGGTGACCATTCGGCTACTGCCTTCATCCAGACGTCTTTCCTCGTTGTTGCGACAGTAAAAAATGGAATTGTGCCGGGGGTGTTTAATAGTCTAAACAACTCCACATGCCGTCCGTTCACAACTTTTTTTATTAGTTCTGTCGTGAAACATTCATTCCAAGTCAACTCTGGAAACTGCTCGAAACATAACTTGACAATTTCAGAGATTCCTCGAGATGCAGCATCAAAGACAATGGGTCGAAGAAGATCAAGTATTTTGGGAGTTTCCATCTGAGACATCATCTCGAAAAGAACTAGATTTGCAAGGTCAAGTGAGCATCTGTGCCTCAATCCAATCCTATTGAGCAAAAGTGTTGCACCTGCATCGGATAAGCAATTTTCCAAATGATGAAGAATCAAAAGTTTAAAAAGGCTTTCATGTTTGTGCCACATTTTTATTTATATATAGTCGTGAAAGAATCATGGGTTTAAGATAGTAATCAAGAAAGCAAATTTTATATGACTTGGACATTAAAATGAATGCATAAGAGAACTAATAGATCTATCAATTAACACCCAATCTCATGAGAAATTAAGAGTTACTTTATTTATTTTGTGAAAAAAAAATGGTAGATTTAGCGACAGACCAATAGATCTGTTTAAACTTAGAAATGAATTTTATTGAATTGCATTGTAATAACAAATTAAGAGCAGTCCATATCACTACGTACGATCTCAAATGGATATACTAAAAATAATAATCTAAACTTTAAATTTAGGGATCTCTACCCATGAATGGAATAAAGTGTTTCTTCTATAGATATCAAGGGAGATTTGTGTACCTGGTTTTGTGGCAAGATTCCAGAGTGGTATCTTGAAAGATGCTACCACCACAAAGAGGAGAAAAGCATCATGCAAGCAAATTAGGAATTAACAAACAAAAATGATAATTTAACAATAACCAAATTTAATTGCGCTTAAATATGCTAGAAAACATGGATCCATCAACCTTTATATGATTTGAGATCCATATCTCTCAAAAGTTCTACTGGGAAAATTGACATTGAGTAAGATTTTTTTACTTTTCTTGACTAACTTTACAAATGTTACACTAGATATTAATTTGTGACACACATCATAGTTTAGAAAAATGTAGTCTTTGTTCCTTAACGTTTTTGTTAATGGAATAGTTGAATGGTATGTTTTTTGCCGTGTTAGTCTATCCATTAAGCAGATTAACAAAAATACCTGGAGGTTCGTTAAATGATGTGTGGACCAGACGGAGAGGGATACCTACAACTGGGCATAGATAGAATGATTAGAGACCATCTTCGTGGATAGAGGTGCTTGGCCTGTGTGCATATGATAAAAGAAGTGCAAGAAAGTACTTACATGTGCTCAAAAGTCTTTCCCAAAAATTGTGTCTAGCTCTACTACAGAAGTTAGACTCCATCTTTGCCAGGGATTCCAAAATGCCATTGGTTTCGACATGTAACACCGAGTCTTTGTATCTCTGAGCTAAATACAAAGCTACATCTTTTGGGACAAAACAACAAAAGTTAATCCAAGTATAGGTTGAAGGAAATGGGATGAGTGGCTGTGATTCCTTACCCGAATGACCGGCCATAATAAGGTTGGGCATGGTATCCTTCACTAATGGGGATTTTGTATGTTTGGCCATATACTAAATAACCGTCTTTTGCTTAGGAGCACATCTTGTAGCAATCCATAGGGCCTTGCATACACTTCCAGTTTCATCATTAACTTTCTTTAATAATGCCTTCACCATTTGTATTCTTCCTCCCCGGACAGCCCTCTTGAAGGAAATACTAAAATCAAACTTTTTAGGGATGCGCTTGATTAGGTTCTTGACCAATTCATCTTGGGAGGCCATAATCGCAAGATTGAGCACCGTAACAGGTTCATCTTCTATATTCATAATTGCGGCCGTCATTGCTTGGCTTTCTTTGTTGAGCATTTGCTCGACAGTTTTCAAATCACCTTTCTGAGCAGCTTTAAACAATTGTCAATACTTTTCATCGACCACCGACATCGGCATATCTGCAAGAATTGCACATCAAAATTCGTCAGGCTCCCGCACTTCTGTGACCATTACACTTGCTTAAAGTGCTTCATGAGACACGGATGCAAGTGAAGGGTCTGTTGTTTACTCAGCATATATCTTCCTATGAGCACGTTCATTTACTCTTTGAAAATAAAAAGTTTTTTCTTTTGGGCTTTCTCAGTTATAATACTAGATATTGTTCATATTTCAAAAATGACAGAACATTATATTTGAATTGAAATGTAAGCAATTGTATGCTGTGACATTTAAAATGTTAAGGATTTAAAAAGTTCATGTCACAGCCCACTTTTTTTTTTTTTACTTTTCCCCCCATCTCTTCTTCCTTCTCTCTCCTCTTTACCCTCCTCTCTGCCGACCTACCCCTCTATTTCTTTCTCTCTCTCCTTTTTTTCCCTGCCGCACGCCACCCTTTGTAGATTGCCGCCCCCATCCCATCTATCTCTCTCTCCTTTCCCTTCCCTTTCGGTCTTCTTCTTCATGGTTCTTCTTCATTCGCGGACGACGCCTCCTCCTCCTTTGCTGTTGTTCCTCGGTGGCTCCTGCTCTCATGGCCGACGTCCTACGCGTCGCCGCCATCTCTGCCGCCACCTCTCCCTGCTCGTCGCTCCGTCCGCCCGAATGCCACCCCTTGAAGTCGATGTAGCTCGGCCCTTCGCAAACCGAGCCACCCGTGACCGAATCTCACCATTCACGTCGCCATTCAGCCGTCGCTCAGCTCCTCCCAGCCCGTCGAAGGCCCTCTCACTCTTCCTTCTGGCCACGGACATCCTCTCGTCCGATTCCAGCCACCGAACAGCCACGGCTCGGTCATCCCTCAGCTGCTCCGCCACCCGTTTTAGGCTTCTCCACCTTTCAGCAACCTCCGCCACCCAAGTGGCCAACCACTTCGTCGCCACCAAAAATTGGTCGCCGGAAAAGTCACCGGAAGCTCGCCAGTGCCGTCGCCGGAGGCGCTAAGCGTGGGCCTCTCTCCAACAATGTTGGGCCACGGTTAATGGGCCCTGGTCAGCCTAGGAGGAAAAATGAAGAAAAAAAAGGAAAAAAAAAGAAAAGAAGAAAAAGGACAGAAAAAGGAAAAGAAGAAAACGAAAGAAAAAGGGAAAAGGAGAATTAAGAAAAAGAAAAAAGGGAAGGAAAGAAAATAGGAAAAATTCACGGACCGCCACCAGTCGCTTGAAGACGCAAATTGAAGTGAGTAGACTTTCTAAACCTTAATTAGGCATGTTTATTGGCTTAGTAGAAATATTAGGATATTTGTGTGGATTGTGGTGTGGTTGGATGAGATTGGTCTATTTTGGTCGGGTATCGAATGTCAAGAAGAAGGGATGTGATGAAGCGAGTTTGAGATCAATTGGGCCCTAGGATGGATCGGAGGCGAGGCCATAGAGCTCGAGATATAAAGTGGACGTCGATGGAAATTCAATTGGAGACTGGTGGGTTGATCATTAGTGGAGGTTGTACTGTGGTGTGGAGATGAGACAGGAAGGCTAGTTAGGTCTTAGGCCGGTCGTGGACGGCCTTGAATTATTGATTGCGCAATTTATTTAGTTATTGATTTATTTGATTGTGCAATTTATTTAATTATTAATTGATTGCATAATTTATTTAATTATTGATTTGTGTAATTTATTTAATTGTTGGTAATTTATTTAATTATTGCAATAGATATTGATTGGTGAGGTGATTGAGCTTAGTGCCAAGTAGCGACTAGGGTTTGGTAGACTCGTTGATAGACTAAGCGCGGAAAAGAGAGACTATAGGAGAGCAAGTACGACAGGATAGAGAGTGAGGTTGGATTATGTCTAGGGTGACTGAAGAGACGTGAGGTGCGATTAGGGACCCTAGGGCAATTGACAGACCTAGTTTTGGGTTAGGGGGTTGGCTCACTGAGATATTTATATCTCAACTCGTCGTGGTAACCATTTTTCAGGTACATGATTGGAGATCGAATTTTGGAGACGAGTTTTGTGGGAGTTAACAGGGCGAAGATTCGTGCTTCCACTGGATACTTGAACGCCAGCGACCTGCCTGGGACGTCGCTATTCTTTGGCCGAAGAGAAGAGGAAAATCGAGAACCATCGCGCGCTCGGAAGATCGGGGCGTGACAATTTGGTATCAGAGCATGGTTAGGACCTTGATAGGTTAAATTCCCGGTTAGAGCTTGGAGTAATAAGGTTGGATTATGCTCATTGGAAGAGCAAGTTTGAGACTTGCTTTCTGAAGTGTAAGTGATCAGAGGATTAGTTGAACATAATAGGCATGTTGGAATCAGAGCAAGGAGCCTTTCTCGGAGTGATAAGCTAGGATCTTAAGACCAGAGAGTTAGGGCCTAGGAAGACTAGGATTATGGAGCGATAAGGACGGATTGGATTATTGAGGGTGGTAGAACATGTTTTAGAGACCAAATTAGATATTTTACCAGTAACTAATAGGATTGGTGTCATATGTTTAGCCGAGTTGGCACGGTATGTGACGTGTTCAGCAAAGCCGGACATTTGACTAGCAAACCCCTAGGATTGATGTCATTTGTTTAGCCGCGTTGGCACGGTATGGGACGTGTGCAGCAAGGTCGGACATTTGACTAGAGACCACTAGGGTGGTCTTGTGTTTAGCCGCATCGGCACGGTATGGGACGTGTTCAGCAAGACCGAACTTTCGACCTGTGGTTAGATTGAAACGTATGAACTTAGGATGTCTTATGTTTAGCGGCGTTGGCACGGTATGGGACGTGTGCAGCAAGGCCGGACACTTGACTTGATTGCTATATAACTATGATGTGTTATGAATTTGACGAACAGGAGACCCGTAAAGTAGTCGACGTTGCTGGTTATCACACGTCGATGAAGGTGGGGTTGGTGATGGCATTGCTGGTTATCGCATGTCATGGCAAAGCACTGCTGGTTATAGCATGCTACTAGAGGGCGTTGCTGGTTATCGCGCGCCGAGAATGGCATTGCTGGTTATCGCATGTCATTGGAAAGCACTGCTGGTTATCGCGTGCTACTAGAGGGCGTTGCTGGTTATCGCACGTCAAGAAGGGCATTGCTGGTTATCGCATGTCATGGGAAAGTACTGCTGGTTATCGCGTGCTACTAGAGGGCGTTGCTGGTTATCGCGCGCCGAGAAGGGCATTGCTGGTTATCGCATGTCATGGGAAAGCACTGCTGGTTATTGCGTGCTACTTGAGGGCGTTGCTGTGTATCGCACGTTGGTGAAAGCACTGCTGGTTATCGCGTGCTACTTGAGGGCGTTGTTGTGTATCGTACGCCGGTGAAAGCACTGCTGGTTATCACGTCCTACTTGAGGGCGTTGCTGTGTATCGCACGTCGGTGAAAGCATTGCTGTGTAATCGCGTGCTACTAGAGGGCGTTGCTGTGTATATCGCGCGCCAGTGATAAAATCATTGTATGACCGCATGTTGTTTAGAGCGCCGATGTGTGACGCGCTTTGTTTCTGTGATTATTATGAATTGTTTGCCGGTTGATGATTGTGAACCATTGTTTTATCAAATGTCTAATTTGTATTGTTGGGTTGTGGAATCTAGTTGAGTAGATTCCGAGAAAATTAGAGACTGCCGTTGTATAAGGAGGTTGAGGTATAGTAGTTTCTAGAATGAACTTTCCACAGTTCTTTTGAAGTATGACTTGGAAGTCGCCATTTCTTGACTCCAGAGGGTTGAAAAAAAATAGAGAGAAGAAGTGTCGGTGATAGGATGAATCGACGGTGTTATAGTGGTCGTGGCAGTTCACTATTTGAAATTTGACACCGGCCACAAACGAAAGGCCACCAAGGGAATGGATTTTCCTTGAAGAAGTGAATAGATTTAGAACGTTATGGTGAAAACATGTAGCGAGAATTGTTTCTCGAGCATTGTCAAGGCGCAGAAGGTGGCTGAGTCTAGGTGGCTCCGCGAAAATTGACTTTGAATGAAAAATATGAGGCAGGATTCGTCAATTGTCTTGACTTGGATGATGGGAATCAGAGTAGCGCAGAGGAAGCGTGTTGGACTTTAGATATTATGGATTTTATCTCTCAAGGTAGAAGGACTTCTCCAGGAAAGTGACCAAAGTTTCGTGGCAATTGTGATAGTGTCGGTAGAAGGATCGACTTGGGAGAGATCGCCATGGGACGAGAATTTTTGGAGTTGTCTTAAAAGGAGTACCAGGGTTCTGAGGAATTAAAATTTGGAAAGTGAGGACCAGGGTTGTCCTCGGTGTTGAATTTCCAGAATCAATAGCAGGACGATAAAGTGTCCTACGTTGGGACAAACCAATAAGGATAGAGGATCGAGGAGAGTAAATTTGAAGGAATAATATTATTCCTCTGGGCATCAAGGTGCCAAAGCAAAGCTATGACTAGGGCAACAAGAACCTGTGCCTTCACTTGCTTGAGGAGAGTTACCAATTTCGAGGACGAAATTCTTTAAGGAGGGAAGATTGTCACAGCCCACTTTTTTTTTTACTTTTCCCCCTATCTCTTCTTCCTTCTCTCTCCTCTTTCCCCTCCTCTCTGCCGACCTACCCCTCTATTTCTTTCTCTCTCTCCTTTTTTTTTCCTGCCACACGCCACCCCCTGCAGATTGCCGCCCCCATCCCATCTATCTATCTCTCTCTCTCTCTTTCCTTTCCCTTCCCCTTCGGTCTTCTTTTTCATGGTTCTTCTTCATTCACGGACGACGCCACCTCCTCCTTTGCTGTTGTTCCTCAGTGGCTCCTGCTCTCATGGCCGGCATCCTGCGCGTCGCCGCCATTGCTGTCGCCGTCTCGCCCTGCTCGTTGCTCCGTCCGCCCGAACGCCACCCCTTGAAGTCGATGTATCTCGGCCCTTCGCAAACCGAGCCACCCGTGACCGAATCTCGCCATTCACGTCGCCGTTCATCCGTCGCTCAGCTCCTCCCCAGCCCGTCGAAGGCCCTCTCGCTCTTCCTTCTGGCCACGAACATCCTCCCGTCCGATTTCGGCCACCGACTAGCCACGACTCGGTCATCCCTCAGCCGCTCCGCCGCCCGTTTTAGGCTTCTCCACCTTCCAGCAACCTCCGCCGAACCACCCAAGCGGCCAACCACTTCGTCACCACCAAAAATTGGTCACCGGAAAAGTCGCCGGAGGCGCTGAGCGTGGGCCTCTCTCCAACAATGTTGGGCCACGGTTAATGGGCCCTGGTCAGCCTGGGAGGAAAAATGAAGAAAAAAAAAGAAAAGAAGAAAAAGGACAGAAAAAGGAAAAGAAGAAAACGAAAGAAAAAGGGAAAAGGAGAATTAAGAAAAAGAAAAAAGGGGAGAAAAGAAAATAGGGAAAATTCACGAACCGCCACCAGTCGCTTGAAGACGCAAATTGAAGTGAGTAGACTTTCTAAACCTTAACTAGGCATGTTTATTGGCTTAGTAGAAATATTAGGATATTTGTGTGGATTGTGGTGTGGTTGGATGAGATTGGTCTATTTTGGTTGGGTATCGAAGGTCAAGAAGAAGTGATGTGATGAAGCGAGTTTGAGATCAATTGGGCCCTAGGATGGATCGGAGGTGAGGCCATAGAGCTCGAGATATAAATTGGACGTCGATGGAAATTCAATTGGAGACTGGTGGGTTGATCATTAGTGGAGGTTGTACTGTGGTGTGGAGATTAATTGATTGTGCAATTTATTTAGTTATTGATTTATTTGATTGTGCAATTTATTTAATTATTAATTGATTGCATAATTTATTTATTTATTTGTGTAATTTATTTAATTGTTGGTAATTTATTTAATTATTGCAATAGATATTGATTGGTGAGATGATTAAGCTTAGTGCCAAGTAAGGACTAGGGTTTGGTAGACTCGTTGATAGACTGAGCGCGGAAAAGAGAGACTATAGGAGAGCAAGTACGACAGGATAGAGAGTGAGGTTGGATTATGTCTATGGTGACTGAAGAGACGTGAGGTGCGATTAGGGACCCTAGGGCAATTGACAGACCTAGTTTTGGGTTAGGGGGTTGGCTCACTGAGATATTTATATCTCAACCCGTCGTGGTAACCATTTTTCAGGTACATGATTGGAGATCAAATTTTGGAGATGAGTTTTGTGGGAGTTGACAGGGCGAAGATTCGCGCTTCCACTGGAGACTTGAACGCCAGCGACCTGCCTGGGACGTCGCTATTCTTTGGCCGAAGAGAAAAGGAAAATCGAGAACCATCGCACGCTCGGAGGATCCGGGCGTGACAGTTCAAATATTTATAAACAAGGTTTATGAAAAAAAATTTAAATTTCAAAGTAACAAACTTTAAGTGGTCCACGACTACCTTGAAGAGCTTCGCTAGTTGTCGTGAGTTATGAACACATTCTCCATGAATCTCTTTATGACCCAACAGAGTTTGGACACTTAAAACCTTGAAAAAAATAATATTTACACGTTATCTGCCTTAGATCATCTAAAAATCCCTAGCGTCAGGCTCATTATTGCCTAGAATTTTATGTACTAACATCAAACTTAACAGAGATCATGAGAACTATTTTTGAGATTGACATTGAATCATGGATTAGGTTTCTAGGATTCTACCTTTTACATCTTGGACAATGTGTTATTTAGTGATTTTTTTGATCTCTCACTGCCAATGATCATGTCTGTGATATCATTCATAAATTATGATCATGTTCTACTCGTGGAAGTAAAAAAAGTTTTCGTTTTGGAGCTTTCTCAATTATACTTCAAGATATCATTTAAGTTTCAAAAATTATGAAAACTTCATATTTGAATTGAAATGATATGTCAGCATTTGTATATTGTGGAATTTAAGAGGTTTCGGATAATATTTTTTCAAAATACATGAACATGAGATGTAAAAAAAATAGAAAATAAAAATTTCAAAGTGACATACCTTGGGTTGGTTGGCAACCATCTTGGGAAGCTTTGTCAGTTACAATGCCTTTTGAACTCACGTCCACGTAAATCTCTTTTCACCAAAAAGAGAAACGAACATAATTAATCTCAGAAAATTTCTCTTTTTGTTTTTTTGTTGTTGTTGCAAGAGCATACCACCGTCCATGTCTCTAGAGGAGTGAGTTGTTAATGAATTTTCTTCTCTAATGTTATCTTTACAGCTTGTCATAAATAGTGACAACCAATTATATTGATAATCTATTTTGGGCTCATGATAACATTACATGATTTTCTTTTTTGGAGATGGCTATAGTGAATTGACTAGTTTGAGGATTTACAACTATAATAAATGGAATTAGTATGTCTATAATAGATTTATGACTAATTGAATAATTTTTCCTTATTAAGTGCTTGTGTGTAACCAAACTATTATTGAAAAAAAGCAGTTGTATCATCATCAACACCTCTAAGGGAAGTTGAGGAGCCAAAGTGGTTACCCAATTAGGAGATTTTGACTTGGAGTAATACGCTTGCGGGTTCTTTGTTTACTTGGAAAGGCATATGAAGTAAACATAGAAACATAGAAAATAGCCAATCTTCACGAGATAATTGTTTGGATACAAGTCTTGATAAGAGGAAATTTTCTGAGAATTAATGAAAGTAGCATTGACTTGGTAATATTTAGAGCTCGACTTCAAACTCTAAATATTCAAGAAAAAATTAATGTTAACAAGACCACCGAGTTGTCACCAACAAAAGTAAGGGGTTGTGGAGCCAAGTCATACCAAATAAGGAATAGTCATACCAAGTAAGGGGGCGTCTTTGGTAACCATTCTCGTCCCACAAATAACTTTTTTTTAGAATGAATTTTTTTAAGAAATGGTTCTCGGATGAGTTTTTGGGAAGAGAAACGTGTTTAATAATTGAACAAAATTTTTGTCTTTGAAATTAAAAAAATTAGAAATGCGTTTGGTAATTGCACAAAATTTCTCGCCCCAAAAATATAAAAATAAAAGAAATGCGGTGGCCCGCGACTGACGGCGGCAGAGGCGACCAGTGGTCATGCCCAGGGGCCTGAGAAAATGAATCTCTTATCAGTATTTGGTGGCCATGCATTGATTTTTCATTTTTAATTCGAGCAACACTTTTTTCTTATTGACTGCTCTCTCTTTTGGACGTATTATTCAAGGAACAAAATTTGTACTATTCTTTTTTTCTGAACGGTGATTTCATTTTAAAAAATTTCATGACATCAACAAATAAGTGGAAATTTTACTAAAAGAAGAGCCTGATTATTCCTTTCTTTTGCTCTACCATCCGCGCTTTCCAAGTTTCATATTTTAATGTATTTTTGTGGATGGAGCTGAAGTTCTAGTTGTAGATGTTGTGTTTAACAAAATAAAGATAGAATGTTTTTCATGTGCACTATGAGTCACACGAACAACAACTTTTTTTTTCTTTTTGACTTGCTCTTTCAACTCATCAAGCAAGGAACAAAACTTTTACCATTCTCTTTTTGTGAATGGCAATTTCTTTTTCAACATTCAATGACATTTCAATGTATTATTGTGGATGGAGCTGAAGTTCCAACTACAAATGTCGTGTTTAACAAATAAAGATGGAACATTTTTCATATGTATTGTGGGTCATGAGAACAACTCTTTTTTCTTATTAACCACTCTCTCTTTTCGACATATTACGCAAGGAGTAGAACTCATACCATTCTCTTTCTGAATGGCAATATTATTTTCAAAATTCTATGACATCAACAAATAAGTGGAAATTTCTTTTATTTACAGAAGAGTGAATTTGAAAATTTTACTAAAAGAAGAGATAATGGTTGCTTAATCACTTCTTTCTTCTTTTCTACCATCCATGCTTCGCAAGTAACACATTTCAACATATTTCTGTGGATGGAGCCGAAGTTCCAGCTATAGATGTCGTGTTTAACAAATAAAGATGGAACATTTTGCATGTGCATTGTTGGTCGTGGGAACAACACTTTTATTCTTATTGATTGTCAACACATCAAGCAAGGAACAAACCTTTTATTATTCTCTTTTTTGAATCGCAATTTCATTTTCGAAATTCTATGACATCAACAAATAAGTGGAAATTCATTTTATTTATAGAAGAGTGAATTTGGAAATTTTACTAAAAGAAGAGACAACGGTTGCTTAATTAGTTCTTTCTTTTCTTCTACTATATGTTGCTTATCAAATAACACATTTCAATGTATTTTGTGGATAGAGCCGAAGTTCCAGCTACAGATGTCGTGTTTAACAAATAAAAATGGAACATTTTTCATGTGTATTGTGAGTCATGGGAACAACTCTTTTTCTTATTAATACTCTCTCTTTTCACATATTATGCAAGGAATAGAACTCATACCATTCTCTTTCTGAAAGGCGATTGTATTTTCAAAATCCTATGACATCAACAAATAAGTGGAAATTCCTTTTATTTACATAAGAGTGAATTTGGAAATTTTACTAAAAGAAGAGACAACCTTTGCTTAATTACTCCTTTCTTGTCTTCTACCATCCACGCTTTGCAAGTAACACATTTCAATGTATTTTTATGGATGGAGCCAAAGTTCTAGCTACAAATGTTGTGTTTAATAATAAAGATGGAACGTTTTTCATGTGCATTGTTGGTCGCGAGAACAACCCTTATTTCTTATTGACTACTCACTCTTTCGACACATCACGCAAGGAACAAAACTTTTACCATTCTCTTTTTTTGAATGGCAATTTCATTTTCAAAATTCTATGACATCAACCAATTAGTGGAATTTCCTTTTATTTACAAAAGAGTGAATTTGGAAATTTTACTAAAAGAAGAGACAATGGTCGCTTTACTACTTCTTTCTTTTCTTCTACCATTTCTGCTTTGCAAATGACACATTTCAATGTGTTTTTGTGGATGGAGCCAAAGTTCTAGTTGCGTATATTGAGCATAACAAATAAAGATGGGACGCTTTTCATGTGCATTGTGGGTTGCAGGAATAACTCTTTTTTCTTTTTAACTACTCTCTCTTTTCAACATATTACGCAAGGAACAAAACTTGTATCATTCTCTTTTTCTGAATGACGATTTCATTTCAAAATTCTATAACATCAACAAATAAGTGGAAAGTCCTTTTATTTGTAGAAGAGTGAATTCGGAAATTTTACTTAAAGAAAAGACAACGGTTGCTTAATTACTCCTTTCTTTTATTCTACTATATGCGACTCTGCAAATAACACATTTCAATGTATTTTTGTTTTAGGCACTAATGCTGTATCTTTCTCCATGTAAGCAGATTATACAACTTTTATTTTTAACATGGATAGTTACTCCATGAACATGTTTTTGTTTCTATTCGGGGACTGCTTGTGTAAGAAAGACTTTTACACCTTTAGGGTATATAAAATAAATCCTGTCTCCATGGACTTTTACACCTTTAGGGTATATAATATGAAAAAAAAAAAGATAAATTAGCAAAGGAAGATGAAGACTATGAGAGCTTAGTGTATAAATTGTTTTAAATTATCACAGGATGGAAAGGCTTCAATTCGAATTTTTAATCCATGTCGACATATATCTACTGCCGAAGGAAGGTGCCCTACAAGTTCCAGGAAGAGATTATTTTGGAAATACAAATTTCAAGAAGGAATCTATTTTCGGGTTTATTTTGGAAGTAGAAATAATAAGAATGAATGTTCATTTGTAACTTGTCCTAATCTGCGTCGATAATTGCTTTAGAGAGACTGTCGAAAGAAGTTTAAATAATTGCCATCATAAAATTTTCGGGGCTTTGTCGATGACGTGTATTCCTGTATGCTTCGCAGCATTTCCAGTGGAGAAACAGCATCCCCGATTCTCCAGTACCGACTAATAGTATGCGTGCACAACAAGTGATGAAAAATTCCGAAGAAAAAGTAAGAAGCACCTAAAAAGAGGAAAGCCGTCCGTGTAATTATCTCCCACCAAGCAAGACCGTCAAGATTTAGGATTAAGTGGCAAATTTTGGTAGATCGACGACGGCGTTTCCCGTTTTGTGATTATACTCCGGAACAAGAGCGATGTCCGTGGATGTAAAGTTCGTGGGACCAACTGACTAATGATGATTGTGGGCTAATAATTGTGTTCCGAATAGAGTCAACCTTGTTTTGATTATTAGAAGAAGTTAGGTTTCAATCACAAGAAGATTAAAGCTTAGATCCCAATTTCATATGTCCCGCCCTGTGAAACTTGAGCCTGGATGGCATCATAGGAGGCATCTTCCTGTCTTCGGAGAAGTCAAATGATGCACACGCCCCTAAACCATATGGATCACACTCGATCTCTAGTGCATGGGACCTTATGTCAAGGCTTGATGAAGATGTGTGCACTTCAGGTGTCACGCCCTGCTCCCGAGCGCGCGACGATTCTCAATTTTCCCCTTCTCTTCAGCCAAGAATAGCGACGTCCCAGGCAGATTGCTGGCCTTCAAGTCTTTAACGGAAGCATGAATCTCTACCCTGTCAACTTCACAGAACTCGCCTCCCAAATTCCATCTCCAAATCAAGTACCTGAAAATTGTTACCACGACGGGTTGAGATTACAACTATCTTAGTGAGTCTAATCCTATGCAAGAATTAGGAACGTCATCGCAATAGGGTCCCTACTTCCACTCTCAGTACTACCCCAACCACTAATCAGTTCTCAATTGGCTCATCTCCATAGCGCTAATTCCTCCAAAGGTTCCATCTTCATCGCATTGCCAATCTAGAATCCATCTCTAATGCTAACGGAACTTCTCAATGGTCTACCTCCTATGCCCAAACCAATAATGCTACCACCCTAAGGTCCTTAATCGTGTATCTCCCATCAATCGTCAACACCATATAAACTCCTTTTGCTTAACCCCACGTATAACAAAATTAATTTCATCTCTCTCTAATAACAACCTCCTCTTTTCTATGAGTCAACCAGTTCGTGACTGGGACTTGGCACTAAGCCCGAACCACTGATCACGTCAAGAATAACCACCATAATGCTATAGCTCATTAAATAAGTAAAAGCACAACTGAATAATTAAATTACTAATTGAATAAATAAATTACTCATTAAATAAATAAATTACTAATTGAATAAATAAATTACTCATTAAATAAATAAATTACTAATTGAGTAAATAAATTGCTAATTAAATAAATAAATTACTAAGTAAATAAATAAATAAATTACTAAACAAACAAATAAATAAATTACAAAATGAATAAATAAATTATGCAATTAGCCAAATAAGGCCGTCCACAACCGGCTCGAGACTCTAGCTAATTTCCTCGGCTTAAACCGGGTTCATCAAAGTACCAAGGTCACTCACCACGCTGGTTCATTCTAACCATGATGCGAACTCATCAAATCAATGTCGATATCATTTTTAGGTTCCATCGACTTTCACTATTTATTAGGGCCCACTGGCCTCTAAGGCGAACCGGGGTCAACGACCACGCCGGTCAACTCATTCGCATCAATGATCAATCATGATCATTCACAGTCAATTGCACAACCAATAACATTGAATAAATCAATACAATATGACATAATGAATTTTAGGACAATTTCCCAAAATTTCTAAAAGTCAACCGCTCGGGCTTACTAACTAGGGATTCACCCGCGTCCCTAAATCGAATCCAGAACCTTCCATTCGACAAACTACGGGCGCCATCACCTTAATTGGCAGCCATTTGCCCAATCACAAATTTTTCACAAATTTCGCTAAAATAATCTAAAACACTTAAATTTAGTAGAAAGCTCATCCTTAACCGAAATTTGAGCCAATCACTTCCAATTGCTCAAATTGGCGATCCAACGTTACCCAACTAATTATCAAATCCAACTGTAGCCCATAAATCTCAATTCTGCCCCCAAACTTCTGAATTTACGATTTTGCCTCTAAGCTCTAATTTGGCCATAATTGACCAAATGTAGTGATCTAAATCCACAATCGTAAAATTGCTCACATAGCTCTCACTAGCTACTAACCAAGGTAGCTATTACCAATTTGCCGTCCAAGTAATCAATTTTTCCAATTTACTCCTAATTGGCCAAAATTACCAAATCGCCCCTACTTCCTCTAAAAGTCACCGATCAACTCATAATCGCCCAATCAACAATCAATCCACCTTAATCAAGTTTACAATCATCTACTAAAGCAGTGAACGGCCCTAATTGAGGGATAGGATGTCCACTCACATGATTTCCTTGCGAATAAGCGGCTCACGGTGAACTCCGGCGAACTTCCGGCGAGGTTCCGACGGCCGGGGACGTTCCTTGGTGGTGCTGGGAGGTTGAGGGACTCATGGATGGCTGTGGATGGTGACGGAATGGCTCGGACATGCCTCAAAGGCGCGTGACTAGCAATGCCCTAAAATTGGGTTCGGCGAACACTAGTTGGTTTGAGACCAAATTCGAGAAAATGGTGTAAAATTGGTGAACCAAACCTATTGGGCTTTGTAGAGGGGACTTACACGAGTCCAATGGTGGTGATGGCGTCGCTTGAGGTGGCCGGAGGAGGAAGAAATCACTCCTCGAAGTTGCTGGCTGGAATTGCAGTTCAAGGGAGGAGGAGTTGTGCTTCGGGGTTGATTTCTCTCAAACGGCTCAACACCAACGGCCGAAATCGGTGCCATTGTGTTCCTGGGACTCCCATCTATCGTTTGGAGGTGATGGGGAGGAATGGGCCTCGCCGGAGAAGCCACGGCGGCCGGCGAATAGTAAGGGCGGCGGAACAGGGCACTTGGCTATTTTGGGGGTAGAATGAGTGATTCTAGACCAAATCAACCCCAACCAAAGCCTGAATTAGGGTAAAGGAGTACCCAAGAATCTAGTAGAAGCAAGGGAAAGGGCTTTAGATCGAAGGTTTGGGAGAAATTGCGACCTGAAGGTCGGACCCAAAATCTGGAAATTCCAGAAAACAGCTCCGGCGAGCCTTCTTTTGGGGCTTCCCGGAGGCGTTCTAGGTCAAGTCATGAGATGAGGTTGGTTAATATGGAAATAGGGTTTCACAAATATTCCAACGCCACAAACGTCTTGTCAATCGGATGTCTGAGCTGAAAGTTATGGGCTTCCAAAGATGGGGTGTCGCTCGGGTCCGAATATGGAAAAGTTGAAACCCAGAAAAACTATTCCGTGGGGGCTTTTTTCGGGGCCTCTCAAATGAGATCTAGATGGTCTATTTGGCTTAGTTGGTTTAATGGAAACTAGATGTTACGAGGAAGACAATGGTAGAAATGGCACCCAAAACGAAGGTCAGAGCAAGAAGTTATGGCTCTCCAAAAATGAGGGTCCGCACTGTTCAAACCCAGAAAACTGTTCCGTGGAGCCAACTTTCGAGGGCCACCGCCGCCAGATACGGCGGAACCAGGGGCTACTACTGATTTGGAATGAAATATGGTGTTTCAAAGAATCTAACACCACCGATGGTGCGTCAAACGGAGGTCGAAGTGAAAAGTTATCGGCCTCCAAAGTGGAGGGGTCGCACTGGTCCAAAAACAGAGGATAAGTGAGCTTGGGGAGAAAATTTCGCTATTGGGGACAAGTGGCGGCCATCCAATGGCCGTGAATCACTCCGATGGGATGGGTAGGAGGTCGTGGTGGTGGTTGGCCGAAGATTCGGCCGGAGGTGGGGCCCCAAACACGTGCGCACTGTACGTGTTCGGTGAAATGCCACAAAGAAGAATAAAAAAAGAAAAGAAAGAATGAATGAAGAAGAAGAAGAAGAAGAAGAGGGTCTTGCACGTGGGCTGAAGAAAGTCGGTCAACGGTTGTCGGTCAATGGTTGACCGTTGACCGAACTAAATAATAAAATATTTATTTAACTGATATAATTAAAAATTAATTAAAATATTTAAAAAAACCCAAAAATCATAAAAACTTCCCTTAACCTCCTTTTCAAGGTTTTTGGGGCCAAAATGTAAATAACTTATTTTTGGGGGACTAAAACGCTATTTTCGAAAATTCGAAATCATCCGAAACGAAATTTCACGGCTTAGTCCGGGGAGGGTTCCCGAGGCCAACGGGCCACAAACTAAATCCATGAATTCACACAATCAAGCCTCGAAAAGGGGGTCAGAAACGGGCTGTTACATCAGGTTCTTTGATTTTTCCATAATTTATTTACTGCTTTGATTATTGAGTGTTATTTTATTACTTGTACATCCGTATAATCGTCTTTCACATATTAATGGCTTAAGATTGAAAATAACTATGATCGCCTGCAAAATATTTCTGAAATAAGAAAAAAAAATGCAGTGAAAGGATATTAAATTTATCTAGTATAATCAAGTTCTCATATTTATGAACCTCTTATTTACGAAATTAAGATGTTCTCTTACATATTGCTTGGAACATCTTACTTGGGTTACTATTCCTACTTGAAAAAAGATGTTCATTCCATTTTCCCATTCATATGACCCGCCCTTCTCTCTCCCTCTCTGATACAATCCTCATGTCATTTTGTAGAAAGAGAAGGACCTAAGCTTTCAAAATCTTCTCTCGCACAGCCCAAGATTAGAAACAAATAAAGCGCGGCCCTCTCCATGGATCCAATGATTTAAGTCACTAGATCTTGCTTTTTGTCCCAGTCGTCCGATGTAGATCAGACGGCTGGGACAAAAAGCAACTTAAAAACGTCCCTCCCCCAAACAATGAGTGGTTGTCCGATCTAAAATCGGATGGCCACGGATCCTCTTTTGTGGGCTTCTATTCCCGACTCACTCGCTTCTGCTTCATGAACCATGTCTTGATTCTCCTTGCTCTATTGTAGTGCAGTACTACTGCAGGCAATCTTGGCCCCTTCATTGATGGGCCCCACATTGATGGCCCCCTCAATGAAGGGCCAAATACCAAATTCAATAACAAGGATGAAACTTTTCTTCCAAATCCTATACTCTATCGGCAGTTGTTTGTCAGTTTTTTATATCTCACCATTACTGGTCCTGACATCATCTATGATGTTTAAATGGTTAGATAGCACATGATTGAGCCTCTATTTTGCTGCAACCGTTTGAGTTCTTCGCTACACTAAGGGTGCATTATTCCATGGTCTTCACTTTTCTACTCATTTTACCTCAGAGTTAATAGCTTATTCTAATGCTGACTGGGTTGTTGACCCTCGAGATTGTCGCTCCACTACAAGCTATTGTTTCTTGTTGGGTGACTATCTTATCTCATGGCATAGCAAGAAATTGGTCCCTGTTGCTAACTCTAGTACATACCAGAATATCAAGCATTTGTTGATGCGACATTGACATTACTGTGGTTGCAATAGCTACTAGAAGACATGGGAGTATGTCATCATAGTGAAATTATCATTTATCCCAACAATTGAAATGCTATCCAAATTCCACATAACGATGTTTTTCATGAACGCCCAAAGCACACTGAAATAGACTGTATTTATTCAATATCATGTTCTTTGTGGCAATATTCGATTTCTCTCCACTTCTTTCACTAAGTAGACTGCTAATGTCTTCACCTAGACACATCAACTTGGGTGGTTTTTTGGATCTATTTTCGATATTCAAGTTCACATATTTCAAATCATCTTAAATGTGAGAGGGGATGTTAAAGATAAATTTAAGATATTATATGATTATATATATTTATCTTGATTGAACTTCATATTTTATTATTTTAAATTGTCATCATGTAAAGTCTGTAAATAGGGTCATGCACTGGTTCTATGTCTATCATCTATTTGACATCATGAATTTACAAAGCATGATAACTTATGACATGCCGTGAACTTATGGAATGGGTCATGCACTTCTGTGATGTGCTTCCCTCTTTTTTTTATTGAGATTCTCTATGTTTCAAGTTGCATGTTTCGTTTAAGTAAGGTCTTGGTACTGATGACCCGCTATTCAACATGAACTCTTTGACGATTGCATGTGGAAGTCTTTTTAAGATATCCAGATACTGTTAAGCGGACACTGGCGAAGAGATGGTATGTTATTAATTGGCTCCTTTGAACTGCATTGAAGTGAGAAACACTTGCATCTAATGTGCCCCGGATGATGGTTCGAAATGATATTTATTTGACATGGCTAAGCAGAAAACTATTTTTGCTACTGGGATTTTATTCAGCCTTAGAAGTTGCTTGTTCTCTAGTAGTTGGGTCTAATGTTGTTTTTGTTCACATGCATTTGTGATGTGTTATCCACTGGCATTATTTATCATGCTTTTTAAATAAATTTTTACTAATTAATTACATGATTATGCAATTTTTGTGTTTTCAATTATTTTTCAGTCATGGATTTTATCAGATTCTTTTGCACACGGACCGGAGATGGTAATGGCTTGATGATTTGAGTTTTTGTTTTAGCTGATATTCATATATAATTGCAGCATTGGCGGTTCACCTGAATCTTGTATTCAGCTGGAAAAGCGGGAATGCAAGGAGGGATGGCTAAGCTCCATGGGGCAGAGGAAAATGAGTATTTTCAACTTTCGAATTCCAACAGTTTTGGTTGAAAATGTTGGGACCAAAGTATTGATTTTAGTATTAATCCAAATTCTGAACAGAATGGTTTTTTTTTTGTTCCATTTAAAGTTATCAATTTTTACTTTTATACCCAAATTTAGCCTCCATCACTAACTGTTAAAAGCGTGATGTGTCAATTCCACATCTCTTTTTTTTTTTTTTTGCCAAGTTAGAATTATATATTTGTTTTCTTTTTTCCTTCTTTTTTCTTTCTTTTATCCTTTCCTTCTTCTTCCTTTCGCTTCCTCCATGCGAGACCACCATCAACGCAGCCCTGCGATCAACTCAACCCGTTTGGTGGCCTTCCGGGTACAGCCACTAACAAAGCTGATCCGGGGGGTGCTGCCTTGGGTTCAATAGCGACGAAAGCTCTTGCAGGAGTGGCGCGGTTGAGAGATATTGCAGTTGATGTAGCAGCCAGAACTTGGTTTTGGTGGAATCACGGCGAGGGCATTTTAGCTGTTCTTGCTCTGGGAATTGGGGCCTCGTTGTGGGTTGAGACAGTGATGATTGGTCTTGGTGCATCTTTTCATGTCCATCTCAAGAGTTCTGGAGACGAAAATCGTCGAAATCAGGGATTCTGAGGCCCAAAAGATTTCGACTTAGAGAATGAATCTGTGAGTTAAAGGGCGGCATGTGCGAATATTAATCTTTGGCTCCGTTTGGTTCAGCTTAAGAGGAGAGATTACCTCAAATGCGACATCGCGCGTCTCAATCATGTGCAACAACCTCCATTAAAGGGTAAGCGCAGGTCGTGGCGCAGCGTCAGAGGTTGGGTAAGCGCCAGGAAAGCTAGGGCCGATGAAGGGAAGAGGCGAGTGATGCCCACCCATTGCACCAACCCAAGACGAGTAGCAAGAAAAGCGGGGCCCTCTTCAACCTATGTCCTGGACATTGAACTTGGGGCTTTGCCTCTCTCTTAACGTTCAAATTCTCCTTCTTGTTGTTGCATATCCATTCTATCTGAACAACCAAAAACCCATTTTATCATATACAAACACCCAGATAGAGCTCCAAAACAAAATAGAAAATGTGTGCGTGAAGTTGAATAAGTTCTTTGTCATTCCCGAATCTCTTGCTCTCTTTCTTAAACTTCGTTCTGTTCATCATCTCCGTGGCATCTTTCACTCCCATAACTCTCCTCAGAATATCCCAACTTCGCTCGGCCTCGTGCTTTTATTAATATTGTCCGTGTCGCCGGTCTCCTTTTTGTGGGCTTCCATTCCCAGCCCACTCGCTTCTGCTTCAGAACCCACGTCTGAATCTTCTTCACTGTGTTGACGGGCCAGGTGCTTGGCATCCTGGTGCTTTTCACCAAGGAAACGTCAAACCTTTCCCAGCTGAGATCACAGAGAAACCCGAAAGTGGCAAAGTCCTGGTGAGGCTGGAGTGCGGGGTTTTGACGGCTATGTTGCTGATGGAGTTGGTGGTGTTGGAGCTGATGTGCACCATGCAGAGTTGCTGGATGACGAGCACAGAGGATTGGGCATAGAGAGGGACGCGGCAGCGAAGAAGCAGAGCATGACAGGATCTATGGCCATCTTGTGTAATATAGAAAATTTGTCTGGATCGTTGCTTTATTTGAATGGATGAACACCTATTGAATATTGATGGCACGGTGCCATTTCATTGAAAAATCGGGTTCACCTTAATTCGACAATGATCAATGAAGTATACAAAAAAAACGCATTGAGACAAGGTGTGCACTTGACAGCATACATTAAACTTTAGTATAAGTAGGGCTGATGGCACACTTTAAAGGTCCAAATACATGAGTAAACACAGTATTCGCATTTCACACACACAAACAATTGCAAATAAAGATATTGACAAATGTCCTGGTCCACTAATAAGTGAGGATTATTTCCAAAGCTTCAGGGGACGGTAGAGGCGAGGCCTGTAGGTGGATTCGAGCATTTCAAAATATAAGGGAAGCTGTAGGATTGCGAATAAAACGACAAGGAGGGTAGCGAAGAAAGTAATTGGGATGTAAATCAACCTCAAGTCTTGGTCATCTTCTTCATTTGTAAGTTTATCTAGGACGACCGTAAGAGCAGAGCCGAATGACGCCAACATCAAGGCCAAGGAGAGGAAGAGAAAAGTAAGGCCTAGTATCATTTTCCTCGGTAGTGACATGAGGAAATCTTCTGCCGCGTAGCGTGAAGTTAGGATAGCTAAGAACATCAAGGTGGCGGTAACAGCAGAGGAGAGAGCGAGAGCGTTTGCAACCACAAATACCATAACTTGGCTCTTTTTCCCCTCATCCGGGATCCCCTCATCGTTTTTGTGATCTGGTACCGTAAAAACCGCAGCAAAAGTTATCGTAATGATGAGAGTCGAGACGAGGCTACAAGATGATGATGTATTCTTCATCCATTCCCTTGCTTCTTTGAGCAATTCCTTACGATTTTCTACAAAATCATCCCAATATGTTTTTTCATCTTCTGGCAATCTCCGATTTTTTGAAGCAGAATCAATTGTACCATGCAGGACCTTCTGAAAAATTAAGGATGTCTATCAATGCAAATATAAATAATAATTAAAAAAAGCATAAAAGGGTGGCAAAAAAATAAAGCATAAAAGGACGACCTTAAGTTTCACAATTTTAGAAGAAGGATCACTTGTATCGTTCAGTACCTTCAGAAAAATAAAGGATGGCTATTAATATAAATATAAATTAAAAAGCACGATTGAGTGGCAAACAAATAAGGTGAACGAACTTTAAACCACTGGAGTTCCCTCTGCATAATGAAAGGTGCTCCAAAAACATCTTTCGGCAGACATCTCGATGACCATTCGGCTACTGCCTTCATCCAGACGTCTTTCCCCGTCGTTTTGACAGTCGAAAATGGAATTGTGCCGGGGGTGTTTAATAGTCTAAACAACTCCACATGCCATCCGTTCACAACTTTTTTTATTAGTTCTGTCGTGAAACTTTCATTCCAAGTTAACTCTGGAAAATGCTCGAAACATAACTTGACAATTTCAGAGATTCCCCGAGATGCAGAGTCAAAGACAATGGGTAAAAGAAGCTTAGGTACTTTGGGAGTTTCCATCTGAGACTTCATCTTGGAAAGAACTAGATTTGCAAGCTCAAGTGAACATTTGTGTCTCAATCCAATCCTATTGAACAAAAGTGTTGCACCTGCATCGGATAGGCAATTTTCCAAATGATGAAGAATCAAAAGGTTAAAAAGGCTTTCATGTTTGTGCCACGTATTTATATATAGTAGTTGAGTAAAAGAATCGTGGATTTAAGATACTAATCAAGAAAGCAAATTTTATATGGCTTGGACATTAAAATGAATGCATCAGAGAACTAATAGATCTATCGATTGACACCCAATCTCATGAGAAATTAAGAGTTGTTTATTTATTTTGTGAAAAAATTGGTAGATTAAGCGACAGATCAATAGATTTGGTTTGGTTTGGTTATATTATAGATTCCCCTAATAGATATATACTGTTTAAACTTAGAATTGAATTTTATCGAATTGCATCGTAATAATAAATTAAGAGCAGTCCATATTACTACGTACGATACCAAAGGGATACACTAAAAATAATTATTTAAACTTTAAATTTAGGGATCTCTACTCATGGATGAAAAAAAAGCGTTTCTTTTATATGTAGATATCACCACATATTTGTGTACCTGGTATTGTGGCAAGATTCCAAAGTGATATCTTGAACCGTTTAAGGGCTGATGCTACCACCACAAAGAGGAGACAAGCATCATGCAAGCAAATTAGGAATTAATGACCAACAAAATGATAAATTTAACAATAACCAAATTGAATAGCGCTTACATATGCTAGACAAGATGGATCCATCAACCTTTATATAATTTGAGATCCAATTCTACTATTCTCAATAGTTCTACTGGGCAAATTGACATTGAATAAGTTTTCTTGACTGACTTTATAAATGTTACACTAGATATTAATTTGTGACATACATCATAGTTTAGAAAAATGTAGTCTTTGTTCCTTTTGTTAATGGAATACTAGAATGATATGCTTTTTGCTGTGTTAGTCTATCCATTAAGCAGATTAATAGAAATACCTGGACGTTTGTCATATGATGTGTCGACCAGACAGAGAGGGATACCTACAACTGGGCATAGATAGAGTAATTAGAGACCATCTTTGTGGATAGAGTTGCTTGGGTTATGTGCATCTGATGAAAGAAGTGCAGGAAAGTACTTACATTTGTCAAAATGTTTTTCCCAAAAATTGTGTCTAGCTCCACTACAGAAGTTAGACTTCATCTTTGCCAGGTAACCCAAAATGCTTTTGGTTTCGGCATGTAACACTGAGTCTTTGTATTGCTGAGCTAAATACAAAGCTACGTCTTTTGGGACAAATCAACAAAAGTTAATCCAAGTAAAGGTTGAAAGGAAAAGGGATGAGTGACTGTAATTTCTTACCCGAATGACCGGCCATAATAAGGTTGGGCATGGTATCCTCCACGGGGGCAGATTTTGTACGTTTGGCTAGATACCAAATAACCTTCTTTTGCTTAGGAGCACATCTAGTAGCAACCCATAAGGCATTGCATACACTTTCAGTTTTATCATGAACTTCGTTGAATAATGCCTTCACCATTTTTATTCTTCCTCCCCGGGCAGCATTCGGGAGGTAAATACTAAAATTGAACTCTTTATCTTTTATAAGGATGTGCTTGATCAGGTTCTTGACCAATTCATCTTGTGAGGCCATAATCGCAACATCGAGCACCGTGATGGGTCCATCTTCTACGTTTATAATTTTGGCTTTCATTGCTTGGCTATCGAGGTTGAGCCTTTCCTCGACAGTTTTCCAATCACCTTTCTGTGCGGCTTCAAACAATTTTCGATGGTCTTTGTTGACCACTGGTGTTGGCATATCTGCAGGCTTTCGCACTTCTGTGAACATTGCACCGGCTTAAAGTTTTTCATGAAACGCGGATGCAAGCGAAGGGTCTGTTGTTTACTCAACATACCTCTTCGTATGGGCACATTCATTTACTCTTTGAAAGTAAAAAGTTTTTTCTTTTGGGCTTTCTCAGTTATAATACCAGATATTGTTCATATTTCAAAATTCATAGAACACTATATTTGAATTGAAAAGTAAGTATTTGCATGCCGTGACATTTAATATGTTTAGGATTTGAAAAGTTAAAATACATAATAAACAAGATTTATGAAAAAATTAAAATTTCAAAGTGACAAACTTTAAGTGGTCCACGACTACCTTGAAGAGCGTTGTTAGTTGTCGTGAGTTATGAAAAACATTCTCCACGAATCTCTTTATTACCAAAAAGATTTTGGACACTAAAAACCTTGAAAAAAAATTATTTCACTTTGTGCGTCTTAAATCATCTAAATATCCCTAGCGTTAAGCTCATTATTGCCTAGAATTTTATGTACTAACGTCAAACTTAACAGAGATCATGAGAATTATTTTTGAGATCAACATTGAATCATGGATTAGGTTCCTAGGATTCTACATTTCATATCTTGGACAATGTGTTATTTAGTGAGTTTTTATCTCTCGTTGCCAATGATCAAGTCCGTGACATCATTCATAAATTATGAGCATATTCTATTCTTGGAAGTAATAAAGTTTTCTTTTTGGAGCTTTCTCAATTATACTTCAAGATATTATTCAGGTTTCAAAAATTATGAAAATATCATATTCGAATTGAAATGCTAATGTCAGCATATGTATATTGTGGAATTTAAGAGGTTTCGGATAAATTTTTTTCAAACTGCATGAAACATGAGATGTAAGCAATAAGTAAATAAAAATTTCAAAGTGACATACCTTCGGTTGGTTGACAACCATCTTGGGCAGCTTTGTCAGGTACAATGCCTTTTGTACTCCCGTCCACGTAAATCTCTTTTTCACCAAAGAGAGAAATTTTTAGCTTTGTCGTATCTCTTTTTCATACCAATAAATATCTCTTTTTCTCCGACAAGGAAGAAAACGTTCGACTTTCATACCAATGCATTCCCTTATTGTAAATCTACTTCTATACCCAATTTTATCTATCTCCACAATTTCCAATTTCACGTAATAATTACAACGTAACAATACATATGTAAAAACAGATGAATTAACTTAATCCTATCGATTTCATTAACTAATACGATTAATCTAAGTCACAAGTTATATAGGATACGAGTTTATAACATTTATTGCTACTATCATACGAATGCATTGCTTGAATTTTGTCATATAAAGTACATCAGTTAAACTTTATCAATTGGCTTAACTGCTGGGAAGAAGAATTGATCCGATTTTTGTTACAAAATCCATGTTATTTATTCTCTCTTTCTTTTTTGTCGCAAGAGCATACCACCGTCCATGTATCTAGAGGAGTGAGTTGTTAACGAATTTTCTTCTCTAATGTTATCTTTACAGTTTGTCATAATAGTGACAACCAATTATATTGATAAGCTATTTTGGGCTCATAATACCATTACATGATTTCTTTTTTGGAGATGGCTATAGTGAATTGACTAGTTTGAGGATTTTGACTTCAAAAAATTAGTCTCGTGTAGTTTCTTAATGACGAGTATTTAAAACCTATTTGTTTTGCCTCGGCTTTTGATGCTTTGTAGGACAATCGGCTACAAATTCAATTTGAATTTTAAAAGTATACATAGGAAATAATTCAGTCCTTAAGAGATGATTATTTGGGAAAAACTCTTTGGTAAGGAGAAATTTTTTATTTATCAATTTTAATAAATTCATTAATAAGTGGTGGAAATTGCCCAATTAGTCCTAAACCTATTGTAAGTACCAATTCAATATTAAAATTTTCAATTTTTTGTAATTTAGTCATAAATCTTTACATGAATTTCCAAGTAGTCATTCTGATCAATTTTCTCCAGAAATCGCTCATATGGCGGTCCGGTAATTGCTTATCATCCTATGTGGTATACTGCCACGTAAGCTATATTTGAAATTTCACAAAGATTTAAGAATAAATTGAAAAAATTGAATATTGAAGATTAAATTAGTATATTTATAATAGATTTATAATTGATTGAATAATTTTTCCTCATTAACTACTTGTGAGTAACGAAACTATTATTGACAAAAAGCAGTTGTATCACCATCAACACCTATAAGGGAAGTTGCGGAGCCAATGTCATTACCCAATTAGGAGATTTTGACTGGAAAGACATAGTCATGCCCACGGACCCGATAAAATGAATCAATTGACCACATGCTGCTTTTGCATTTATAGTTTGGACAAATTAAATTATTTCGGTCGCTGTAGGTAGGGAAATCTTTTTATTTTAAAAAAAAAAGATAGTTTAAATTTCAGATAATTTAGTTGGACTTTCCAAATTATTTAGAAGCTCATTTTCCGTTGGCGCAAGCTTTCAAAGCAATCCCTCCCTGTACAAAATAGTGTCATTTCGGTTCTTTTCTGTTTTAAGGTTCTTTTTAAGATACAGCAACCAAAATCTCTAGCTAACGTATTTTCGTTGAGTATTTTGGGAAATGAAAACAAGAAATTGGAAGATTTCAAATTGTACAAATTTCTTTATCTCAGGTTCCGCGCAAATTATCTTAGGTTCAACTTGCTAAGCAATGAAACAAAGAAATGTTGTAATTTTTTATCCACAATATCGCCTATACTACTTCGAAATTAAATCATAAAAAGAAATGCTTTTCCAATTTTCCCACCGCCTGATGGGATCAAATCAGAAAAATAAAGAAAAGAACAGAACAAACCTTCCAATGGTTTCAAAACCGAACTGTCTTGGCCATCCATAGTGGATTTCTTGCCGTGCCGTCTCTCAAGCTGGTCAAAATCTAAAGCAGAAAGTAGTTCTATGTGTGGTTGAAGGGAAAGTTGAGTTGTAATCTCGAGGATCTTCTCGTTTTATACATCGACTTGGGGATGGAGCCAAAGTTCCAGCTGTAGATGATGTCCCTTTCTCTTTTTACTGAATGACGACTTCTTTTCCAAATTTTGTGACGTCATAAATTTTACAGAAATTCCTTTTATTCATTGAAGTGTAAATTTGGAAAATTTACTTAAAAAGATGCAAGTTTGACATTATTACTTCTTTCTTCTCTTCCACCATCCGCTGCTTTGTAAACAACATATTTCTACGGATATTTTTCCGAGTGCAATAACGGTGTGAAATTTTTTTTTTTTACATAGGCAGGTTTTATAGAATGGCACATCTACAATTTTATATTCAGCATGTAGATTTAATCCGTACAAATATTTATATCTCTATTCTAAGATTGCTTGTGTAAACAAGGAAAAAAAGGACTCTACATTAATGGCGTTTGCAATTTGAATCTATTTCAAAAAGTCTTATTCTATACAAGGGCGATGCACATTTTCTTCACACAAGCAGAATTTAGATAAAGCCATATTAATTTGCTTGTAACTCTAATCCGTTGATAAGTTTGTATTCCCATTCTAAGACTATTTATGTAAGAAAAAAAAACTTTTACGATCACAATGTAGGTATCGTGTATCTATAATATTTTTTTATTCACTGCCATTGGGTCCGTACTTTCTTAACAGCACGGGGAAATTTTTTTTTTTTTTTTGCACCTCTTTCTTCTTTACTTTTATATTTGATCACCAACTCAAAAGATCTTTCAAACATAATACAAGTATGTAGTACACTAATGTGTCCTTCTTACAAAAGTTAGTCAACTCTTATTCTACCTTTGTTAGAAAGTAATGATTGAGACGTTCATTCCCATAATTGGGTTCAGGATTCAAATCTCATGTATGGTTCCATAAGTGAGGGACCTTGGCAGTAGGTTGCTAGGCCAGTCTCCCCTAAGGTTTGACCTATAAATACGTTGCTACGAAAGACTGACGGAAAGTGTGAATCATCGGTCATAAAAAAAAAAAACAGATTGAGGATCCTCTAAACTTTTCCATGATCAAGTAATAGGAAGCATATATAGAATGCTTTACCGATGGGTAAAATGTAACCAGCTAAAAAATGGCCCATCAATGTCGAAGAGCACAATAGTACAAGCCAAATGGCCCACAGAAGATGTCATGGTCAAGAGTGCTACCAAAATTCCTCATCAAAGGCACGTGACACTCTTGCATCCTTTCAAATGGAAACCAGACAAGTAATTGCACGTGGCTGAAGACTTGAAGTCCAAGTCAACTTGTGCTGCCATGGATCTTCTCTATATATACAAACAGGTGGATGGAGCTGAAGTTCTAGCCAAATATGGTGTACCGTTCTCTTCTCACTGAATGACAACTTAATTTCCGAATTTTATGTAACCAGAAATCTTATGAAAGTTCCTTTTTATTTTCAAAAGTACACATTTGAAAATTTTACTAAAAAATCAATTGTAATTTCACTTAATTATATTTTCTCTTCTTCCATCATCATTTGCTTCGCAAACACATATTTCAATGGACTTTTATTTAGTGCACCGACAATATAAAAATCTCTTTATATACCCAGTTTTATAGAATGACACGTAGGATGTGTAATTCATACATACATATATATATATATGCATGTTTTATAGAATGAAACATATAAATTTTATTTTTAGCATGTAGAAACAGAAATATAAATTTTACCATGTCAAACAGATTTTTAGTACTGGAATATGAATTTTTTGTCCGTATCAAACGCGTTTCTTTCTTCAGAAACTCATTCTGGAACAAAATTAAAAAAATCTAATTCTATCCAGAATTAGATTTCTGGATAGAATTTCAATTATGCGCGTCCTAAATAAACATACTCTAAAGGATCTCTTGCAATTTAACAACTTCTACTTGCAAATGGTTGTTTAGCAACAAAACGAGTCCACTACTTGATGGTTGTTTCTCCACTCTTTCATGATTACCATCGTCGCTGCTTCTGAAATTCATGATTCCACTTTCACATTGTTATGTCGTCATCAATTACTTCTTCAATTTTCAGCTCTACTTTTTGGTAGTTGCCTTGATATTATCCTTCACGGGTGTCTCCTTGACAATTGCATCCGAAATCGTATTCTTTTGTCAACTAGATCAATCCTAGTCGATTGATGCTTTTGCTCTCATCAGATTAACTTATTTTTACTCCTATCCGTTAACTAGCTTCCTCATTGGTCAATTGAGTTTGCCGGCCAGAAGCCTTCGACGCAAGATTTTGCCTCTGCTGCGTCTTGATCGGTCTCATGCAGTCCGAGTTGACAATCAAATACTTGGACATCTTTTTGTTGTTAAAAGGTCTCCGAAAAGAGCTAAGCAAAAGTCACATAAATCGATCTTTTGGAAATAACAAAACTACGAAATGACCCAAATAAATCTACATCCTAACCATTCTGCCGAGCAAAAGTTATGGTTGTCCTGGCGAACAGTTGAAGTGGATTTATATCTGAGGTACCTCTTCGCAACTTGATTAATGCATTGAATTGTAAGTTGAAATGGGCGAAGCGACTGATTGGTCCGGAGGGATAGTTATGATGTGGATCCTCGACCATTTACTACTATTCAAGCGTCTGTCATGGAGTATGACATGCAGTAAGTGTCCTTGTACCAAATTGAAATTATGGTCGTGCGTCCGTTGCAAGTGTGCCAGGTGCCAATCCGTTATTTGATGTTTATGTCTGTCGTCGTATTTCAATGCGTCCGATCTCCTTCGCCATAAATATTGCAGGGTGAGATAATTATAGGTGTGGCCCATGAACTGATCAGCCCCCACATGTTTCCTGTTGGCAAGGACGAGTGCAAGGTCCAATCAAGGGAAAATGTGAAAAAATTTCGTTGGTGAAATTCTTTATAGTGTTGCTGAAAAAAGTATGATCAGCAACTGGATTATCAGGTGACCGATGAATGACTTACCAATACTATTAAGAATTTACTCTCTTCCAAATATTAGTTGTATTGTCAACTCTTTTGAGAGTTTATAACCATCATAAGTAAATTATCAACTCTATAATAAATATATCAACATCTCAACAATTTATAATTGATCCAGTTCTTTCAATTGCTACCTTCACATTGCTATGGGTTTTAAAATTATTATCGATAGTAGCTTTCATAATTTCGAATCGACCAATAGGTTCATCATTAGCATAGCCATGAGGCATGTGAGATTACCTTTGGTACCAGATAAAAATTGAAGCAGTGTATAAACAAAGGAAGGGCAATGCTGTGACTTTGGCACTTTTGAGTGGCCAACTCTACAAGTCTCGCACCAACGGGAAGGATTTAGAAACGCTGACAACGTGCACTAATCGAACGGCTGATATTAAACAACTTGGTTCCCATGGCTGAGGAGAAACATGACAAAGTTGTCATGCACAAAAGCACGGGTTTGCGGAAACAGCCCTAGCTCCACTATTTTCTTGGCTTCCAAACGGCATATCAGTAAATTACCAACTTTTTCGAAATTTTACAAATACAGCCAGTAGATTACCAATGTTATAATGAATTTATTTAATTTTCCATTTAGGCCCGTTTGTTGCGCGGAAAATATTTTTCGAGAAAATATTTTCCATAAATTGTAATATTCAAGGGGCGGAAAATGATTTCTTAAGAAAAATGTTTTCCAATCAATGGAAAACTTCTTTCTAAAAATGTGGAAAATGTTTTCCATTCTGAAAAAATGAAAAACATTTTCCAACGCAATGCTCGTTAGGATTCTCGCGTCTCCACCTCCTCTTTCCAGCATCTCCCCTCAGATCGCTGCTCCCTCTCTGACCTCTGAACCCTATCCCTCCTGAAGAACTCCCTCTTCGGCGCCGTCCTTTCCTTCTCTGGCCTCGCCTCCCTCCAGACAAGCCCACGCCCAAATCCTCCACCGCACCAACCTCAACCACCTCTCCGCGGTGCCCCTCCTCATCCACCTCCTCCTCTCCTCCCCGAGCCTCGGTTATGCGTTCTCCATCTTCCACCACGGCCCCGACCCCTCGAAAACCTGAGTCCTCAACAAGTTCCAGCGGGAGCTGTCCCGCGGTGACCGGCCTGGGGATGCCCTTGTTTTGTTTGATGAAATGTGGAGGGAGGGTGTTGTTTTGGACAGGTTTAGCTTCCCTCCCCTGCTCAAGGCAGGCTCGAAGGTGATGGGATTAGTTCAAGGGTTGGAGATTCATGGGTTGGTCGTTAAGTTGGGATATGGTGGTGATCCTTTTGTGCAGACTGCTTTGGTCAGCACTTATTCTGCGTTGGGGCGGATTATGGATGCGCGCTTGCTGTTTGATTACTAGTAAATTATCAAGTTCTCCCGTCGTGGGTCTTTTGATAAGAAGTCAGGATTGTGTGGTGTGGCTTGGAAGGCAATTCATGTCCGGTATGGACTCAAACAATTGTGAGCCGTACTGGACGACAACAGTAAGGATTCTCATTTCAGAATCATGAGATTTTCCTAATGGTTGACTCTGTTCCTGAACCACTCATGCAAGTCTCACCAACTTATGGTGTGGTTGGAAAAATTTGCAGTGGGCTTGCCAGGAAAAGAATAGGAAATTGTATAGAAACACATTTCTTTCTCCCGCAAAAAAGGGTCTGTTCACTGTTATGCTTGTCCACCGTGCGGAAGTATCTTATGAAAGTTTCCAGGAACACAAACAAGTCTTCAAGGAAACAACCATCCAAAATACCAGCTCAGGTTTCCGTAGAGTGAAAACTGTCTCTCTCTCTCTCTCTCTCTCTCTCTCTCTCTCTCCAGCATCCTAATTTCTGATAAAACAAAATAATTTTGGTTGAGCACATGAAGGAACCATCTTCAAAGGTCAAAAGAAAATGGTCAAAACTAACCGAGCATCAAAAAGAGGTAAGGCGAGCGCAACAAGGCAGAGAATGGGATGGCACAATCAAATAAGAAAATATCAGTGGGTGGAAAAATTATAATTATTTTAATAGTTATGGGTATTGCCAAGCTTGAGGCATTTAAGGAACAAGTCGTAAAAGCTGGAAAATATTTTATTTACCAAACAACGGAAAATATTTTCCGGTCCATTTTTAAGTTTCAAGCGAACACTGGAAAATATTGTCATTTTCCAGGAAAATGACTTCCTAGAAATGCTATATTTTTCGCAAAAAGAACGGAGCATAAGTCTTAACAATCTCATTTTTCCTTATCATGCCTTTGCAAGAATAGACCCTACCGAATGCAACATTTGAAGCCCTATAACTCGGATTGAACCACACTTTCCAAAGGACCGTCGGTTCATGTTCTTCCAAAAGTTGAACAAAAAGTTTTACTTGTTAACCAAAATTTAAACATTTATTTAGCTTTTAAAAAGTTACAAAGAATCAAAAAGTCATTTTCTCTATCTCTTAGTTCTCTCTTCATCATCTTCTTCAACCCTCAATCATGGGAAAGGGTTTGAGCTAGTCTCGTCCTCCCCTCCATCTCTTGTTGATTTTATTTGCATTCTATAGCTCTCTTTTTTTTTTTTTCCTTTCTTTCGCAATTTAGATCTTGGAAGCTCTTTTCTCAGTCTATTTATGGATACGAGAGTTTGAATTCTCCCTATCTAATTTTAGATCTAGGAGCTATCCTTTCCCAATTTAGTTATGGCATTTTAATAAATATGCTTTTAGAGATTTGATACCTCTATGCTCTATTTGTATACAAGTTCTCTGCCTCCAACTTCAATAATGATCGCAGAAGTTTTGGCATCTTGCTAAACCATAATATGCACTTTCACATGTTAAATCTATGATTTGTTCAACATGTTCTGGTTGTCCCCTTACGGCAATGATCATTGACCACGAGGAGGTCCCTCAAGTAAGAAATATAATTCTCACTGACAAAAGCAAAATTAGTAATTTACTAGTAAAAAATAGGAAAAATATTGAGATAAGAGAAGGGAAGATTGAGCAAACAACGTTATATGATCTTGTTTCAACTTACAAAGGAATTGAGCACATCGTCAGTTGTTTCTCTGGCAGAGAAAAACCCATTATTAACTAGAACTTGATCAAAGATGTTAGAATAATTAACATTTTTATTTTTTGAGTAAAAACTTTTGCTACAAAAGTTGCTTTACATTTTTCAATGAAACCGTCTAGGTTAAATTATCTTTTAAAAATCTATTTACAGCCAATCGATTCTGAACTTGATATAAATCAACCAATTCTTAAGTTTGATTTTGTAAAGTTAAACCAATCTCGATTTTTATGCTTCTTTTCAAAAACAACTTTCTTTAGAAGAAATTGCTTCAAAATAAGTTAAAAAACATCATTATCAACAAGATAAGTATAAAAATCTTTTGCAAAAAGTGTCTTTCCTTGGCTTTTTACTTCTTGTCATTTCATCTTTTGATTATTCAATATCATTTGTTTTTAGAGCTGCATGAGAAATACTATCAGTTCTTAACGAGAAAATATACTTAAAGAATTCTTCATTCCACAGCCACGACCACCCATATCAGGCTCAGACGGTCCGGAGACTCCAGCAGGGATTCGTAAACGGCTAGCCATGATGAATTTTCGTGGCTCTCACTCTCCCTGTTTTCTTTGTGCGTTTGCCTTTCCTCGTATCTTCTGCTTCTCTCTAGATTTGGTTTGGCTATTGCTTTCCATCCTACGAATGTTCAGTTTTGATGAATAAGCGACGGGGGCAAGCTAGGTGCTCTCTCCTCGCAACAACCAGGCGAACCACAACAGCGACCCGGAAACAGAGCATAATAGAGCAGAGTAATACCGTGGCTATTCAAGGCCAATTCGACGATTCCGGGAGCTGCTGTACGTGGAAGTATCATTGAGGATAAAGGCGTGACGACGAAGCACCTCCGTGAAGTGAGTTGCCGGCAGAAGACTCGAATCAAGGAATAACGCAAGGGCAGGGAGCTGTCAAGTCCATCTGTGCAAGGGCAACTAGAAGAGCAAACTCTTGAACGGCGAAAATAGAGGATCCGAAAACAGAGCCTCTCGGCCAAACTCGTTGGAGCCGACACTGGCGACCGCCTGAGGTCAAGTAGGTGTTGGCAACTGTGGCGACATTTTTCTGGTAGCTCAGCAGGTGTTAAAGTGAGGGAGCTCGGCGGAATGGTGAGGTGAGGGAGAAGAATCAATAGAGCTCTCTGACGCCAGAAAGTGGACGCTTCGGTCCTGTGGGCATGCGCAGAGGAATCCATGCGTGACAAAGGTGGAGCTCACCAGTATAGGACTAGTCTTTGAATAAACATATATGTACTAAGCAGCATGATTAAAATGGACATATAAGATATTGCATTTGGGATAATGAAAACAAAGGTGCTGAACTTTTGACAATTATCTATCGTTGGTAATCATGTTTTAATCACTTGAGTTTTTAGATTATATTTCTTTTGTATCAATTAGAATACAAAAATCAAAGGCTCCGACACAAGTTACCGATTATTTGACATCCTCCTTAAACCCTTTTTCATCAATTGGATTTTTGAATTACATGCTTTTCCTCTTCATTTTAATTTTTATCTTAAAGGAGTAAAATAAAAATGCTGAAGTGATAGTCAAGTTATCACTATGTGCCACGTTCACACCCTACGTGGCCACCATAAACCTAAGAAATTCAAAAAGCGAAATAAGATAATTACAAAGAAAATAAAGCAAAAAAAAGTTTGGCAACAAAAGAAAATAAAATGGAGGGCGGTCATCACCCGTCCATTGCTAAGGATGGCCGATTCTTGTCCGGCTCACTGCATCACGCATCAAGGGTGCGCGCGCGCAAAGAGAGTGATGAATGTGCACTGCCCAAGTAAGGCGCCTTGAAAAGGTAAACTGGACAGTAGGTACAATGATTCAAAGGTTCGGTCCATGACGATGGTCAAACGTCCATTTTTTTAATTAAACACATAACAAAACATTGAAATAAAACAACGACCTAAATAAGCATTCTGAAAACATCGAAACATCTGCCATATTGCAAGGTCTAATACAATTGGGCGACTCCATCTCGACGAAGCCCGTTCGCACAGAGAGCGATGCATGTGTGCTGCCAAAGGAAGGCGTCCTGCATGCGGCGACAATGGCCGCAAGTGAGGCCCTTGCCTGCCTCTCTCAACCGTGCCTTGGCCGGAGCCCCGACAAGGGATGTGGACCATTGCTGATGGTTGGGCAACGGCACCACCACCAACACCACCACCATTTAGCTTCGCCTGGCCCTCCTTCACCCCTCCCGCCCGCGCGCAAACTCGCAGATACGCAATCGTAGGATATTGGTTTCCATCTCCCTCTCGCCTCAAAAGAACGGAAGAAAAAGAATTGGAGTGCTCTATTGTTTAAAGTCAAAGATTGGCAAGTGGCCTTCTGCATTTGGCAAATTGAAGATGATAATTCTAAGAACGAAATCTATTCATGTCCTTTTATAGTTTTAAGATTGAAATGCGAGAAAATGATTTTCATTTTTTAGGTTTACTCGTATTTATTCTATTTCGAATAGTTTACCCGAAGAGGTATAATTGATTATAAGTTTGAGACTATGAATGTGAGAGGATTAATTAGAATTCTAGAAATCTTTCTTTAATATGTGACCGTTGATTCGAAAACAAACAGACGTTGCTGTTCGCAGTCTCCTCTTTCATAATTGCTATTGTGGTTACAATGATATATTCATCACCGTGTTGTTAATTTACTTATGGTGTTTGTAAACTTTCATAAGAGTCGTTTAATTTACTAGTTCATTTGGAAGCAAGTAAAAATTCTTAACAGCGTTTATAAGTTACAGACGAATTATATGATAATCAAACTAATGGTCATACTTTTTTCACCAACGCTATTTGAAATTTACTGATAGTTATAGAAATATTCAAACCACGAAAATTTTTACAAATATTCCCTTCACTGGAATCGAACTCGTCCCTGCTAACATGAAAAATGGAGACGCCATGCCTACCATCATCTTCTTAGGCAACGAGGAGAGGGAGTCCTTTGCCAGGCATCGGGTCCTGACAGGTTCAGGGGCCACGCCCATAATTCTCTCACCGTGCAATAAGGCTCCGTTTGTTTCATGGAAAATATTCTTTCGGAAAATATTTTCCGGAGATTGTAGTGTTCGGGGGCGGAAAATAAGTTGCCAAGGAAAATGTTTTCCAATCAATAGAAAATATCCTTCTTAAAATAAAGGAAAACATTTTCCAAAATGTGTAACAGCCTCTCTCCTCTCTCTCTCTCTCCCTTTTCTCTCTCCTCTCTCCTCTCTTTCCCCACCCCAACCGAATTCCTCTCTCTCTCCCTCTCCCTCTTCTCTCGACATTTCTCTCTCCTCTCTCCTCTCTTTTTCCTCCTCTCTCTCTCTCTTTCCCCACCCCAACCGAATTCCTCTCTCTCTCCCTCTCCCTCTCTCTCGACATTTCTCTCTCCTCTCTCCTCTCTTTTTCTCCTCTCTCTCTCCCTCTCCCTCTTCTCTTTGACATTTCTCCACTAAACAACGAAAATTATTTTCCGCTTCGGCTCCGTTCGTTTCATGGAAAATATTCTTTCGGAAAATATTTTCATGAAATTGTGGTGTTCGGGGGGCTGAAAATAATTTGCCAAGGAAAATATTTTCCAATCAATGGAAAATATCATTCTTAAAATGAAGAAAATGTTTTCCTTCCAAAAAGAAAGAAAAACATTTTCCAAGATTTCTAACAGCCTCCCTCCTCTCTCTCTCTCTCTCCCTTTTCTCTCTCCTCGCTCTTCTCTTTCCCCACCCCAACCGAATTCCTCTCTCTCTCCCTCTCCCTCTTCTCTCGACATCTTTCTCTCTCACTCTCTCACTCTCTCCCTTTTCTCTCTCCTCTCTCCTCTCTTTCCCTTCCCCAGCCAAACTCCTCCCTCTCTCTCTCTCTCTTCTCTCTGACATTTCTCCACTGAATAGCGGAAAATATTTTCCGGTCCATTTTTAAGTTTCAAACGAACACTAGAAAATATTATCATTTTTCGAAAAAATGATTTCCTGAAAAATATTTTCCGGAGATGCTATATTTTTCGTGAAACGAACAGAGCCTTCATTTTTAAGTTTCAAGCGAACACCAGAAAATATTGTCATTTTCCGGGAAAACGACTTCCTCAGAGATGTTATATTTTTCGTGAAATGAACGGAGCTTAAGTTATGTGTAGCGAAAGGAGATCAGATACACCTTAACACTACAACCAAAAGTAAACGACAAACAACACCTTGACTCGAGGTACACTTGCAACCATTAAATAGCCATAATTTAAGTTTTGTACGGATACACTTACAATAGGACCAAAAATTGACAACACAAAAAGATTTAAAATTAATATAATATAATGCGATAAATTTAGCACTTTTCTTCCTATACTTTTCCCCAGCAAACGTACTACGGTGGGGTAGGTACACTTGAAAGTGAGTGTCCTGAGAGCATGCATATCGTAACAAATGTTCCTCCCGGTTCGGAGCCCAAGTCAATGTCTTAATTAGGCAACAGGAAAGGAACCTACCAAAGTATTTGGGACGTAAGTCCCCTTCAGCCATTTGATCCGAGGACGATATTGACCTTCGCTCAACAAAATAGTTGGGACGTAAATGCATTTGGGTTATTTAATTTTCTTGTCCTTTTCAATTAATAAATGCTTTGCGACTTTGTTGTTTGCTTTATCTTCGCTTCTCTTGTCTCGATAGTATCTACTTTTCTTTTTTTTTTCTTTTTTTAGATAAATAATAATAAATCTTATCCAACGGTGAGTAATTATGTTGGTTAAGAGCCTCTCTCCCATCATCGAGCTTAAATATTTGAAACTACAATTATTAACGTTTTAAGTGGGGGCCCATAGTATTGGGGTTCTACATTAATCTCTCTCGAAGTATAAGGGTCTGACCCTTCAATGCCGTCCAGGTACAGGGTCCATGGTGCAATCGCCGATAATAATAAAAAAATCTCGGACTAAATCGATTTAACTTAGGCGAGTAATTATGAGTTCAAATGGTTACATATCCGTAGTTGTTTATACTGATTGGTCAATTTCTAATTCTTGGTTTCACCCCCTTTTGTGGTGTGTTGACACCTAATTTTGCCGGTCTATTAGATTTTTTATAATTTAATTTTTTAATAAAATTTATGTTAATTATAAATTAGAAGTCCTTTTATTTATTTATCAAAAAAAGAAGGAGAAAAGAAAAAAACAAGAAATTCTCTCGAACCGGGCCTTATTCAGTCTGGCCCTCCCTCATGAGGCTCGCGCGAGCCCATCATTTCTTCTGCCACGACCCGCGCTCTAGTTCTCTCTTTCTCCTCCTACCCGGTCAACTCGAGATAGATGGGGGAAATCTTTTAGCTGCTCCCCACGATTTGAAGGAAGCAGGAGCAGGAGTAGTGCAACCTGCACACGCGAAGAGGGGTCAGTGGCGCAGAAAGAAGACAGAGACGTGAGGGGACGGAGGTTAAAAAAAAGAGCAAAAAAATCTTGACTTTTGTGGACAGCAGGTGAAGAGTGGATGTAAAAACAGAGGGGAAGGCATAGGATAATGAAAAAAAAGAAAAACGGTGAGAAAAAAAGGGGGGAGACCGAACGGAGGAGAGGATACACGGAGAAGGAAGGCACGAAAAAAAATAACAGAGGGAGAAGGGGGTCTTCCGCCAAAAAAACAGGAGGAGGACTCCGACCAACGCCGTGGGAGCAACGCCTTCACCTTGTTCCTCTCCGTCGCTCGTATAGCTCTGAAACTTCGGTCATTGCGTGGGGGAGCCATGACCGCCGCGTGAGGCGCGGCGTCGAGCCAAGGCAGCAACATTGCCCATCGTGGCCTCTGGCGGTGAGCGTTGCATGGGGGAGGCGAGTTTGCAGCACGGATGTTCCGACCGAATGGCGATGCACGCTGGGGTTGGTCTTCGCAAAGGAGAGGATGGCATTCAAAAGCACAAGAAATAGGAGTCATTTGCGTGTTGTTAGAGAAGTCGAGGCAATTGGAGGTAATGTTGCTGCCTCTGCCTCGAGGGCGCAGATGGGTTACACTTTCGATGCATTGAAGACTTATGTTCCAGAGATGGTAGAGTTACTTGTTGATAGTATAAAGAACCCTATATTCTTGGACTGGGAAGTCAATGAAGAGCTACGAAAGGTGAAAGCAGAACTTAGTGAACTTTCTAACAATCCTCAAGGCTTACTTTTGGAGGCTTTTCATTCTGCTGGTTATGCCGGTACACTGGCAAATCCTCTCTTGGCTCCTGAATCGGCACTAAGCCGATTGGAAAATACCATATTGGAGGAATTTGTGGCTGAAAATTATACAGCACCTAGGATGGTTCTTGCTGCATCTGGGGTTGAGCATGAAGAGCTCTTGTCCATGGCAGAACCACTTCTTTCAGACCTTGCTAATGTCGCTCGTCCTGCGGAGCCAGCATCCAAGTATGTCGGTGGTGATTTTCGGCAACAGGCGGATTCAGGGGACACACGAAACGGATAAAAAAATAGGGGAGCGAGCGAGAGGAGGAAATCGCGAAGGATGGATTGGAGTTCGTCGACTCAGCGCCTGAAGAGTCCAACCGCGACACCCAGCGATAACTCATTTTTCGTCGAGCAATCCCCACCTCCTGGTAAGTCGCAAATCAAACTGGTCTGCCCATCTCCCCGAGGACCTCGACCAGGAACTTTTGCGTGAGCTAGTAGTGGCTTGACTCAAATCCTTTGAGTGCGCCCATCAGCCGCAAAAAAAATCCCCTGAATCGACGAGGGGAATCATCCCAATTCATCCCTTATTAGCGCCCTAGGTCCTGTGCTTTGAGATAGATGGCCGTGGTCATACGCGATTCTTGTTAGATTAAATTTTCTCTAGCTTGTATGTCTCGTCTTTATTTCCTACTTACTCGCTGTGCCATCCATATGACTATTTTAGCCTCTCTTGTTTGCGATGAAGCTCCACTGTTATCTTTCTCATACCCCAAGTATTTGTTGTAAAGTTTATTTGGGTTAAAATTGTTGTTGTTTCTTTTTTTTTTCTCCATTTCGTTTTTGCTTTGCGCTATGTTTTCGCTTTGGTCACGGTTCATGGGATCACGAGAAATGGTGTCGAGCTCCGGCGTGGACGTCGTCGGACACAACCCCAAACGGTGGCGTCAAGGAAAGCAGGAGACTTTCTCAAGTCGTGCACCCCTGAAGAACTTAGACCAGTTTTGATTTGGGTTTGTTCCCGGTTTGTTTGTTCGTTTTTATGTAACATTTTATATAAAATATTAGTTTATTAATAAAATAAAATAAAATGAAATGAGTTAGCTCGACGACTTTGTCTGATCCAGGATCCACGCTCCTCTTTTAATATAATATTAATATAATATTTTAACTATAAGATAATAATAATAATATTTTTATTAAATGTTTTCGAAAAAAAATAAAAAAATGGGAGATCAAAATTTTGATTGGAAACGCCAAGTTTGCTTGAAAAAAAAGAAGTAAATTTCTAAATATAGAATTGGCCTTTTGTTAACTAATAAGCATCAACTCTTTTTTGGAAACAAAATCAAGAATCGACTTAGTTTGGACTATTATGCGTTTTTCGTTCATTAGTCTAATTGCATGCTTAATTTAGGCTTGAATGTCAATATCTAGATGCATGATTAGGCTCACCATGATTTGATGTTTGCTTTGAATAGAATAATATAATGTTAGATTATCAAACTTGAGCTTGTCGAGCTGTAACATGGTGACATTAGTGGTAATTTTGGCATGCATTGTTTAGGTGGCGGTAGACCGATGTCCCTTCCGGTCTTATTTTTGTAAGAGCTTAGCCAATTGAAAAAATAAGGAGCTTAGCCAATTGAAAAGTGTATTATTTAAAATACTCGACGAGTTGCGGGTTTTACTTTCTCGTTGTTAGGTAGTTGTATCTAATTACCCGAATTTTTACTATTGCATTGTATTTCAATACCTTAAGTGTTTATTTTCGTACAGTCTTTCAATAAATTGCTTGTTTGTTTTATTTCTAAGTTAAGTTAGCATTAATTTAGAGTTGCATGAAAATGATCTTATAAAAACCATTTCATTAACACTTAGTAGATTTGAATGACCTTTAGGGTTTTAAATGATGAGCAGGAACGGTTGACCAATTTAGATTAAACAACCAATTAGTTAGGTGCTGGAAGGGCGTTAATAGAAATGTTAGTGTAAACAAGTTCTCGAACTTAGAATTTCTGGTTACGTAGGAATTAAGACGACACCCTCGTGTTCCGATCGGTTTCTAGCCAACCCCAATAAACTAGTGGCGACTTCTAGAAATACTTTAGGTTGTTAAAAAACTCTAGAAAAAATGAAAACACCTAAAATATCACGCAAGGTATAGATTTGGGAGAATCCAAGCTCGAGATTAAGGAATCGAGAGCAAATGCCTCTAAACCTATCTTTCTCCCTTCAATGGGAGGAATTTAGGTCGCGACATGGTGTTTTTCTTGCTCTTTGGTTATGCCCTTACAAGAGTTGGTGCTTGTTGCCTTGTCAAGATTCCTTTGAAGACTCTTTGCTTCATGGCCTGTATCTCGTAACACCCCAAAATCGCGTTTCGTACAATTTTGGTTCTTTATCTTACGTGCTTATCGAAAGAGATGGATTATACTTAGCATTATCCAGCTTTGTCATCTTTTTACTTTTCCTACATCTCGTGCATCTACTAGCCGGCTGTCTGTAATCTGATTAGGATTTTGTACCAACAGTATTCTATATCTTTAGTGCATATGGAGGAGTTGAAGGTACCACTGTGAACCTGGGAAGGGAAAACTAGAATGAACTTGGTACGCTCGTCGATGTTCGCTTTAAAGAGTTCTCAAAGGCCATCGTAGTTGGATTTAATGGGTTAAATCAGTTTGTTTGCCGAAATCATTTTTCTGGGTACATTGTTCTTATTGTGCTGTATATGCATTTGATGCCAGGGCAAGAAGATGACAATAGATTACAACCCCTGAGCTACAGAGGAGAAGATATCTGTGTCGTGGCTTTTTCTCTAGTTAGTCGAGCTAGCTATGAGTTGACATGGCTAATGATTTGGGGGAGTGATTACGAGTTCGCACTGTACCATTCACCGATGAGAGCGGTCGGTTCTGTTTTAGCGTTGTGCATTGTTCGGGTCACGTCTTTGAGCGTAAACGCGTAAATGACCTCCATCTACTTCAACATATCCCTGGATAAACAACAACATTTAACGATCAATCTCCAAACAACGCACGTGTGCGGATACTTGAAATGAGGTAAAACTTTACGGAGTAAGAGGAAGACAGATAGAGCTTATTATAGAAATCAACTTGAATTGTCCGAGCTTGGAAAAGCTTCCATTTACATTGATAATCTATGGTAGAGAAATTTCTAATTAAAAGAAAAATTGTGCGGATCTTTGTGAATTACCATTTGAACCACTGTGTAAAATACACCCTAATGCGACAACAACAATAAACTATATATAACACCTTAATACCTGAACAGTCATAAATAAATAAACACCACGAGGATCACGTTTCACAGTACACCTCTGAAAATGAGTGTCCTTAAAGCATGCATGCATTTGATGATCCACATCTACAATGTTCCTTCTGGCCGACAAGTGACTTCGACCATTTCAACGCCTAAGTCAATGCCTTAATTATGCCATATGGATGTCACCTACCAAAATACTGGGGACGTAACTCCTCTTGGCCGGATGACGATGATTTTTGCTCGACGAATTAATTGGGATATAAATGTATTTGGGTTATTTCATTCTCTTGTCCTTTTCAATAGACGAATGCTCTGCGACTTTTGCTCAGCTTTCTGTGGAGACCACGTGTTGTTGTTTGCTTAATCTTCACTTCTTCTATATCGGTTTCTTCTATTTTTGTTTTTGAAAAAAATGCTGCAAGAAATTTCAGAACGAGACATGTTTATCTTGAACTTTTTTCATAATACAAGAGGTTTAAAATTAAAACCTATGTGACATATTTACCTCTGTTATTATTCAATCAATTACCACCATTAAAACTCCTACGAGTCGCTTTATGTGAATAAGGAAAGGCAAAAAGAGCGGACATGGCGTCCACGTGGCTTACCTAACTAAAAAAAGACACGGGGATCATGATGGTGTTTACTCTCTTGGTTCGTCGCCAAATCCATGATTGTTTGACTAAGACTTATTCAAATCGAGCTTTGATTCAACTTAGGTGAGTGATCATGAGTTCAAATTGTTCCAAGCCTGTAGCTGTTTGCACTGTCTAATGTTTTCTTCACATTGGGTTTCGCTCCCTTTTATGGTGTATTTCTTGCTCTTTGGTCTTGCCCTCACAAGAGTTTTAGTGCCTTTTTGCCTTGTCAAGATTCCCGTGAAGATTTTTTGCTTCATGGCTTGTAATTTGTAACCCTTCAAAATCGCGTTTCTTCCCTTTACAAGTTGTGTTTCTTTATCTTACAAGCTCATCGGAAAACGATGGATTATATTTTGCATAACTCAATTTTGGGTCTAAAGTTGTTTTAGTTAGCCTCAGAAGTTGCTTATTCTCTCGTAGTTGGGTCTAATGTTGTTTTTGTTCACATGCATTTGTGATGTGTTATCCACTGGCATTATTTATCATCTTTTTAAATGATTTTTGACCATTTAGTTACATAATTATGCAATATTTGGGTTTTCAATTGTTTTTGAGTCATGGATTTTACCATATACTTTTGCATACGGACCGGAGAGGGTAACGGCTCGATGATTTGATTTTTTGCTTTAGCTGATATTCATATTTAATTGCAGCATTGGCTGTTCACCTGAATCTTGCATTCAGCTGGAGAAGCGGGAATGTAAGGAAGGATGGCTAGGCTCCATGGTGCAGTGAAAAACGAGTTTCTGCAACTTTCGAATTTCCAGGAGTTTTGGTTGAAAATGTTGGGACCAAAGTATCGATTTTGGTATCAATGCAAATTCCGAATAGAATAGTTTTCTACAGAATAGTTTTACTTTATAGATAAATATAAAATTTGAGTCAGAATCAAAACAGAATTTAGAGTTTGTACTTTTTAGAGAATTGACTGATAATCTTAATTCACATAATTGAAGTATTAGATTGTAAGATATATGCAATCAATTTCATCAATTGCTTCTACTATTCATTTTTTTTCACAAAAGTACAATAACTGTTAATGCTATTTATTTCATGTAAAAAAAAAAGATTTGAAACAATGATTAGGCACTTCTCGTCGCCTTTTTTCAAGCGATGTTCATACACATTTCGTAAACGACTTTGTTCATGCAATCGAACAATCACTTCTTCTTCTTTTTTTAAATGTCCTCGAATAGTATATGCTTGAAACTTACCCATTTTCCTTCTTGTTCAATGTTTCTGGCATTTGCTATGGCATTTGCTAGAGGCAGAAAATTCACTTGACATTCTAGCAACTACCTTTTTTTTTTTGGTCTTAAAGCATACTTCATTCATTAAATTGAAAAGGTTGTGTAGACATATCACTGCCTTCACAACACAACAAGTCTACTAGGCCGGGTGGGGGGTGGAATAACCAAGTTTGGGGAAAGGCGTGTCGTCGTTGGGCTTTTACAACCCAGTCCACGACTCTATTACAAGTTCTTGGGCTAACTTTGAGTTTGACATTGGATAGCCGACTTAGGTGGGCTTGGGCTTCGGTGATAGAAGCGTACGCATCCTAGTTGAGTTGATCAGCAGATGTGCTTATCGCGGATGCTAGATTGACACAATCTATCTCTATCTCCACTTTCTTCCTGTCGTTCAAAGACGCGATATACTTTAGGGTTTCTGTCAGTGCTAGGGCTTCTGCTTGGAACGGCGACGACGCTGCGGTAGATCAGGCGAATCCATCCAGCAGAACTCCTCTATGGTCTCTAAAGATGAAGGCAATCGCACTCTCTCCCGAGTTTGAGTCGAACGAGCCATCAACGTTGGCTCTGATTGTTCCGATAAGGGGAGGAATCCATGTCGTCGGTAAGGGATTTTCTTCATCCGTCTTTTTCTGGGGCTTATCATCCCACCGATTGAAGTTTTCTTGCTCTGCTTTGGTTGATTGGAGGACGAATAGTGGATTTACCGGTTGATTTCTGAACACCTCTTCGTTTCTTGGTTTCCATATTTGCCACAAAATCTCGGCTAAAAATTCAAACTTCATAGAAGGGTGTGAGAAGTTAGCTAGCCATACCTTCATACTGCTTATAGAGGGCATGTCAATTTTGACGTTGATTTCAGTGTCTTCCCAGATGAGTTTGGTCCAGGGGCAGAGGAGAAAAATGTGCTCGACTGACTCTGGGGCTTGCTTACAAATTGGATAGGTAATATCGAGTATTATTCCTTTTCGAACCAAGTTCTCTTTCGTAGCAAGAGCATTATGACAGACTTGCCACAAAAAGAACCTAACTTTCGGTGGTATTCTTACTGTCCATATTTGCTGCCAGAGTCTTTTTGGGGTAGAGTATGAAGTTGAGGCTTGTTGATGTGGTAGATTGTTTTGACAGGCTCTTAAGTAATTATAAGCACTTTTAACCGTGAGTTGTGCTGTCTTTGAATGCTCCTACTTCAATAGATCTTCAGAGATTTGAGTGTTGATGCGTATGGATGTTATCTCTCTGGCTGTGACTTCATTAAACATGTTTTCTATCTTTGTTGTATTCCACCCATCATTCTCTGCATTAAGTAGGTCAGAGACCCACTTAGGATCATCCTTGTTGGCTGGCCCTCCTATCACACCTCTGGGAATCCATTTGTCTTCTCTGATGCTAATTATTCTACCATTCCCTACTACCCAGCAAGAAGAGTTTTTGAGTACCTCACGGCCCAAAAGCAGGCTTTGCCAGCCCCAGGATGGCCTAGCTCCTCTGGCAGCATGCAAGAAATTTGTATTAGGATAATACAGTCCTTTGAATAGTTTTTCCCACAATGCATTAGGATTTTTAGCCAATCTCCAAGCTTGTCGACTTAGCATAGCTCGGTTAAAGTCTAATAGGTCTCGAAAGCCTAGCCCTCCTTCATCTTTGCGCTTCTTTAGAGTGTCCCATTTCTTCCAATGTAACCCCTTTTGTGTAATTCCATTTTTCCACCAGAAGTCAGCAATTTTACTTTCTATGGCATGGCAGATAGAACTGGGGACTTTGAATATGTGCATAGCATACTATGGTAAAGCTTGCACTACTGTTTTCAGCATAATATCCTTGCTTGCTTTAGTTAATAAATTTTCCTTCCAGCCTTCAAGTTTCTTGTTAACCCTGTCCATAATCCATGAGAACATTTGTTTCTTGGTTTCCCCCCAATCTGAGGGAATTCCCAGGTATTTTCCTGTCTTTTGAAGTTCTGGCATTCTCAATTCATACACCATGTTCCTTTTTAAAGCTTGTGCACAGTCTCTACTGAAGTAGACCCCTGACTTGTTGAGATTGATTGTTTGCCCTGATGCCATGCAGTACTGGTTCAGCACTTCAGATATGTTCTGGCATTCGGTGACTTTCCCATCCAAGAAGAGGATCAAGTCATCAACAAACATGAGGTGAGATAGTGTGGGACAATCCATGTTCAGTTTTATCCCTGTAATCAATCCATTTTCCACTCTTTGATGCAATAATGTGGACAACACATTTGCTATGATTATGAACAGGTAGGGTGAAAGGGGATCTCCCTGTCTTAAGCCTTTGGTTGGTTGGAACGCAGGTAAGGCTTCGCCATTTAACTTGACACTGTACGTTACTGAGGAAACACACTCCATAATCCACAAAACCCAGGTATTGCAGAATCCCATCTTCAGCATACATTCTTTTAAAAAGTCCCATTCCACTCTATCATAGGCTTTTTTCATGTCGACCTTAGCTATTGCATTAAACTTCTTTTTCCTTCTTCTTGTGCGAAGCTGATGTGGTACCTCTTGCACAATAAAGATGTTATCTTGGATGTGCCGATCTTTTACATAGGCACTTTGTTCTCCAGCAATAATCTCGGGAAGCCATGTTTTTAGCCTGTTAGCTAAGACTTTAGAGATTATTTTATATGAGAAGTTGCTTAAGCTAATTGGCCTGAACTGATCTAGCTTTTCAGGACCAGGGACTTTAGGGATTAAGGTGATAAATGTTATGTTTAGCTCAGGATGCATGTGCCCTGTGTTGAGGAAGGATTGCACTTCTTGGAACACGTCTGTTTTGATCTCTTCCCAATGAGATTGAAAAAACTTACCACAGAATCCATCAAGGCCTGGTGCTTTGAGAGCTCCAAGTTGAAAAACAGCTTTAGTAACTTCTTCCATGGTTGCTGGTTCAGTAAGCTTTGAATTGGTTTCTTCATTTATGGTGCTGGGAATTAGTGCAATGACTGGGTCGATAAATCTGTTTTCTGAGGTTTTGTATAGGTCTTTGAAGAAGTTTGTGCCCATCCTTTTTAGCTGTACAGGATCTTTAATCCATCTCTCATCATCATCTTTAAGCATGGATATTCTATTTCTCTGCCTTCTTTGCAGTGTCGTGGCATGGAAGAATTTAGTATTTTTATCACCCCATTTCATCCATTTAATTCTTGCCCTCATGCCCCAATACATTTCTTCTTGTCTCCATAGCTTTTCTATTTCTTTCTTTATCCAGTCGATTCTGTTTTTATGATTACCAGAGCCTGTGCTGTTGATGAGATCATGCAATTCCTTCTTTAGCTTGCCTATTTGTTGCTACCCATTTGTGCATCTTTTTTTACTCCATACCATCAGATTGTTAGCCACATTTGCTAATCTTGTATGAAGTGGTGGAGAGTAATCAGGAAAGGATAGTCATGCTTCTTTCACAGTTTCAGCATAATCATCATGCTCAGGCCAAAATGCTTCATACTTAAACTCTCTCTTTCTCATCTTGTTTTCAGGAAATAGGCTTAGAAGGAGGGGGCTGTGGTCTGACTCGATAGCTGGTAAGGCAAAAATGGTGGCATTGGGAAATAGGGTTCTCCAGTTGAGGGTATAGAATGCTCTGTCCAACCTTTCTTTGACTAGTTCATCCCCTTCTCTGTTGTTAGCCCATGTGAAGGCACATCCTTTGCTTTCCAATTCAATAAAGTTGCAAGCATTTATGAAATTTTGGAAAGCCGTAATTCTATAATTTTCTGCTCTTTTCTTGCCAACTTTTTCCCAATAGTGCAAGACTTCGTTGAAATCACCAATGCATAGTTAGGGGATTCTGCTGGATGAGTGAATCTATTGAATCTGCTGCCATATTTGTTTTCTGTGTTGGAACTCATTTGGTGCATGTACTACTGTGATCCTCATTTGCTGTCTGGTTTCAATTAGAGTACAGTGGGCATTGATAACAAATTGAGAGCTAAACTCCACATTGATTGTTGCTTGTTCAGTCCAGAACAAGGCCATTCCTCCTGCTCGCCCTATTGGATTAACAAAAAAAGACTTCTGAAATTTAAGTCTTTGCTGTATTCTCATTAAAACTTCTTCTTTGTTTTTGGTTTCTAATAAACATACAATGATGGGCTTTTCTTGGACCACTAAGGTCCTTAGGGCATGGAATGTCAAGGGAGACCCCAACCCATGACAATTCCAGCATATTAGACTCATTTGTGATTTGGTGGCTTATTAGGGCTAGCCACCTGAGCCCGAGTTTCCACTTCTTCCATAGAAAGAACCTGGGTGTCCAGTAATTGCGACTCATCTAAAAGGCCAATGATGATTGCTTTTGCATCATAGGGAGAGTACCTCTTATTCTTTTTACAGCTAGTCACTTTGGGACTTATGCTCTTTTGGATATCTTCTGAATTCTTGTGGTTGTTTTGACAGCTTGCTAAGAAAAGACCTGTTTTCCTGTTCAAGTTGATAGGAGAGAAGAGTGATGGGGTTTTGGATGTTTTAGCTTTACTTTCAACTAACTGGATAGCTTTTCCTCTCAATGCAGCCAAAGCAGTTAGTTCCTCATCCTCTTTTCTCAATAGGTCCACTGTATACCACAATTTGCCCTGATTCCATGGGTGACTCGGGTATAATCTCTTCCTCCATTAACTCCTCTATTTTTTTGCCATAGAAAATGTCCCAGTAGGGACTAACTTCATTAGCTTCGGCTTTCATCCATGAGACAAGGCATGTTTTCCAGTTTTTCAACATCTTTCTCTGGGCTTGGTTTAGTGTCGCAGTATTGTGCGTAGTGCCCTATTTTTCCACACACATAACAATAATGTGGCAGCTTCTCATATTTAAAATCAAGCCAGATTTTTTTGCCCTTGTTGCTAAATAGAGCCCCGGGAGTAAGGGGAGTTGAAATGTTATTAGCAACTTTTGCTTTGCCGACCTTGCAAGCTGTATAACCTTTTGTTTCTATTTTTGTGGCAGCACCTTACCAACTTCACTAGCTGCTTTGGCAATAACCTTTTCTGAGATCCACTCTAATGGCAGTCCGTGGATTTGGACCCATAATTCACACTCGGAGAAATCATAGCAAGTCGACGGCATGTCAGGTATCCATTCTTTCAATAGAAGTAAGTGGTTTGCAAAGGACCATGGACCCTGTTCTAGGATTCTGGTTTTGTCTGAGATTGACCAAAACTTGAACTCAAAAATACCTGGCAGTATGAATGAGATGTCCGTATTTTCCAACCTCCAAGCCTTTCGCATAGTGTTTTGGAAGGTTTGGACGTTGATTTTTGGATTTTTATGGAGCAGCCCTACTAGAGAAAGCTTACATTCCTTGATTCTGTCTGCAGATATGGCTTCATCCACAACGATGATCTTCCGATTTTCCCAGAGGCCTCCGAGCTTTTTGCACAAGGCATTTAAACATATGTCGGCTACATCTTCGTCCTCCATGATTCTGGACTCTGGAAGACTTGTTAGTTGGATTCTGCTAGAAGCGGGATGAAGGGGGAGGGTGCATCGAAGTCTGTATGGGTTGTAGGGTTTTGAGTGTTGCGTTTAAAGAAAATGGGTTGAGATGTAGGGGTGGGTGGAGAATGGGTGCTAGGTAGTAAGCGTATATTATCTAAGAAAAGGTCTTAGGGTTTTAGGTTGTCGGTTTGTGTTGCCGGCGGGAGGGGGTTTGGGTTTTAGGTTGCCGGCGTGTGTTACCGGAAAGAAGGGGTTAGGGTTTTAGGTAGGGTTTTGGATTGGGAAGCTGCACTATTGCAGAGGGAGCTCTCCATAGCGAGAGAGAAGCTCGCAAACACCATGATGACGGCCCTAGCAACTACCTATTAAAGATGGAAAATGTAGCGTAATGTTGTATCTCAATGTTTCATTTTTTCAATCCCATTGCCCCTCTCTCTCTATATGTATATATATAATTCTCCATATTTTCATTTGGGGAGGGAGGGATGCTTTCAGAATCTTTTCTCATTTCTTCACTTTGACCCACCAACTTTTCATTCGTCTCTCTCTCGTCTCTGATTCAATTCTCATGTCATGCTGTAGAAAGAGAGAGGGCTTAAGATTTCAAAACCTTCTCCCACAAATTTCGAAATTTTTGTTCTTATTGATAAGCCTTATTAACAATCCTGTGCCTTTCGGCTTTTGAAACGCATGGGAGGGAATGAAGCGAGTGATGCCCACCCATTGCACCAAACCAAGACGAGAAGCAAGAAAAGCAAGGCCCTCTGCAGCCTATGTCCTGGACATTGAACTTGGGACTTTGCCTCTCTCTAACGTTCAAATTATCCCTTCTTGTTGTTGCATATCCATTCATCAGGATCCATTCTGTTTGGACAACAAAAAGTTGAACTCCATCGCATACAAACACTCAGATAGAGCTCCATTAACAAAATATAAAATGTCTGCCATAAAGTCGAGTAAGTTCTTTCTCATTCCCAAATCCCTTGCTCTCTTGCTTAAATTTCGTTCTATTCATCCTCTCCGTGGCATCTTTCACTCCCATAACTTCTCCTCAGAATATCCCAACTTTGCTCGGCCTCGTGTTCCTCTTAATATTGTCCATGTCGCTGGTTTCCTTTTTGTGGGCTTCCATTCCCAGCTCACCCGCTTCTGCTTCACAACCCACGTCTGAATCTTCCTCACTTTGTTGTCGGGCCAGGTGCTTGGCATCCCGGTACTTATCACGAGGGAAACGTCAAACCTTTCACTGCTGAGATCACAGAGAAACCCGAAAGTGGCTAAATTCCTGGTGAGGCTGGAGTGCGGGGTTTGACGGCTATGTTGCTGATGGAGTCGGTGGCGTTGGTGCTGATATGCACGGTGCAGGGTTGCTGGGTGACGAGCACAAAGAATTGGGCATAAAGAGGGACGCGGCAGTGAAGAAGCAGAGCATAATGGGATCGATGGCCATCTTGTGTAGTATGGAGAATTTGTGTGGATCTTTGCTTATTTGAATGGATGAGCAGCTATTTCAATTTTGATGGCCACGTTGCCATTTCTTTGAAGAATTGAGTTCAACTTAATACAACAATGATCAATGAAGTATACAAAAAAAAAAAAACGCGTTGAGACAAGGTGTGCACTTGACAACATACATTAAACTTTAGTATAAATAGGGCTGATGTCACACTTTAAAGGTCTAAATACATGAATAAACACCTTATTATTCGCATTTCACACACAGAAACAGGTGCAAAAGAAGATATTACCAAATATCCTTGTCCTTGTCTACTAATAAGCGAGGATTATTTCCAAAGCTTCAGGGGACGGTAGAGGCGAGGCTTATAGGTGGATTCGTACATTTCAAAATATAAGGGAAGCTGTAGGATTGCGAATAAAACGACAAGGAGGGTAGCGAAGAAAGCAATTGGGATGCAAATCAAGCTCAAGTCTGGGTATTTTTGGTATTCATTTACAAGGTCAATTAGGACGACGAAAAGAGCAGAGCCGAATGACACCAACGTCAAGGTCAAGGAGAGGAAGAGAAAAGTGAGGCCTAGTATCATTTTCCTCGGTAGTGACATGAGGAAATCTTCTGCAGCGTAGCGTGAAGTTAGGATAGCCAAGAACATCAAGGTGGCGATGACAGCGGAGAAGAGAGCAAGAGCGTTTGCAACCACAAATACCATGACTGGGGGATCTGTTTGGCTCCATTTCATCAGAGGATTCCCCACTAACACAGGAGGGGAGGGCGTCCAACCCTTATCATCCCGGGTCCCCTTGTCGTTTTTGTTTCCTGGTATTTCAAAAACCGCAGCAAAAGTTATCGTAATGATGAGAGTCGAGACGAGGCTACAAGATGATGATGTATTCTTCATCCATTCCCGTGCTTCTTGGAGCAATTGATTGCGATTTGTTACAAAATCATCCCAATATGATTTTTCATCTCCTGGTAATCTCTGACTTTTTGATGCAGTATCAAATGTGTCTCGCAGGATGTTCTAAAAAATTAAGGATGTCTATCAACGCAATTATAAATAATAATTAAAAAAAGCATAAAAGGGTGGCAAAAAAAAGGGTAAACGGACCACCTTAAATTTTCCAGTTTTAGAATAAGGATCCCTTGCATCATTTAGTACCTTCAGAAAAATAAAGGATGCCTATCAATAGAAATATAAATTAAACAGCACAATGGAGTGGCAAACAAATAAGGTGAACGAACCTTAAACCACTGGAGTTCCCTCTGCATATGAAAAGGTGCTCCAAAAACATCTTTGGGTAGACATCCTGGTGACCATTCGGCTACTGCCTTCATCCATACGTCTTTCCTCGTCGTTGCAACAGTAAAAAATGGAATTGTGCCGGGGGTGTTTAATAGTCTAAACAACTCCACATGTCGTCCGTTCACAACTTTTTTTATTAGTTCTGTCGTGAAACATTCATTCCAAGTTAACTCTGGAAACTGCTCGAAACATAACTAGACAATTTCAAAGATTCCTTGAGATGCAGCGTCAAAGACAATGGGTCGAAGAAGATCAAGTATTTTGGGAGTTTCCATCTGAGACTTCATCTCGAAAAGAACTAGATTTGCAAGGTCAAGTGAGCATCTGTGCCTCAATCCAATCCTATTGAGCAAAAGTGTTGCACCTGCATCGGATAAGCAATTTTCCAAATGATGAAGAATCAAAAGTTTAAAAAGGCTTTCATATTTGTGCCACGTTTTTATTTATATATAGTCGTGAAAGAATCATGGGTTTTAGATAGAAATCAAGAAAGCAAATTTTATATGACTTGGACATTAAAATGAACGCATAAGAGAACTAATAGATCTATCAATTAACACCCAATCTCATGAGAAATTAAGAGTTACTTTATTTATTTTGTGAAAAAAATGGTAGATTTAGCGACAGACCAATAGATATGTTTAAACTTAGAAATGAATTTTATTGAATTGCATTGTAATAACAAATTAAGAGCAGTCCATATCACTACGTACGATCTCAAATGGATATACTAAAAATAATAATCTAAACTTTAAATTTAGGGATCTCTACCCATGAAATAAAGTGTTTCTTTTATATATATCAAGGGAGATTTGTGTACCTGGTTTTGTGGCAAGATTCCAGAGTGGTATCTTGAAAGATGCTACCACCACAAAGAGGAGACAAGCATGATGCAAGCAAATTAGGAATTAACAAACAAAAATGATAAATTTAACAATAACCAAATTTAATTGAGCTTAAATATGCTAGACAACATGGATCCATCAACCTTTATATGATTTGAGATCCATATCTCTCAATAGTTCTACTGGGAAAATTGATATCGAGTAAGATTTTTTGACTTTTCTTGACTAATTTTACAACTGTTACACTAGATATTAATTTGTGACACAAATCATAGTTTAGAAAAATGTAGTCTTTGTTCCTTAACGTTTTTGTTAATGGAATAGTTGAATGGTATGTTTTTTGCCGTGTTAGTCTATCCATTAAGCAGATTAACAGAAATACCTGGAGGTTCGCTAAATGATGTGTGGACCAGACGGAGAGGGATACCTACAACTGGGCATAGATAGAGTGATTAGAGACCATCTTCGTGGATAGAGGTGCTTGGCCTGTGTGCATATGACAAAATAAGTGCAAGAAAGTACTTACATGTGTTCAAAAGTCTTTCCCAAAAATTGTGTCTAGCTCCACTACAGAAGTTAGACTCCATCTTTGCCAGGGACTCTAAAATGCCATTGGTTTGGGCATGTAACACTGAGTCTTTGTATCTCTGAGCTAAATACAAAGCTATGACTTTTGGGACAAAACAACAAAAGTTAATCCAAGTATAGGTTGAAGGAAATGGGATGAGTGGCTGTGATTCCTTACCTGAATGACCGGCCATAATAAGGTTGGGCATGGTATCCTTCTCTAATGGGGATTTTGTATGTTTGGCCATATACCAAGTAACCGTCTTTTGCTTAGGAGCACATCTTGTAGCAATCCATAGGGCCTTGCATACACTTCCAGTTTCATCATTAACTTTCTTTAATAACGCCTTCACCATTTTTATTCTTCCTCCCTGGGCAGCCCTCTTGAAGGAAATACTAAAATCGAACTTTTTAGGGATGCGCTAGATTAGGTTCTTGACCAATTCATCTTGGGAGGCCATAATCGCAACATCGAGCACCGTAACGGGTTCATCTTCTATATTCATAATTGTGGCCGTCATTGCTTGGCTTTCTTTGTTGAGCATTTGCTCCACAGTTTTCAAATCACCTTTCTGAGCGGCTTCAAACAACGGTCGATACTTTTCATCGACCACCGGCGTCGGCATATCTGCAAGAATGGCACATCGAAATTCGTCAAGCTCCCGCACTTCTGTGACCATTACACTTGCTTAAAGTGCTTCATGAGACGCGGATGCAAGTGAAGGGTCTGTTGTTTACTCAACATATATCTTCCTATGAGCACGTTCATTTACTCTTTGAAAGTAAAAACTTTATTCTTTTGAGCTTTCTCAGTTCTAATAACAGATTTTGTTCAAATTTAAAAAATGAGAGAACATTATATTTGAATTGAAATGTAAGCATTTGTATGCTGCGACATTTAAAATGTTTAGAATTTAAAAATTTCAAATATTTATAAACAAGGTTTATGAAAAAAAAAATTGAAATTTCAAAGTGACAAACTTTAAGTGGTCCACGACTACCTTGAAGAGCTTCGCTAGTTGTCCTGAGTTATGAACACATTCTCCATGAATCTCTTTATGACCAAACAGAGTTTGGACACTTCAAACCTTGAAAAAAATAATTTTTACATGTTATCCACCTTAGATCATCTAAAAATCCCTAGCGACAGGCTCATTTTTGCCTGGAATTTTATGTACTAACGTCAAACTTAACATAGATCATGAGAACTATTTTTGAGATTGACATTGAATCATGGATTAGGTTTCTAGGATTCTACCTTTTACATCTTGGACAATGTGTTATTTAGTGATTTTTTTGATCTCTCACTGCCATTGATCATGTCTGTGATATCATTCATAAATTATGAGCATGTTCTACTTGTGGAAGTAAAAAAGTTTTTGTTTTGGAGCTTTCTCAATTATACTTCAAGATATCATTCAAGTTTCAAAAATTATGAAAACATCGTATTCGAATTGAAATGATATGTCAGCATTTGTATATTCTGGAATTTAAGAGGTTTCGGATAATTTTTTTTGAAAATACATGAACAAGAGATGTAAAAAAATAGAAAATAAAAAATTTCAAAGTGACATACCTGGGGTTGGTTGGCAACCATCTTGGGAAGCTCTGTCAGTTACAATGCCTTTTGAACTCACGTCCACGTAAATCTCTTTTCATCAAAAAGAGAAAGGAACATAAATAATCTCAGAAAATTTCTCTTTTTGTTTTTTTTTTTGTTGCAAGAGCATACCACCGTCCATGTCTCTAGAGGAGTGAGTTGTTAATGAATTTTCTTCTCTAATGTTATCTTTACAGTTTGTCATAATGGTGACAACCAATTATATTGATAAGCTATTTTGGGCTCATAATAACATTACATGATTTTCTTTTTTGGGGATGGCTATAGTGAATTGACTAGTTTGAGGATTTACGACTATAATTAATGGAATTAGTATCTCTATAATAGATTTATGACTAATTGAATTATGTTTCCTTGTTAAGTGCTTGTATGTAACCAAACTATTATTGAAAAAAAGCAGTTGTATCATCATGAACACCTCTAAGGGAAGTTGCGGAGCCAAAGTGATTACCCAATTAGGAGATTTTGACTTGGAGTACTACGCTTGCGAGTTCTCTGTTTACTTGGAAAGGCATATGAAGTAAACATAGAAAATAGCCAATCTTCACGAGATAATTGTTTGGATACAAGTCTTGATACGTGAAAATTTTCTGAGAATTAATGAAAGAGCATTGACTTGGTAATATATAGAGCACGACTTCAAACTCTAAACATTCAAGAAAAAATTAATGTTAATAAGACTACCGAGTTGTCACCAACAAAAGTAAGGAAATTGTGGAGCCAAGTCATACCAAATAAGATATTAAGCGTGTATACTGTTTACTCGAAAGGAATAGTCATGCCAAGAGGACCGAGAAAATGAATCAATTGGCTGTATTTGGGAGCGTGTTTCATAACCATTCTTGTCCCATAAATGGATTTTTTTAGAATAAGTTTTTTTTAGAAATGGTTCTCGGATGAGTTTTTGGGAAAAGAAACATGTTTAATAATTGAACAAAATTTCTGTCTCTAGAATTAAAAAAAAATAGAAATGTGTTTGGTAATTGCACAAAATTTCTCGTCCCAATAATAAAAAAATAAAAGAAATGCAGAGGCTCGCGACTGGTGACCAGTGGCGGCGGCGGCGACCGGCGGTCATGCCCGGGGGCCTGAGAAAATGAATTTCTTATCAGTATTTGGTGGCCACGCATTGATTTTTCATTTTTAATTCAAGGAAATTTTTTTGGGTAATCTCTATATTTTATTTAATTATAGTTCCCGTCCTTACACTATTCTGTGGTGACATGTAAATCACTTTGTCAAAATTACGGGGACAACGTGTTTTTTTCCCAAATAAATAGAAAGAAAGTCTTTTTTTTTCAAAGTATTGAACTTTCCAAATTATTTACAAATCATTTCTGTGGGTGTAGTTTTTTAAAGCGATCCTGGTACAAAGCAAAGTTAATTTTTGGTCTTTTTCAGTATTACAATTCAAATTTTGAAAACCCGGAAACCAAAAACTTCCACCAAACGTATTCTCATTGAGAATTTTTGGAAATGAAAAGAAATTGCAAAATATCTTCCTGATCGTCTTTCCCACTCTCTCCTTTTTTCACAAGGATTTAAAAAATATATATATATATGTCTGGACACTTGTCAATAAATAAATATCACAATTTCAATGCCATTACAGTGCATGATAATTCTTATATTTCATTGAAATTAATCGACAAAGAATGAATTTTTCCGATCTTCCCATCGCCTTGCGGGATCAAATCAGAACAACAAAGGAAAGAAAGGAACATGCCTGGCAATCGTGGCAATGTGGACCTGCTGCTGTCGATATCCATGGAGCATTCTTTGCCGTGACAACTCATGAGCACTATAAAATTTTGAAGTGGAGAAGTGTATTTTTCACGTTGTTGAAGTCGAAGTTATCTTCTGTTCTGATGGATCGCCTTTTATAGATGGGTTTGTGGATGAAGCTGAAGTTTCAGCTGCAGGTGTCATGTTTAGCAAATAAAAGATGGAACGGTTTTCACGTGCATTGTGGGTAATGAGAGCAACACTTTTTTCTTATTGACTGCTCTCTCTTTTGGACGTATTATTCAAGGAACAAAACTTGTACTATTCTTTTTTTCTGAACGGTGACTTCATTTTAAAAAATTTCATGACATCAACAAATAAGTGGAAATTTTACTAAAAGAAGAGCCTGATTACTCCTTTCTTTTGCTCTACCATCCGCGCTTTCCAAGTTTCACATTTTAATGTATTTTTGTGGATGGAGCTGAAGTTCTAGTTGTTGATGTTGTGTTCAACAAAATAAAGATATAATGTTTTTCATGTGCACTATGCGTCACACGAACAATACTTTTTTTTTTCTTTTTGTCTTGCTCTTTTCAACACATCAAGCAACGAACAAAACTTTTACCGTTCTCTTTTTGTGAATGGCAATATCTTTTTCAAATTTCTATGACATTTCAATGTATTTTGTGGATGGAGCTGAAGTTCCAACTGCAGATGTCGTGTTTAACAAATAAATAAGAACATTTTTCATATGTATTGTGGGTCATGGGAACAACTCTTTTTCTTATTAACCACTCTCTCTTTTCGACATATTATGCAAGGAGTAGAACTCATACCATTCTCTTTCTGAATGGAGATTTTATTTTCAAAATTCTATGACATCAACAAATAAGTGGAAATTTCTTTTATTTACAGAAGAGTATGAAATTGAAAATTTTACTAAAAGAAGAGACAATGGTTGCCGAATCACTTCTTTCTTCTTTTCTGCCATCCATGCTTCGCAAGTAACACATTTCAACATATTTTTGTTGATGGAGCTGAAGTTTCAGCTATAGATGTCATGTTTAACAAATAAAGATGGAACATTTTGCATGTGCATTGTTGGTCGTGGGAACAACACTTTTATTCTTATTGACTGTCAACACATCAAGCAAGGAACAAACTTTTTATTAATCTCTTTTTTTGAATGGCAATTTCATTTTCGAAATTCTATGACATCAACAAATAAGTGAAAATTCATTTTATTTATAAAAGAGTGAATCTGGAAATTTTACTAAAAGAAGAGACAATGGTTGCTTAACTAGTTGTTTCTTTTCTTCTACTATATGTTGCTCAGCATATAACACATTTCAATGCATTTTGTGGATGGAGCTGAAGTTCCAGCTACAGATGTCGTGTTTAACCAATAAAGATGGAACAGTTTCATGTGTATTGTGGGTCACGGGAACAACTCTTTTTCTCATTAATACTCTCTTTTTTCGACATATTACTCAAGGAGTAGAATTCATACCATTCTCTTTCTAAAAGGCGATTTTATTTTCAAAATCCTATGATATCAACAAATAAGTGGAAATTTCTTTTATTTACATAAGAGTGAATTTGGAAATTTTACTAAAAGAAGAGACAACCATTGCTTAATTACTCATTTCTTTTCTTCTACCATCCTCGCTTTGCAATTAACACATTTCAATGTATTTTTATGGATGAAGCCAAAGTTCCAGCTACAGATGTTGTGTTTAACAATAAAGATGGAACGTTTTTCATGTGCATTGTTGGTCGCGAGAACAACACTTTTTTCTTATTGACTACTCGCTCTTTCGACACATCACGCAAGGAACAAAACTTTTACCATTCTCTTTTTTTGAATGGCAATTTCATTTTCAAAATTCTATGACATCAACAAATTAGTGGAATTTCCTTTTATTTACAAAAGAGTGAATTTGAAAATTTTACTAAAAGAAGAGACAACGGTCGCTTAACTACTTCTTTATTTTCTTCTACCATTTGCTGCTTTGCAAATGACACATTTTAATGTGTTTTTGTGGATGGAGCCAAAGTTCTAGTTGCATATATTGAGCATAACAAATAAAGATGGGTCGCTTTTCATGTGCATTGTGGGTTGCAGGAACAACTCTTTTGTCTTTTTAACTACTCTCTCTTTTCGACATATTACGCAAGGAACAAAACTTGTATCATTCTCTTTTTCTGAATGACGATTTCATTTTCAAAATTCTATGACATCAACAAAAAAGTGGAAATTCCTTTTATTTGTAGAAGAGTGAATTTGGAAATTTTACTTAAAAAAAAGACAACGGTTGCTTAATTACTTCTTTCTTTTCTTCTACTATATGCGACTCTGCGAATAACACATTTCAATGTATTTTTGTTTTACGCACTAATGCTGTATCTTTCTTAATGTAAGTAGATTATACAACTTTTATTTTTAACATGTACAGTTACTCCATTAACATGTTTTTGTTACTATTCGGGGACTGCTTGTGTAAGAAAGACTTTTACACCTTTAGGTTAGATAATATAAATCCTGTCTCGATGGACTTTTACACCTTTAGGTTATATAACATGAAAAAAGAAGAAGATAAATTAGCGAAGGAAGATGAAGACTATTAGAGCTTAGTGTATAAATTGTTTTAAATTATCACGGGATGGAAAGGCTTCAATTCGAATTTTTAATCCATGTTGACATATATCTACTGCCGAAGGAAGGTGCCCTTGAGTTCCAGGAAGATATTATTTTGGAAATACAAATTTCAAGAAGGAATCTATTTTCGGGTTTATTTTGGAAGTAGAAATAATAAGAATGAATGTTCATTTGTACTTTGTCCTATTTTGCGTCGATAATTTCTTTAGAGAGACTGTCGAAAGAAGTTTAAATAATTGCCATCATAGGGCTTTGTCGATGACGTGTATTCCTGTATGCTTCGCAGCATTTACAGTGGAGAAACAACATCCCCGATTCTCCAGTACCGACTAATAGACTAATAGTATGCGTGCACAACAAGTGATGGAAATTCCGAAGAAAAAGTAAGAAATAAAGTGATGCACCTAAAAGAGGAAAGCCGTCCGTGTAATTATCTCCTACCAAGCAAGACCGTCAAGATTCAGGATTAAGTGGCAAATTTTGGTAGATTGACGACGGCGTTTTCCGTTTTGTGATTATACTCCGGAACAAGAGCGATGTCCGCGGATGTAAAGTTCGTGGGACCAACTGACTAATGATGATTATGGGCTAATAATTGTGTTTCGAATAGAGTCAACCTTGTTTTGATTATTTGAAGAAGTTGGGTTTCAATCACAAGAAGATTAAAGCTTAGATCCCAATTTCATATGTCCCGCCCTGTGAAACTTGAGCCTGGATGGCATCATAGGAGGCATCTTCCTGTCTTCGGAGAAGTCAAATGATGCACACGCCCCTAAACCATATGGATCACACTCGATATCTAGTGCATGGGACCTTATGTCAAGGCTTGATGAAGAGGTGTGCACTTCAGGTTCTTTGATTTTTCCATAATTTATTTACTGCTTTGATTATTTAGTGTTATTTTATTACTTGTACATCCGTATAATCGTCATTCGCATATTAATGGCTTCAGATTGAAATTAACATATGTCGCCGTTGAACACTTGTCGCAACCTACCCAAACCTCCCCTTTTGAGGGGGGACGTGCTAAGTAGGTTTAGAGGTATTCGCTCTTGATTTCTCAATTTCGAGCTCGAACTCTCCCCAAGTCCATATCTCGCGTGACGTTCAGGCGTGTTCATTTTAAAAGGTTATTTAGCAACCTCAAATATTTCTAGAAGTCACTACTAGCCTATTAGGGTCGGCTAAAAACTGATCAAAACGCGAGAATGTCGTCTCGATTCTACGTAACTAGAGATTCTAAAGTTCGAAGACTTATTTACGCTAACAACTCTATTAGCGCCCTTTCGATACCTAACTAATGGGTCATTTAATCTAAAGTGGTCACAAGATCTTGCTCGTCTTTTACATCCTAAAATTTGAAGCCACTAGGTGTCCATGCATTTTTTGTGATATCATTTTCATGCCAATTTAACCTAAGGCTAACTTAATTTAAGAAGGGAATTAACAAACAATCTATTGAAAGACTTTGCTAAATATAAACACTCATGGTATTAAAATGCGATGTGGTAAATAAACAATCAATCAGTTAAATGCAACTACTTAATCATGAAAACATAGAACCCGCAACTCGTCGGGTAAATAATAATACATGACCTTGTTATAAGCCTCAAGACATGATTCCTCAAAAGCTGATTGTTTAAAGGTACAAAAAAAAAAAATTAAAGCCCACGGGATTAATTCAAATTACACTAATTACTCAATCGTTAAAGTGATCCTCTGTCTAAATTAATTTCATTAGACTAAACTCATGCTATTCTAATTGTTTAAAAAGGACAGCAAACTCTTAGTGAACCTAGGATAAGACCATACAAAGATAAGACCGGAAAGGACATCGATCTACCGCCATCTAACCTATACATGCCACAATTGCAACCGCTTCCGCCATGTTAGGGCTAAACTAACGTAAGCTTTAATGATATAACATTAGAATTCGATTCAAAATAAACATCAAAACATCTCGAGCCTAATCATACATTTAGCTATCGACATATGGAACCAAATTGAGCATGCAATGGCTAAATTGCGACGGCCTACCATGGTCCAACTATGCCAACTCTTTGATATTTTTTTTTATGTTTGATATTAATTAGTTAACAAAAACCAAATCTCAAGCTATAAGTTGACTTCTTAAACAAGCTTAGCACTTCTGATTAAAAACCAAATGAAAACTCAAATAACAAAGATATGAATAATCCTCCCAACTACAAACCATTTTGGCTGAAGACTAGTTTATACTACTTCAATATCTAGTTGTATAGCTTACATGATGCAGGAGAACGAGAAAATGTACACTTACTTCTCGACACCATGCATTTTTAAGTGTATATCTCACACAACTAAATTACATAATCAAATCATCTACATTATAGAATTTAGCTTGCTGTAGTAAATGTACAAATGAAGCTACGATGGACACACTAAAGACATGAAAAAGCACCAGTGTGGAACCAAATTATAGTTTATGTGGGGTTTTCATATATAAAAACTTAAACGATTAAGGACAATTTTTTATTCAATGAAACCATAGCCATCGAAGATGAACAAAGAAGAGGAAAAACACATTTTATTAATAATTGGGGAGAAAATCAACAGAAGAATAAAACAGAAGTTGCCTGAATGCTGCCTGGTCCAGCAACCCATCTTCTAAACAAACTTGGCACTTCTAATTAAAATTTTTTAGAATTTCGGACCGAACTCCTCCCCAGAGAAAAACAAATGGGCAAAGCAACGAAGAAGGGCAGAAACATGGGCAGTTTCTGACCTTGCCGGAATGCCCCTGTTTCTCCCTTCGACGTCGTGAAAAAACGGCGTCCTCGGCGATGACATCGCCTGAACACGGCACGACGATTCGTAAAATGATCTCATAAGCCAAGAACAACGCGAAAATAACGCCACAAAAAAAAAAAACCAAGTCTAAGCCATGACAAAAATCGGATCTCACATTAACATTACATCGAACAGAGGGCGTGCGAGAAGACAAAGAAAACTTCGAGGCATAGAGTTGAATCCCCAACGGATAGGCAGAAAAAGGGATCTTCTTTTTTATTTTTAGCTCCCGCCTCCCTGTTTCTATTTTTCTGTTCTTCCCCCTCGTAGCTTCAAAGGCCTCGCCCTTGCTATATCGTCGGCGACATAGAGTTGAATCCCCAACGGATAGGCAGCCAACGGTTGCCCATGTCCAGCTTAACGTCGATGAAGATCGCCAGGAAGAGATCGATGCGAAATCGGGAACCGAATCAAGAATCCGAATGAGAATTCGTTTGATGGAAAGGGAGCACCAACACCACCCCGCTCTGTTTTCGCTCCTTTTTTTTTACGCTCCTCTCTCTATTCTTCTTTTTCTGGTTTTCTTCCTCGTTCGGTCTCTCCATCCTAAAACTCAAGGCCTCCCCCCCCTCTTTTTTTGGTTCCGATCTCCTTTTTTCTGCCCCTCTCCCCCTCTGTCCATCTCTCCTCTTTTTTCGAAGACCTCTTCCTTCTGTTAATGGCAGGTGGCTGATCTTTCTGCCGTTGCTTCTCTGCTGCCTTATCTCCAGGGATCCCCATGAGTCAGTAGGAAATCTTCAGTCTCTGACCACCGAGCTGACCGGGCGGGAGAAAAAAGGAAGTCGTGGGCTGAGGCGTGATGGGCCGCGGGGAAAGGGAGGAAAAGGGCGTGCGGGCTGAGTTGCTCCGGCTCAACCACCTCTTCTTTCTTTCTTCTTTTTTTCTTTGAATTTTCTTTAGAAAATAAAAGAAAATAACATAAACTTATTATTTATATTTAATGATAATTTTGTTAAAAATAAGTAAGAAATTGAATTACCAGGTCGACAAAACTTGGGTGTCAACAACACTTAAAAAAAAAAAAGAGAATGATTGTCCTCTGTTGAGAAGTTCTTGTTCATTACCGAATCTCTTACTCTTGCTTAAACTTCCCGTAGCATCTTTTGCTCCCATAATCCTCATCAGGATTCCCCCAACTTCGCTCAGCCTCGCGTTCCTCATAATATTGTCCATCTGACTCATCTCCTCTATTGTGGGCTTCTATTACCGGCTCACTCGATTCTGCTTCATGAACCATGTCTCGATCCTCCTCGCTCTGCTGTTCGGCCGGGTGCTCAGTGTCCTGGCACTGTTCACCAAAGAAACGTCAGGCCTTTCACTGCTAAGATCACAGAGAGACCCAAAAGAGGCTAAAGTCCTGGTGAGATTGGAGTGCGGGGTTTTGATGGCTACAACACGGAAAAATTATAGGTGGTCCCGGACCACCAGTCATGGTGATCCCAGACAACTAAAGAGGGGCCACGTGGCGTGTGTGCCTCGCTGGCGAGGCCACATCCAATGCAATTTCTCTTGGATGCGGGCCCCATGAGCGGGGCTCTCCTACCACATGGCCCCTCCTTAGTGGTCTGGGACCACGCTGACTGCAAAAGGGAAATCGCGGTCGTGGCGCCGCGTCAGAGGTCTGGATTGTGATGGGTAAGCGCCAGTGAAGCTAGGGCCAATGGAGGTCATGCAAAGAAGATGATGAACAGTGAGTGGTTCACAAAGGTTGTCCATTGGGGGAAGTGAAAGGAGAAAAAAGGGAATAAGAAAACAAGAAAATATCGATTGAACTGGCTTGCAAAAGGAAAATAAACACGTGGATGACACGTCACACTTTTTACGATAAAATTAGGTGGAAAATTAAGGGGACCAAACTTAAGTTTAAAGAGAAAGCTGAAATTTTTTTATGAGATAAATATAAAATTTGAGTTAGAATCAAAACAATATTTCGAGTTTGTACCTTTTAAGAGATTTGGGCTGATAATCTTAAGTCACGTAATTGAAGTATTAGTGGAATTGGATCACCTGACCTGTGTACTTGCAAGTCAGGTTTGTCCTACTTTTTTTTCCAAACAGTAAAAAAGCACTTTTTTGTAGCAAAAGAAAAAAAAAAGTACCCCATTCATGGGGATCCATTCTTGTTGTGGACCCATTCTGTTTGAACAACGAAAAGCCCAACTCCATCGTATACAAACACCCAGATAGAGTTCCATAAAGAAAATAGAAAATGCCTGCTGTAAAGTTGAGTAAGTTCTTTTTTATTCCCGAATCTCTTGCTCTCTTGCTCAGATTTCATTCTGTTCATCCTCTCCGTAGCATCTTTCACTCCCACAACTCTCTTCAGAATATCCCTACTTCGCTCGGCCTCATGGTCCTATTAATATTGTCCATGTCGCTGGTCTCCTTTTTGCGGGCTTCCATTCCCAGCTCACTCGCTTCTGCTTCAAAACCCACGTCAGAATCTTCTTCACTTTGTTGTCGGGCCAGGTGCTTGGAATCCTGGTGCTTTTCATCAAGGAAACGTCAAACCTTTCACTGCTGAGATCACAGAGAAACCCGAAAGTGGCTAAAGTCTTGATGAGGCTGGAGTGCGGGGTTTTGACGGCTACGTTGCTTATGGAGTTGGTGGTGTTGGAGCTGATGTGCACCGTGCAGGGTTGCTGGGTGACGAGCACAGAGGGTTTGGCATAGAGAGGGACGCGGCAGTGAAGAAGCAGAGCATGACAGGATCGATGGCCACCTTGTGTAGTATGGAGAATTTGTGTGGATCGTTAATTTATTTGAAAGGATGAACACCTATTGAATATGGATGGCCATGTTGCCATTTCATTGAAAAATTGGGTTCACCTTAATTCGACAATGATCAATGAAGTATACAAAAAACGCATTGAGACAAGGTGTGCACTTGACAGCATACATCAAACTTTATTATAAGTAGGGTTGATGTCACACTTTAAAGGTCTAAATACATGAGTAAACACCTTAGTATTCGCACTTCACACATAGAAACAAGTGCAACAAAAGATATTACCAAATGTCCTTGTCCTTGTCCACTAATAAGCGGGGATTATTTCCAAAGCTTCAGGGGACGGTAGAGGCGAGGCCAATAGGTGGATTCGAGCATTCCAAAATATAAGGGAAGCTGTAGGATTGCAAATAAAATGACAAGGAGGGTAGCGAAGAAAGCAATTGGGATGTAAATCAACCTCAAGTTGTCACTATTGTCTCCAGTTGTAAGTTCATCTAGGACGACTGTAAGAGCAGAGCCGAATGACACCAACATCAAGGCCAAGGAGAGGAAGAGAAAAGTGAGGCCTAGTATCATTTTCCTCGGTAGTGACATGAGGAAATCTTCTGCAGCGTAGCGTGAAGTTAGGATAGCCAAGAACATCAAGGTGGCGGTGACAGCGGAGGAGAGAGCGAGAGCGTTTGCAACCACAAATACCATGACTTGGCTCCACCCCTCATCGTCCTGGATCACCTTATCTTTATTGTTTCCTGGTAATGTAAAAACCGCAGCAAAAGTTATCGTGATGATGAGAGTCGAGACGAGGCTACAAGATGATGATGTACTCTTCATCCATAGCCGTGCTTCTTCGAGCAATTGCTTGCGATTTTCTACAAAATCATCCCAATATGGTTTTTCATCTCCTGGCAATCTCTGACTTTTTGAAGCGGAATCAAATGTATCTCGCAGGATGTTCTGAAAAATTAAGGATGTCTATCAATGCAATTATAAATAATAATAATAATAATAATAATAATAATAATAATAATAATAATAATAATAATAATAATAAAAGGGTGGCAAAAAAAAAGGGTGAACGGACCACCTTAATTTTCCCAGTTTTAGAAGAAGGATCCCTTGCATCGTTCAGTACCTTCAGAAAAATAAAGGTTGCCTATCAATATAAATAAAAATTGAAAAGCACGATTGAGCGGCAAACAAAGAAGGTGAACGAACCTTAAACCACTGGAGTTCCCTTTGCATAAGAAAAGGTGCTCCAAAAACATCTTTTGGCAGACATCTTGGTGACCATCCGGATACTGCCTTCATCCAGACGTCTTTCCTCGTCGTTTCGACAGTTGAAAATGGAATTGTGCCGGGGGTGTTTAATAGTCTAAACAACTCCACATGCCGTCCGTTCACAACATTTTTTATTAGTTCTGTTGTAAAACTTTCATTCCAAGTCAACTCTGGAAAATACTCAAAACATAACTTGACAATTTCAGAGATTCCCCGAGATGCAGCGTCAAAGACAATGGATAGGTCAGGTACTGTGGGAGTTTCCATCTGAGACTTCATCTTGGAAAGAACTAGATTTGCAAGCTCAAGTGAGCATCTGTGCCTCAATCCAATCCTATTGAGCAGAAGTGTTGCACCTGCATCGGATGAGCAATTTTCCAAATGATGAAGAATCAAAAGGTTAAAAAGGCCTTCATGTTTGTGCGACGTTTTTATTTATATATAGTAGTTTGAGTAAAAGAATCATGGGTTTAAGATGGTAATTAAGAAAGAAATTTATCTGGCTTGGACATTAAAATGAATGCATAAGAGAACTAATAGATCTATCCATTAACACCCAATCTCATGAGAAATTAAGAGTTCTTTATTTATTTTTCACAAAATTGGTAGATTTAGCGACGGACCGATAGATCTGATTTGTTTGGTTATTTACAGATATGTACTGTTTAAACTTAGAATTGAATTTTATTGAATTGCATTGTAATAACAAATTAAGAGCAGTCCATATTACTACATACGATCTCAAATGGATATACTAAAAATAATAATTTAAACTTTAAATTTAGGGATTTCTACCCATGAATGAAATAAAGTGTTTCTTCTATAGATATCAAGGCAGATTTGTGTACCTGGTTTTGTGGCAAGATTCCAGAGTGATATCTTGAACAATGCTACCACCACAAAGACGAGACAAGCATCATGCAAGCAAATTAGGAATTTACGACGAACAAAATGATAAATTAACAATAACCAAATTGAATAGCGCTTAAATATGCTAGACAACATGTATCCATCAACCTTTATATGATTTGAGATCCAAATCTACAATTCTCAATAGTTCTACTGGGCAAATTGACATTGAGTAAGATTTCTTGACTAACTTTACAAATGTTACACTAGACATCAATTTGTGACCCACATCATAGTTTAGAAAAAATGTAGTCTTTGTTCCTTAACGTTTTTGTTAATGGAATACTTGAATGATATGCTTTTTGCCGTGTTAGTCTATCCATTAAGCAAATTAACAGAAATACCTGAAGGTTTCTTAAATGATGTGTCGACCAGACAGAGAGGGATACCTACAACTGGGCATAGATAGAGTGATTAGAGAACATCTTTGTGGATAGAGTTGCTTGGATTGTGTGCATATGATAAAAGAAGTGCAAGAAAGTACTTACATTTGCCCAAAAGTCTTTCCCAAAAATTGTGTCTAGCTCCACTACAGAAGTTAGACTCCATCTTTGCCAGGTAACCCAAAATGCTATTGGTTTCGGCATGTAACTCTGAGTCTTTGTATTGCTGAGCTAAATACAAAGCTATGTCTTTTGGGACAAAACAACAAAAGTTAATCCAAGTATAGGTTGAAGGAAATGGGATGAGTGACTGTAATTTCTTACCCGAATGACCGGCCATAATAAGGTTGGGCATGGTATCCTTCACTAGGGGGGGATTTGTACGTTTGGCTAGATACCAAATAACCTTCTTTTGCTTAGGAGCACATCTAGTAGCAATCCATAGGGCATTGCATACACTTCCAGTTTCATCCTTAACTTTGTTTAATAATGCCTTCACCATTTTTATTCTTCCTCCCCGGGCAGCCCTCTCGAGGTACATCCCAAAATCGAACCCATTATCTTTTATAAGGATGCAGTTGATTAGGTTCTTGACCAGTTCATCTTGTGAGGCCATAATCGCAACATCGAGCACATTAACAGATTTATTTTCTACTTTCATAATTTCGGCCTCCATTACATCGTACTTTTGTCTGAGCATCTCGACAGTTCTCCAATCACCTTTCTGAGCGGCTTCAAACAATTCTCGATAGCTTTTATTGACCACTGGTGTTGGCATAACTGCAGGCTTTCGCGCTTCAGTGACAATTTCACCTACTTAAAGTTTTTCATGAAATGCGGATGCAAGCGAAGGGTTTGTTATTTACTCAACATACCTCTTCGTATGGGCAGGTTTACTCTTTGAAAGTAAAAAAGTTTTTCTTTTGGGCTTTCTCAGTTATAATACCAGATATTGTTCATATTTCAAAACTGAGAAAACACTATATTGGAATTGAAATGTAAGCATTTGTGTGCTGCAACATTTAAAATGTTTAGGATTTGAAAAGCTAAAATATATAATCAACAAAATTTAATTTTTTCATAAATTTTCAAAGTGACAAACTTTAAGTGGTCCACCACTACCTTGAAGAGCTTTGTTAGTTGTCGTGAGTTATGAACACATTCTCCATGAATCTCTTTATTACCAAAAAGAGTTTGGACACTAAAAACCTTGAAAAAAAAATAATTTTTACACTTTATCCGCCTTAGATCATCTAAATATCCCTAGCGTTAGGCTTATTATTGCCTGGAATTTTATGTACTAACGTCAAACTTAACAGAGATCATGAGATATATTTTTGAGATCGACATTGAATTATGGATTAGTTTTCTAGGATTCTACCTTTCATATCTTGGACACTATGTTATTTAGTGATCTTTTTATCTCTCATTGCCATTGATCATGTCTATGATATCATTCATAAATTATGAGCATGTTCTACTCGTGGAAGTAAAAAAGTTTTCTTTTTGGAGCTTTCTCAATTATACTTCAAGATATCATTCAGGTTTCAAAAATTATGAAAACATCATATTTGAATTGAAATGCTACGTCAGCATTTGTATACTGTGAAATTTAAAAGGTTTCAGATAAAAGAAAATTTCAAAATGCATGCAACACGAGATCTAAGAAAAACGAAAACAAAAATTTCAAAGCGACATACCTTCACTTGGTCCTTGGGAAGCTTTATCAGTTATCATGCCTTTTGAACTCACGACCACATGAATCTCTTTTTCACCAAAAAGAGAAGTGAACATAAATAATCTCAGATATAACCACGCATTGTATGCTTTAGATCAACTATACATGACTAGTATCAAGTTCATTCATTTCATGGAATTTTTCTGTTACTTAGAGGGTAAACTTTAAAAACCCAAAAAATAAAAGAAAACGTTAACCTTTATCTTCTGAATGATTTGTGATCCTCTGGTACACTTCAAACAAAGTCGATGTGCGACCATCTTGAGAAGCTTGATCACTTGCCGTGCCTTCTGAACTTCCTTCTACAGGAACGTCTTTGTTACCAAAAAAAGAAATGATCGTAAATAACCTTTTTAAAATGTTTTGGACAGTAAAAAGTCAAAATGCATGAAAGACAAAAGCTAAAAGTTCGAAATGACAAACCTTTAGTTTTTAATTGATCCGTCATTCTCTGGTTGCGTTCAAATGAAGTTGGTTTGCGATCATTTTGGGAAGTTTTATCAATTTCCATGATTTCTGAGCTTGTGTCTAGGCGGACCTCTTTGTTACCAAAAGCAGAAAGGAACAAAAGTGAATTTAGAGAAATTAATAACATTTTGTATGCTTCAGATCATCTGTACATGACTATTATGAAGCTCATTCATTACCAAAAAGAGAAATGATCGTAAATAACCTTTTAAAAATGTTTTGGAGTGTAAAAAGTCAAAATGCATGAAAGACAAAAGCTAAAAGTTCGAAATGACAAACCTTTAGTTTTTAATTGATCCGTCATCCTCTGGTTGTGTTCAAATGAAGTTGGTTTGCGACCATTTTGGGATGTTTTATCAATTTCCATGACTTCTGAGCTCATGTCTAGGCGGACCTCTTTGTTACCAAAAGCTGAAAGGAACATAAGTGAATTTAGAGAAATTAATTACATTTTGTATGCTTCGGATCATCTGTACATGACTAGTGTAAAGCTCATTCGTTGCATGAAACTTTTTGTGTTAAATTTAGATGGTAAATATTTTCAACAAAATATTAACAGAAAGTTTAATGGAATAATTATAAATTACTTCTATAGATGATTTTATATATCGCCACAATTTCACATAACAATTACAATGGAACTATATATATATATATATATATATATATATATATATAAATGAGTTAACTTAATCCTATCGATTTCATCAAGTAACATGATTAATCTAAGTTACAATTCATACAAGATACAAGTTTATAACATCTATTGCTCCTATCATACCAATGCATTGCTTGAATTTTGTCAAATCAAGCATATCGATTAAACTTGATCAATTGGCTTAACTGTTGGGAAGAAGAATTGATCCGATTTTTCTTACAAAATCCATATTATTTGTTCTTTCCTTTTGTGGCAAGAACATACCACCATCCGTGTATCTAGAGGAGTGAGTTGTTAACGATTTTTCTTCTCTAATGTTATATTTACATTTTGTTATAATAGTGACAACCATTTCTATTGATAAGCTATTTTGGGCTCACAATGACATTACGTGATTTCTTTATTTAGAGATGGCTATAGTGAATTGACTAGTTTGAGGATTTTGACTTCAAAGGATTAGTCTCGTGTAGTTTCTTAATGACGAGTAATTGGCCATGCAAAACCTGTTTGTTTTGGCTCGGCTCTTGATGAAATTTCTTTGTAGGACAAACAGCTGCAATTTCTAGTTGAACTTTAAAACATAGGAAATAATATGTCCTTAAGCGATGATTATTTGGGCGAAACTCTTTGGTAAGAGGAAATTTTCTAGTCTTGATGAACTGGTCAATAAGTGATGGAAATTGCCCAATTAGTCCTAAACCTATTTTAAGGATACCGATTCAAACCTAAAATTCTCAATTTATCTATAAATCTTGAATTTTCAAATGGTCATTCCAGTCAATTTTCGCAAGAAATCACTCATATGGCAATCTAGTCATTGCCGTCCGTCCTATACAGTATACCGCCACATCAATTTTTTTTAATGAAACTTTCCAGAATGACTACATTTCAAATTTGCACCAAGGTTTGAGACTAAATTGAAAAAAAAATGGAAGTTTAAAATTAAATTAACATATGTATAATAGATATAGGACCGAATAAATAATTTTCTCTCATTAAATGCTCATAAGTAGCAAAACTATTAGCGATAAAAAGCAGTTTTATCATCATCAACACCTATAAGGGAAGTTGCGGAGCCTAAGTCATTACCCAGTTAGGAGATTTGACTTTGAGAAATATACTTGCGGGTCTTCTGTTTAGTGGAAAGGCATAGTCACGCCCACGGACCTGAGAAGATGAATCAATTGGCCACTCGTTGCTTTTGCATTTTTAGTTTGGACAAATTAAATTATTTCGGTCGCTGGAGGTTGGTAAATGTCACTTTATTCTCCCTCCATATATATATATTTTACAATTCCAGGCCTTATACTATTCCATGGCGACACTTAAGTCACTTGTCAAAATCACAGTGGCAAAAAGTATTATTTGCCCCAATAATTTAAAGTAAATTTTTTCAAAAATGATAGTTTAAATTTCGGATGATTTAATTGGATTTTCCAAATTTTTTAGAAGTCTTTTGGCATCGGCTCAAGCTTTCAAATCAATCCGTGTACAAAATAACGTCATTTCGGATATTTTCGGTTTTAAGGTTCAAATTTTTAAGATACACCAACCATAATCTCTAGCAAACGTATTTTCGTTAAGTATTTTGGGAAATGAAAACAAGAAATTTTGAAGATTTCCTTATACCAAATTTTATCTCAGGTTCTGTGCAAATTATCTTAGGTTCAACTTGTTAAGCAATGAAATAAAGAGATATTGTAATTTCCAACAAGTTAATTATCCACAATGTTGCCTATATTACTTTGAAATTAAAACACAAAAAGAGAAGCTTTTCCAATTTTGCCATAGGCTTATGGGATCAAACCAGAACAGCAAAGCAAAGAACAGAACACACCTGCCAATGGTTTCATAACCGAATTGTCTTGGCCATCCATAGTGGATTTCTTGCCGTGCCGTCTCTCAAGCTGGTAAAAATCTAAAGCAGAAAGTAGTTCTATGTGTGGTTGAAGTGGAAGTTGAGTTCTAATCTCGAGGATCTTCTCGTTTTATACATCGACTTGGGGATGGAGCCAAAGTTCCAGCTGTAGATGATGTCCCTTTCTCTTTTTACTGAATGACGGCTTCTTTTCCAAATTTTGTGACGTCATAAATCTTATAGAAATTCCTTTTATTCATTGAAGAGTAAATTTGGAAAATTTACTTAAAAAGATGCAAGTTTGACATTATTACTTCTTTCTTCTCTTCCACCATCCCTGCTTTGTAAACAACATATTTCTACGGAATATTTTCCGAGTGCAATAACGGTGTGAAAATTTCTTTACATTGGCAGGTTTTATAAAATGGCACATAAACTATTTTATATTCAGCATGTAGATTTAATCCGTACAAATATTTATATCTCTGTTCTAAGATTGCTTGTGTAAACAGGGAAAAAGAGGACTTTACAATAATGGCATTTGCAATTTGAATCTATTTCAAAAAGTCTTATTCTATACAAGGGCGATGCACATTTTCTTCACACAAGCAGAATTTAGATAAAGACATATTAATTTGCATGTAACTCTAATCCATTGATAAGTTTATATTCCCATTCTAAGGCTATTTACGAAAGAAAAAAGAACTTTAACGATCACAATGTACATCTCGCGTATCTATAATATTTTTTTATTCACCGCCATTGGGTCCGTACTTTCTTACAACACTGGGAAAATCATTCTTTGCACCTCTTTCTTCTTACTTTTATATTTGATCACCAACTCAAAGATCTTTCAAACATAATACGAGAATGTAGTACACTAATGTGTCCTTACAAAAGCGAGACATCAACCATTTAACTTCACCTCATAAAATAAGAACATCGTTATCCTCAATTAATTAAAAATTGTAAACGTATTTAGCTAAATGTGGGTATGAAAAATAATTAATTGAATAGGGAATTCATTTCGTCTTTGAAAGACATGAAAAATGAAGAGCAAAAATTTAGACGGACAGTTAATTAGCAGAATTAGTAAATCAAAGAAGAAGCATTTTCCACTTGCATTGCGAGACATGAGCACGTTCGAAAGTGTGAAATCATGCATGAAATTATTGAGGACTCTCCTCAAATTTTATTACATGTCACGCAAAAGGAAAGAGAGAAAGGAGGATTCAAGAGGATCATTGGCATATGGAAATTGATTCTTAGTCAACTCTTATTCTACCTTTATCAGAAGTTAATGTTTGAGACGTTCATTTCCCCTAAATGGGTTTAGGGTTCGAATTCCAGGTATGATTCCATGATTTAAGTGAGGAACCATGGCAGTAGTTTGTTGGGCCAGTCTCCCCCGAGATTTGACTTGGGAATACGTAATATCGAAAGACTAGCGGAAAGTGGGAATTCTCGATCATTAAAAAATGATTGAGGATCCTCTAAACTTTTCCATGATCTAGTAATAGGAAGCATCTATAGAATGCTTTACAGATAGGTAAAATTTAACCAGCTAAAAAATGGCCCATCAAAGTCGAAGAGCACAATAGTACAAGCCAAATGGCCCACAGAAGATGTCATGGTCAAGAGTGCTGCCATATTTCTCATCAAAAGCACGTGACACTCTTGCATCCTTTCAAATGTAAACCAGACAAGTAATTTTACGTGGCTGAAGACTTGAAGTCGAATTCAACTTGTGCTGCCATGGATCTTCTCTATTTATACAAACAGGTGGATGGAGCTGAAGTTCTAGCCAAATATGGTGTACCGTTTTCTTCTCACTGAATGACAACTTCATTTCCGAATTTTATGAAATCAGAAATTTTATGAAAGTTCCTTTTATTTTCAAAAGTGTACATTTGAAAATTTTACTAAAAGAAATACAACTGTAATTTCACTTAATTATATTTTTCTCTTCTTCCATCATCCTTTTATTTGCAAACGACATATTTCAATGAACTTTTATTCAGTGAACCGGCAATGTAAAAGTCTCTTTATATACCCAGTTTTATAGAATGACACTGTCACGCCCCGAATTCTCGAAGATGTAGCCTTACCTTCAGGATCCAATTCAACTTCATCTTCCGTCGAAAATCCAACTCTAATTCCTAATCACATTTGCTATAAGACAAGAACCAAGATAGAATTCTTAAAGCACTTCATTACAAACAACTTCACAACGTGTCCACATCATCCCTGATTACAAAGGAGATCAGACCAGGAGGAAAATACCAAAAGTCTTGGGGTTCATGCCTCCGCTCAGCTGTACAATCAAAAGTCGCGGGAAAGGTAAAAGGGTGGACTACCCTACGGTGCATGAATCGATTTCAGCTACTCGCGCACGCTAAGAGGTTTCGGGTTGATAACAGTCCCATCTTCTAAGTCATCCTCCCCGTCGGGATCCTCGTAAGCAGACTTGTAGCCTCCCCAAGTACTCCGCACTGCTCTGAAAGGTACTCCATCTCGGTCTCTAGGAAACCAGTGTACTCCACCGTATGCTGGTGCGGGAACCATATATGCTTCGGGATGCTCCAAATCCACTCAGTCTGTTCTTGGGTCTCTATAATAAGTCCACTCTCATTAACCTCCCTATTAATCACGCACCATCTATCAACAGGATGATTGGGGACCATCCCTATCCTTTCCTCCAGGTCTTCCGCCTCCTCGTCTGAGCTAAAGGGAGCCTCCGGCTCCGAGTCCTCCTCCAGATCCTCCTCCTCCAGAGGTTCCTTCTCCAGCTCCAGCTGATCCCAGTCTTCCTCCTCTAGAGGTCCTTGCTCCAGCTGTTCCCAATCCTCCTCAATAGGCTCATCCTCTAACAATTCCTCCTCCTACGGGTCCTCCTCCTCTAACTGATCCTCCAAGTCGGAGAGTTCCTGCTCCGGGTCCATAGTTGGATCCTGGGATGGTGGGGGTGGTGGAATGAGATACTTGATATCTCAGTGAGCAAACCCTAATCCTAGATTAGGAACATCACTACCCTAGGGTCCTTAGGGCGTCCTTCCCAACACTTAGTCTCTAAACCGTAAGTTCAACTATCACAAGCTAGGGGACCTACCGTAACACCTCACTTCCCGTAATCCTATCGTTACCTTGAATGCTACTCAAGGCTAGTCTAACCCGGAAGACTCCGCGTCTCACGGTTACCGAGAATAGTTAATCAAATCGAACCGTACGCCTAAGAATTAATACTCGTAATTAACAACTAAATCGCATGACTAATAATTAAATGATTGTATTTAATAAATAAATTGCAAGTCTAATAATTAAATAGTTGTCACTAATAAATAATTGCAAGTCTAATAGTTAAATAAAAGTAATTAGTAAATAAATTGCAAGTCTAATGGTTAAATAAAAGTAATTAGTAAATAAATTGCAAGTCTAGTGATTAAATTGCGAATTTAATTAAACCATGAAGGTAAATAATAATCGGAGAGATTTATCAAACTAAGACTCCGCGACGTACGTGGCCGACTCCGTCGTATCATCTCAAATATACTTGGTTTGCAATCGCACCATTCGGCACCACTACATGCCAATTAATGGCCTTAAGGAGTCACTCGCAATTAGCGAGGTGACGTCATGACTAAACTATCGTTGATCGGCTCATACATTCTATCCAACTAAACAGCTCATTAACTAATCAATCAACCAATCAACCAGTCAATCAATCATGAACTCTAGGGAAAATCCTAGCAATTCTAGCCGTTCTAGCTAATTTCTACTAAAGCAGTAAATGCGCTTAATAAAGGTTTAGAGCCCACTTACTTGTGAGTCTCGTGGCTACCACCTTGCTGCTCCAACACTCTCTGCAGGCCAAGAGGAAAAATAACTCTTTTTATTTTATTTTATTTTTCCTTTCCTTTCTTTTCTTTCTTTTCTTTTCTTTTTCTTTTCTTTTTTTTTTCCTTTCCTTTTTCCTTTTCTTTCTTTTCTTTTCTTTTTCTTTTCTTTTTCCTTTTTCTTCCTTTTTCTCCTCGCGGGCTGCCTGGCTGGGCCGGGCCGGCTGCTGGGCCGGGCCTGCTACTAGGCCGGGCTTGCTGGGCCGGGTCGCTGAGCCTGTATTGGTCTCTAGGTCAGGCTGCTGGGTCGACGGCCTAGCCCGTTGACTGGTCACCGCGACGGCGGCTGCTCTGGCGACGACGACGGTCGTCTTCTCTGGCGAGGCACAGACCTGGTTTGACTTCCCGGGTTGCGAGTTGAGTCGGTGAGGTTTGTCGGGTTTGGTCACCGTTCTCTGTCCACCGGCCAAATCGAAGCTCAAGACCGGTCGAATCTGGAAGCTGCTTCTCAGGCGCGTCGAACGGTGGTGGTGCCGTGAGCTGAGGTGGTCGGAGCTGAGAGAAATTCGGCCACGAAGCCGGCGGCTCGGATTCTAGGGTTTCAGAAGAGGGGTTAGGTTTCGAGCTTCAATCCATCGATTCTAGAGCAAATCGAACGAATCAAAAACCGTAAACAAGGTCTAGAGACCTCAAAGAATCGATTGGTGGCAACCAATCTAGCTAAGGAGGTTGGGAAGGGGAAGAACTCACCGGTTTTTGGCTGCGGTTTTCGCCTCTTTCACTGAGGTTTTTTGGAAAATTTTCCAGAAGACCTTAACCAGGATGCCTCCTTTCGGGGGCTACCGGCGGCAACCTAGGCGGAACCGAGGGTTGATGTTGGTGACTTCAGACAGAGGGCGTTGCAGGCTCTCCAACGACACCAACAGCGAGGCGAGAGGAGGTCCGAGCTGAGAGAAAAGTGAGCTCAAAGTGGGGGTGGTGCTAGGTGTATATCGAGTGGGGGTGGTTGAGGGCGAGCTAAAAATCAGCTCGCCGACGCCACGTGGCGGCCTCCCACAGGCTGTCGTCCACTCCGGCCATCCCCTCGAGTCAGGCGGTAGGTGGTGGCAGTGGTGATTCGACCGTTGAGGCGACGGTTGCAGCAGTTGAACAGTGCATCTCAACTGCTCGAACAAATGCCGCAGAGAAGGAGAGAGAAAGAGAGAGAGGGGGAGCTGCGCGCGTGCCTCGCGCGTGTAGTTCTGTCCAACCCGGTTGGACCGTCCGGTTCACGCAGTTGGGCCGGCCGTTTCGCTGGCCGGTTCGGAATTTTTAATAAAATAATAATATTCTAATTTCCAAAAATTGGAAAATTGATTTAAAAATTCATAAATATTTGGGAAAAATTTCTAAAATTTCTTGAAATTTCCCAACACCAAGAATTTGACATTTTGGGCCCAAATAAATTTTTTAACCATTAATTTTAATAATTCAAGAGCCTTTCACAATTTTCGCGAAATTAAAAGGAAATTATAGAATTTCCAAAAAATTCCCCCGAGGCCCTAAATGCGAACCGGATCCGAATGCGGCTGTTACAGACATGTAGGATGTGTAATTTTTTAATATGTATATAAGCATGTTTTATAGAATGAAACATATACAATTTTATTTTTAGCATGTAGATTTATTCCATAAATAGGTTTATAACTACATTCTAAGACTACTTGTGTAGAAAAAAAAAGAGCTTTAACACTAATGGTGTATGTAATATGATTCTATTTCACCAGGCTTCATTCTATACAATGGCAGTGTACATTTTTCTACACATAAGTAGGTTTTAGATGATGACACAAAAACAATTTTATTTTGCATATAACTCTATTCCATTGACAAGTTTGTTGTAGGTCTCACATATCTATAAAATGTTTTATTCACCGCCCTTAGCTTCGTAGCTTCTGAACACATTGGGAAAATCATTCACCTCTATTTTCTTTACATTCATTTTTTATTGCCAACACAAAAGGTCTTTCAAACATAAATTGAGGATGTATTGCGCTAATGTGTCCACCTTATAAAAGTGAGACATCGACATATTTAACTTAGCTATAAAATGAGAACATTGCTATCCTTAGTTAGTTAAACTTTTGCAAAAACATTTAGCTTAATGTGGGTAGTCTCAAAAGTTTATCGAAATTCTCCTTAAAAAAAAGAATAATTAAATGAATAGGAAACTCAATTATCTTTAAAAGAGAGAAAGAGAGATAAGTGATGTGCAAGTCTTAACATTTGTCATATATGTGCAACTGAGTTCTAAAAATTTTAAAATATGCAATCGAATCCTAAAAATTGTCAAATTGCTACAATCGAGTCCTTCCATTAAAACAATTAATGGAAAATACCGATATGATTTGAAAAATAATTTCTCTCTACTATATGAAAATAATTTATAAATTTTCCTTTCAATTTTATCTAAATAATATTTTGAACACTAAAAAAATTATAAAGAACAAAATTTGGAAAAAAAAAGGCAAGGACTCGCTAGTGCCAATGCTACCATCTCTCATCTTTGAAGGGGCAAGCCAACAAGGTTGGCCAACCTATTAGGCCTTAGGTGAGGCCTTGATGGCCTAGGCAAGGGCCTACAAGGCTCACGCAAATAGGGTTTAAGGTGGCGAGATCTAGGTGACGCTAGCCTTAGGTGAGAGCTAGCGATTGTTGTCAGGCCTAGGCAAATCCTTGTTGGCTCTTCACCTAGGGTTAATGCCGCACACCCAGATGTCGGCGCACTAGCCTTGGGCGAGGCCTTGCCGGCCCCTAATGAGGCCCTAAGTGAGGGTTAGCATTGCGCAAATCTAAGCAAGCCTCCCTTGAGTCTAGTGTAGATTTTCAACCATTGCCTAGGGTAGCGAGGCCTCACTTGGGGCTGGTCAACCTTGCCTAGGGTTGACTTTCACTAACCCCTTCCGGCAATGGGCAGTGGCGACAACAGTCATCAGGTAGTCCCAACCTTTTCATTTATTTTTTTCCAAGTTTTTAATTACTTAATTTATTAAATATAATTTAAGTAAGATAGGAAAGAAACGTCGCTAATTACCTTGTAGGAGAGATATTATTTTTATAATTCCATTTATGTTTTTGCTGTTAAATAAATTGACAGTTTTAGTGAAAAAATTTGATTGCGCAAATTTAATATGTTTTAGAACTTCATTATACTTTTTGAAAGTTTTAGCACTTAATTGAACTTTCACGATAGATTTTAAGATTTATAATGCACTTATCCTTAGAAAGAAAAAGGTAAACGAGGAGGAAAAATAGATAAAAAGTTAATTAGTGGAATTAGTAACAACAAAGAGGAAACATTTTTCACTGGCAACGTGAGACACGAGCACGTCTGAAAGATGTATGAAATTATTGAGGACACTCCTTGAATTGCGCACATGTCACGCGAAAGGAAAGAGATGAAATTGTTTTTAGAAGGACCATTGGCATAGGGCGATTGACTCTTAGTCAACTCATTAACTTATACCTTTGGCAGAGGTTAAGGATTGAAGATATTTTAAACTTTTACATGATCCAATAATAGAGAGGTCACCGTAACGCTGAAAGTAATGGCCCATAAAAGTCAAAAAGCACAACAATACAAGCCAAATGGCGGATAGAAGATGTCATAGTCAAGAGTGTTGCCAAAATTCCTCACCAAGAAGGATGGGACGCTCTTGCATCTTTTCAAATGTGAAGCAAAACGCTGATTTCACGTGGATGAAGACTTTGTATTCATGTCCGAGTTGGCCATTATTTAGAACCTTATATTTTAATTGGTCATTGTTTCGGCCTCTCTTTTTCTTTCAGTACCCTTTCACTCGTTACCTACCATGCACTGTTTTAAGTGAAAGTTTTGTGATGTTGGGCTTTCTTGCCTTGTACTTAATTTATGGTTCAAAGATCAATACAATTACTTACTTTATCAAAAAAAAAAAAGACTTAGAAGTCAAAGTCAATTTGTATTGTCATCGAAATTCTCTCTTTATAGAAAAACATGTGGATTGAGCCAAAGTTCCAGCTGCAAATTTTTTTTAAAAAAAAACCATTCTCTTTTCACTGAATGACGACTTCATTTCCAAAGTCTATGATGCCAGAAATTTTATGAAATTCATTTTATTTCCAAAAGTGTAAATTTGAAAAATTTACTAAACGAAATACAAATATAATTTCACATAATCATTTTTTCCTCTTCTTCCATCATCCTTTGCTCTGTAAACCACATATTTCAATGGACTTTTATTCAGTGCACCAGCAGTGTAAAACTCGCTTGGCTTTACGTAAGCAGATTTATAGAATGGCACGTATGATATGTAAAAACTTCTTTACATAAGCAGGTTTTGTAGAATGACACACATACAAATTTATTTTTAGCATGTAGTTTTATTCCATGATAGGTGTATTTCTACATTCTAAGACTACCTGTTTTGGGAAAAACAGAAAATGAGGTTTTACACTAACTGTGTATTTAATATGATTCTATTTCAACAGGCTTCATTCTATACAATGGCAGTATACATTTCTTCACATGAGCATTGAGCAAGTTTAGGAATGACACATAACCAATTTTATTTTGCATATAACTCTGTTCCATAGACAAGTTTATATTTCCGTTGGAAGAATGTTTATGCCAAAATAAAAAAGTTGATCATGATGTAGGACTCATATATCTATAATATTTTTTATTCACCGCCATTAGGTCCATACTTTCTAAACAACATGAGGAAGATCATTCTTTGCACCTCTTTTTTCTTTTATTTTTTTGATCGCCAACTCAAAATGTCTTTCTAACATAAGTTGAGTCTTTATTGTGCTGATGTGTCCTTCTTACAAAAGTGAAATATCGAAATATTTAACTTTAGCTATAAGATGAGTACATCGTTATCCTTAGTTACTTAAAATTTTCTAAATACATTCAGCTTAATGTGGGTATTCTCAAAATTTCATTGAATTTTTTCCTAAAATAGAATAATTGATTGAATATGGAATTCATTTCATCTTAGAAAAAAGGGATAAGTGTACCATGAGTCTTAAAGTTGGTTGTGAAAGTGTAATTGAGTTCTAAAACTTTTAAAAAGTACAATCAAGTTATAAAACTAGTTAAATTGGTATAATCGAGTCCATCTCTTAATACCGTTAATTTATCTAATGAAAAATGAGGACATTGCATTTTTAAAATTAATTTTCTCTCCTACATAGGATTTTAAATAATTTTGACTCCCGAATCGATTTAAATAATATGAAAAAATTAGAATAATTAAAATTACAAGACTAGGGAAAAAAAAAAGGGCAAGGACTCGCTTGATTGGGGTTCACGTCACCCAGGGCAAGCTTCACCTAAGCTTGGTGGGGTCGCTGGCCCTTGCATAGGTTGGCAGGGCCTCGTCCATGGCTAGCTAGGGCCCACCAGCTTCAGCTATGACCAACCATCATTTGATTTTTAAAATAAGAGTGCAAAGAAAAATTAATAAAAAATACCACGTCATAGAGAGAAATTGTTTTTAAAATGCCATGTCACCTTTTTCTTATAAATAAATTGACGGTATTAATCGAATAATTTGATTGCATCAATTTGATGAGTTTTAAAACTTGATCATGCTTTTTGAAAATTAACTACCTAACTGCACTTTTGTGATAAGTTAGATTTATAGTGCACTTATCCTTAGGAAAAAAAAAGGAAAATGAGGAGCGAAAGATTAGATAGACAGTTAATTAGTTGAATTTGTAAAAACAAAGAGGAAACATTTTTCACCTACACCGAGAGACATGAGCACTTTGAAAGTGCGAAATCATGTATGAAATAATTAGGGACTCTCCTTCAATTGTATAATCTAATGCAAAGGAAAGAGGAAAAGAATTCCAAAAGGATCATTCGCATATGACAATTGACTCGTAATCAGCTCCTATTCTATCTCGGGCAGAAGTTAATAATTGAGGATATTCTAAACTTTTACATAATCCTATGACAGGGAGCATCTCTAGAATGATTTACAGATAGGTACAACATGGCCAACTAAAAGTAATGGCCCATAAAATCAAAGAGCACAATAATACAAGCCAGATGGCCGCCAGAAGATGTCATAACCAAGAGTGCTACCAAATTTCCTCACCAAAAGGACGTGACACGCTTCTATCTTTTCAAATGTAAGGCAAAAATGGAATTTTATGTGGATGAAGACGTAGAAGTCGAAGTTAATTTGTGATGTCGTGGATCTTCTTTGTTTATACTAACACGTGGGTGGAGCCAGAGTTCCAACCGCAAATAGAAAAAAAAACCATTCTCTTTTCATTGAATAACAACATTACTTCCAAATTCCGTGATGCTAGATTTTTTTTAATGAAAATTCCTTCTATTTCAGAAATGTAAATTTGAAAAAATTACTAGAAGAAATACAAGCGTAATATCACATAATCATTTTTTCTCTTCCTCTATCACCCTCTACTTTTCAAACAACTAATTTCAATGGACTTTTATTCAGTGGGCCACTGGCATAAACCTCGCTTTATGTATTCAGTCTTATCAAATGACACGTAAGATATGTAAAAATTTCCTTAAATAAGTAGGTTCTGTAGAACGACACATACATTTTTTTTAGTATGTAGATTTATTCCATAAATAGGTTTATATCTCCATTCTAAGACTACTTGTGCAAGGAGAGAGAGAGAGAGAGAGCATACACTAACAGTGTATGCAATATGATTCTATTTCAACAAGCTTCTTTCTTCACATAAGCAGGTTTTAGATGATGACACATAGTCAATTTTATTTTGCATATAACTCTATTCCATTGACAAGTGTATATTTCCATTCTAAAAATGTTTATTAAAAAAATTGATCATGATGTAGGTCTCATAAATCTATAACATTTTTTTTAACCACTGATAGGTCTATCCTTTCTAAACAACATGGGAAAAATAATTCTTTGCACCTCTTTTTTCTTTACTTTTATCTTCGATCGCCAATTCAAAAGGTCTTTCAAACGTAATTTGAGTCTGTTTGCGCTAATTTGTCCTTCTTATGAAAGTAAGACATCCACATATTTAACTTTAGTTATGAAATCAGAACATCATTATCCTCAGTTACTTAACCTTTTCCATCCTCAGATACTTAACCTTTTTCATATACATATAGCTTAATATGGGTATTCTCATAAGTGTTTTTTTTTGGTAAGGTAGTACTCTCATAAGTTTCTCATAATGTTTCCTAAAAAAAGAATAATTAATTGAATATGGAACTTGTTTTATCTTAGAAAAAGGGATAGGTATACTACGAGTACTATTGAGTTTCAATTTTTTTTTAAAATGCAATCCAATCATAAAATTTGTCAAATTGATACAATCAAGTCCATCTATTAACACCACCAATTTGTCTAATAAAAAACGCTAACATGGTATTTTAAAAATGATTTCTCTATCCTATGTAGAATTTTAAATAAAAATTCATCCTAAATTTATCTAAATAATATTTAAAAACTAAAATAATTAAAATTACAAAATTGGGAAAAAAAGGAAAAAAAGACAATGACTTGCAAGTGGCGCTGCTATCGCTGTTGATCTCCAGAGGGGCCGATAGGACTCTAGAGGGCCCTACCAATCCCTAGGTGTAGGTGGTGGGCCCTATCTAGCCCTAGGTGAGTCCTTGTCGGTGCAAGCAAGGCTTTCTCAAATTGGGTCAAGGACGTCTAGATTTTTTGTGACACCGATTGTCCTGTGGAGCTGATGACCATCACCTGCCTTGGGCAAGGCCTCGTTGGCCTTAAGTAAGGGCCAACGACTGTCAAGCGTGGCCTTGCCAGCCCTTGCTTGGGGCAAGTGCCAAAATCTGGGTAACGCTAGCCATAGCCAAACCTAGTGAGGCCTTACTTGCCCAAGGCAAGGATCAACGAACTTTACTAATCTCAAGCGAGGGTCGACGTTGCCGAGGGCAAGCCTTATCCAAGCCTAGTGGGGGTTGTCGACCCCTGCCTATGGTGGCGAGGCCTCCCCCATGACTAGTTAGAGTGCGCCAACCTTGCCTAGGTCCAACCATCATCGGTCCCCCCTGACATGGGTGGTAGCAACAGCGGTTAGTAGTGAGTTTGTATCCTTTGTTTTCTTCGATCTCAATTTTGTTATATTAAAATAAGATTGGAAAGAAAAATTAATAAAAAGTGCCACATGGGTGTAATAAATTATTTTTGAAATGACATGTTAGCTTTTTCCGTTAAATATATTGATGATGTTAATAGAAGGACTTGATTGCATCAACTTGATAAGTTTTAAAATTTTATTACACTTTTTGAATGTTTTAGTACTTAATTATATTTTTACGATAAGTTCTAAGATTTGTGGTGCTTGAGGACAATGAAGAGGAAAAAATTAGATAGAAAGTTAATGAATAGAATTAATAATAACAAAGAGGAAACGCGTTTTCACCTGCATTGTGATCCATGAGCACGTTTGAAAGTGTGAAATCTTGTATGAAATTATTGAGGACTCTCCTTGAATTGTATACATGTCATGCAAAAAGAAATAGAAAAATAGATCAGAAGGATCATTGGCATATACCAATCGACTCTAAGCCATCTCTTATTCTACCTCTAGCAGAAGTTAATTATTGAGGATACTCTGAACTTTTACATGTTCAATTTGTGATAGGAATGACGTAACTAGCTAAAAGTAATGGCCCATAAAGGTCGAAAAGTGCAATAGTACAAGCCTAATGGCCGACATAAGACGTCGTACGTGACCCTCTTGCATCTTTTCAAAGATAAAGTAGACAAATAATTTTAGATGCATGAAGACTTGGAAGTCAAGGTCAATTTGTGTTGTCGTGATCTTCTCTATTTATAGAAAAACAAGTGGATGGAGCCAGATTCTAGCCGCGGATTAAAATAGCCATTCTCTTTTCACTGAATGACGACGTCATTTCCAAATTCTATTACCCCAGAAATTTTATAAAAATTCCTTTTATCTTTGAAAGTGTAAATTCAAAAAATTTATTAAAATAAATACAAGTGTATTTATCATTTTTTTTCTCTTCTTCCATCATCCTCTGCTTTGCAAACAACATATCTCAATGGACTTTTATTCATTTTATTGGCATTGTAAAAGTTTCTTTATGGATGCAGGTTTTATAGAATGCCACTTATTATTTTCATTCTTAGCAAGTAGGTTTAATCCGTAAACATGTTTTTCCATTTTGAAACTACATGTGTCAAAAAGACTTTTATACTAAGGTTCCGTTCATTTAAAAGAAAATGAAACATTTTTAGAAAATATTTTTCAGAAAGTTATTTTCCTGAAAAATGACAATATTTTCGAATGTTTTATTGAAATTTAGAGAAAATTATAAAATTTATTATTATTTTTAAATTTTTTGTATTATATTGGCCGGCTGTTGACCACAAATCTCATCAAGTCCCAACAAGTTATCGACTTGCAATCAAAAGCCATGAACTCGCCAATTAAGGCAGCCTCAAGTTTGCCTCTAGAGGCTGCGAGCTTGCTCACTGCTAGAGGCCGACGGCTCATCAACCTCAGGCGAGGTTGAGACATATTGTTATAGGCCACGATATTTAAAGATAAACAAAGAAGACGGAAATTATTTTCCACTTTCTAAAATGTGGAAAACATTTTCCATACTTTCGAAAGTGTTTTTCCATTGATGGAAAATATTTTCTTTGACTATTGTATTTTCCATGAAACGAATGACGAAAAATCCGAAAAATATTTTCCTAAAAGTTATGTAAAACAAAAGGAGTCTTAGACTGTCCATGACACAAATCCTACTTAAATGGAGTCTTAGACTCCGTTCGTTTCATGGAAAATATTCTTCCGGAAAATATTTTCAGGAGATTGTGGTGTTTGGGGGGCGGAAAACAATATAGTCAAGGAAAATATTTTCCACCAAAGGGAAAAAACACCTTCAAAAGTGGGGAAAATGTTTTCTGTTTTTTGAAAGTGGAAAACATTTTCTCTCTTCTTTACTTACCTTTAAATATCATAGTTTCTAATAGTGTTTCTCGACCTTGCTCAAGGCCGATGAGTCAGCAATCTTTGACAAACGAACACCGAAAAATATTATCATTTTCCAGGAAAATGATTTCCTGGAAAATATTTTCCAAATTACTATATTTTTTGTGAAACAAACGGAGCTAGACGGAAAATATAGCATTTTGGAAAATATTTTACAAGATATCATTTTCCTGAAAACTGATAATATTTTCGGGTGTTCGTTTGAAACTTAAGAAAAATTATAAAAATTAAAATTTTAAATTATTTCCTTTTTTGTGTTATACATTGATGCATTGGAGAATATCGACTGTTAAGGTAAATAAAGAAAACAGAAAATATTTTCTACTTAAAAAAATGAAAGTATTTTTTTCATTTGTGAAAGGTATTTTTTCCTCGACTATTTTGTTTTCCATAAAATGAATACTAGAAAATTTGAAAAATATTTGCTTGGAAGTTATTTTCTATGAAACGAACGCAGCCTAAGAGTATCCATAACATGAAGCCTACTTTAACGAACTTTTATTCTACAAAAGGTGATGTAAATTTCTTTCACATAAGCAAGTTTGAATTGTATACATGTCACGCAAAAAGAAAGAGAAAAAAATAATTCTGAAGGATCATTGGCATATGCCATTTGACTCTTAGTCGACTCTTATTCTACCTCTAGCAGAAGTTAATGAGCGAAGATACTCTGAACTTTCACATGTTCAATACGAAAGGAATGACGTAACTAGCTAAAAATAATGGCCCCATAAAGGTTAAAAAGCGCAATAGTACAAGCCAAATGGTCAACAGAAGACGTCGTAGTCAAGAGTGCTACCAAAATCCCTTGCCAAAAGGACGTGACCCTCTTGCTTCTTTTCAAAGGTAAAGCGGACAAAGAATTTTAGGTGGGTGAAAACTTAAGGCTGCGTTTGGTCGACCGGATAAAAACCAAGATATGATATGTTTTATCCTATCCCATGTTTGGTAGCTATCTAAGATAGGATAAGGTCGATATAGAAGGGATATAAACTGGATAAAAAAATCCCAGGGAGGGTGGGATAAGGTGGGATAGAATTTCTTTTATCCGAAACATAAAACATTTTTTTGCTTCTTTCTCCGTTATTCACCCAAAGACGACTCCAACACTTTTGTTGGGTTCGAATCAGAACGTCAAACCGGGTTTCCTTGACCTAGTCCGAAGTCCATTTTTTCAAATTTAAAAAATAAATAAATAACAATAAAAGAATTGAAAACTAAAAAAATTATAAAAATTCAAAAATTCATTTTTTTAAATACAAAAAAGAAATAAAAATTTGAAAATTTGAAAATAATAATAAAATAAAGAATCTATAGGTGGTTGACCACAATTTATTTCATATAGTATTAATTTTATATCTTGAACCGATTTTAGATTTTTCGTTTTGAATAAACTTTTTTTGTTTAGCATAAAAAAAGAGAAAACTCTTGAAAAGTTTTAAACTCAATTGAATAAACTTTTATCCAAAGTATCGATGTCGAAGGCTTCTTCTCGATAACTCTCCGATTCACATCAACATTTTACGAAAGTGACGAACTGTAATTTTTTTTATAAATGAGAATTGTTCAAAGATCGTTTGTTAACGTGATTAATTGTCATTACATTCTCGTAGTAGCTGGAAAAAAAAAGCAAATGAACTTTGGACTTTATATTTTGTTCTAATTGGGCATTTTTCTTATTGGTATTGGACCTGTAACAAAATGGAAACAAATGAAAAACTTGCAAGAGAGAAATATAATTTATGTTTCAAAATAAACATATTGAAATTGATGTTATTCTAAATACGTTTAATGTTGAATGGGGTAACCAAAAGATTATTTTAAAGGAACAGAAAAAAATAATGCATAATCATAAAATTCGATAAGAATATGTTAATTTGAAAAAGATTGATGATTTTATTAATATTAAACCTGCAAATTTATACTTGCCTAATGTTACTATTTTTAAAAATATGAATTTAAATTCGTAATTCATTAAATGATATATTTGATAAGATATGAAGATATCCGATTCTAAATCCGTAATTCACCAAACAGTAGATTGAATAGAATATTAGGATATCGGACTTTAAGTCCGTAGTTCACCAAACAATGGATGGGATATGAAGAAATCCATGAATTTCTTATCCTATCCTATCCAGTCCTATCCCATCTAGAAATCCGGACGACCAAACGCAGCCTAAAAGTCAAAGTCAGTTTGTGTTGTTGTGATCTTTTCTATTTATAGAAACACATGTGCATGGAGCCAGATTCTAGCCGCACATAAATAAATTTAAAAAAGCCATTCTCTTTTCACTGAATGACAACGTGATTTCCAGATTCTATGACCCCATAAATTTTATGATAATTCCTTTTATTTTCAGAAGTGTTTGAAAAAATTATTAAAAGAAATACAAAGTGTATTTACTATTATTTTTATTTTCTTCCATCATCCTCTGCTTTGCAAACAACATATATCAATGGACTTTTATTCAGTTTATTGGCAGTGTATAAGTTTCTTTATGTCAGCAGGTTTGTAGAATACCACTTCTGATTTTTATTCTTATCAAGTAGGTTTAAACCATAAACATGTTTTTCCATTTTGAGACTGCATGTGTAAAAAAGACTTTTCCGCTAAGAGTGTCCATGACATAAATCCTACTTCAAGGGACTTTTACACTAAAAGTGTCCATAACATGAATCTTATTTCAACGGACTTTTATTCACTAAAATGCGATGTAAAACTTTCTTCACACAAGCAAGTTTTAGATAATAACACATAATCAACTTCTATTTTTTGCACATAACTATATTCAATAAATATATTTATATTACCACTCTGAGATATTTTCGTGCAGAAAAATTTTATGATGCCGATGTGTGTATATTTACATATCATCATTATATTTGCACTGAGAAAGGTGTGGAATTGCATCGCATGGGTAAAATCATTCTCTTCACCTTTATCTTTTTTCCCCCTCAGTTGGGAGACTTTTGGCCACTAGCAAACCGCAAAGTCATAGGATTATACTCTGATTCGCGCTGAGAAAGATGAGGAATTTCATCATAATTGTTGGGTTCTTATACGTAAGTTGTGGGAGAAGAATATCAGAAGTGCCAAAAGTTGTGTACGGCACTCACTTCAGTGCCAAAAGTTTCAAAACGCTCATTTTTTTGGTAAGGTTTTTTTTTTGGTAAGTTCAAAACGCTCATTTTTTTTTTTGATAACCGAGATGTCCGGGCCAGCTTGCACGCACCTCGACTATTTCTCGGGGGAGACTAGCACAACAACCTACCGCCATGGCCCCCCACTTAAATCACAGGTGCTTCCCCGGGGAATCGAACCCAAGACCTCAACGAAGTCCGAGTTCGCCCTAACCAGCTCGGCTACCCATGGGTAGGTTCAAAACGCTCATTTCAGTTCCACTTTTTCAAAAAAAATCAAAAATTTCAGTGCCAACTCCGACATACCTGCCGGAAATCTGACGGGGCCTATTATTTATCAATTTCCAAGTCCAATGTGGCTCGTTGGAGACACAGTCAGCATATAAACATCAAAACGACGTAGTATAGTCAACTTTCCCAAAAATAAGAACCTTAAATGAAAAAACCAAAAAAGATAAGAAAAAAGAAATGGGGACCATGGCTCGCCGCCCTCTGGCCGGCGAGGGCGAGCCCGGGCAAGGCCAGCCCCGCTCAGATCTGGGCGAGGTTGGCCTCACGTAGGCCTCGCCCAAGCCTCGCCGGCTACAGGCGAGACCGGCAGTGGCCTCCCCTACCCCCGTCGGCCTCGCCTGCGGTAGGCGAGGCCCATGCGAGACCTGCGCAAGGCCAGCCCTGCCCAGATCTGAGCTAGGCTGGTCTCGCCCTCACCGGCCAGAGGGCGGCGAGCCCTGGTCGGCTGCTGGCGAGGGCTTCGCCGCCCTCTGGCAGTGGCTGGCGAGCTCCGCCAGCCGCCGGAGCTCGCCGGCCAACTATTTTGTTTTTGAAAAAACGAAAATGGAAAAAGAAAAAAATAGTTTGGGTAAATGCGTATTTCCTACGTGGATTCTTATTTTGGCTAAATAATTACCACATCAGATAATACCAATAATTATAAAAGTCACGTCACTTTTTGGCCGGAATTCTCGCCGTTGGCACTTAAAAGATCATGTTTTTTTGGAATTGGCACCGAAATGAGTGTTTTGAAATTTTTGGCACTAAAGTGAGCGTCGTACACAACTTTTGGCACTTCTGGTGTTCTTCTCCCCATAAGTTGTTCACATCTTAAAATCCACCAAGTCCGTACATAGGAATCTATGTCTATCAAAGTTAATGCTTCAGTCTCAAGGATGCCTTGGGCATACCAAACCAAAGGATCTAGCTCTTAACTTGCTAACATGATAGCGTAAATTGAATCATATGTTCTTAATTATTTCGATTCTGTAAAAAGATAGAGATACTTAATTGAGTCCATGATAGAAAATCAGGGCCTGCAAGTAGTAGAATTTTTCGAAAAAAAATCCACGTTTGAATGACAGATGCCCCTGGTTAGGTTTCAGTCGATTCGTCCACCACCGATAGTTTAGGGCGTGAGCCAGTTCTAATCTCGGAGGACTTTTTACAAGCCTCTGGGGTATCCATCCAAACAAACATGAATTGCTGTCACGAAAGAAAGGACTTCTTGTCTCATAGTCCTAAAATAGACTACCACTTAAATAATCTATCAATTCATCTTTTGCACAACGGGAAAATAAAAACATCGACATGTGAATGTTACGTGTTCACGTGAAGCATAAACTTCTGTTCCTTTCAAGTAAGACTTTTCATGCGACATGAGATTTTGACTCTGAAGATGAGGAGATCATTGGTGACAAATCAATTTAGATAAGATTTTTCCTTAGTTTGAATCTCAAATTAGATTAGTTTTTCTTTTTCTAATTTATGTGCTCATCCTTGTTTTCAAAAGCGTCCCAGTCATGTTTTGTAAGCATTTTACTTGCTGTATGCACTCCAATCATCTCCATTGGCAGTTTGTGATCAACTTCAGTCATCGAGCAAGCATGGCCTCCAAGAATGCAAGCCACACGTTATAATTCAATAAAATTATTAAAATTCCTCATTGTCTCCAATCTACTGTTTGCGCTTTATTTAGCAATTCAAATTTTGCAAAAAGTTTTTGATATCTTAAGACATATTCCAATCCATTTACTCGTGACTCAACGTCATATTAACACCTTAATTGGCCATCGATCATCCTCACTTAGACTTTAACTACTAATTACAACCATTGAGTATCTGGGAACTACAGCCTTGCAAAAATTCACTTAAGACGTCTTTTGGCGACATGTCTGGCCGAATTAATAGAAGTATGTCTGATCGTTAGGATTCTGAAACTAACGACTCCAATCAAGAGCTAGGGATGAAAGACCGTCATCTAGCGAGCATGAGAAAATCTTAAGTGGAGAATTCTTTTATGTGGGGCAAAAATCCACCAAAAACTCCAAATTATATCCATTACACACATTTATCCTAAACTCTTTTTTATGTCAAACTCCATTAGTATTTCGTCAATGAGTTCCATTGATTATTTGTCTACATAGATTATGGAAGACAAGTGGTGTTGACAAGGCGCCACCTGCGTCTTTTCTTTTAGTTGTAATTCATTTTGATATGAAAGAGACCGGTTTTCTCTAATTGTGATTTCAAATATTTTGTATTATTTGTTAATGACTACTCTCGGTTCACTTGAACTTTTCCCTTTAAAATTAAATCCAAAGTGCTTGTACACTGATATAACTTTTGTTGTTTTATTGAAAATCTGTGTGAACCCAAGATCCCGCTTCAATGACAGCCAAAATAACAAGCATTATCAGAAACAGTGTTTCAGATAGCCGCTTTAAGTGAACGAGACCAATTTGTCGAGAACATGGTTAAGCTCTTGTCTTCATATCCGGGAGCTTGTCTTCATTGTGGAGGCTCTTGTCTTCTTGTCTTCAAGCGCTTCCGGATATGAAGACAAGAGGTTAACCATGTTCTCGACAAATTGGTCTCATGCACTTAAAGCAGCTATGTGAAGCATCGTTTCTGATCTGCTTGTTATCACTTTTGAGCAAAATGAGAAAAGTAAAAGTCTATACAAACATTCCCCGTTGGAGTTAAGGTAAACCCAAGGCAATCCTAATCCAAATTTAAGGTCCGCAGTGGCTGCGCCAATTGGATTTTCTGCTTAGGAAAAAAAAAAGTTAGCCAATACTTAAGATTATACATATTTTTGTTAGATTTTAAAAAAAATTATTGCCCAAGAAAAATATACAGTTGGGGTTTTCACAATTTAATGCTTTTAGTCCATGTCTATACCCTTTGTTATCTTTTGGATTATTATGCCGAAAAACTCTTTTCCCTCTCTTTCTGTTCTTTTTCAAACTGAAAAATGTAACCCGGACGTTTTTGCATTTGGTAAGGCTAAGTCATGGTCTCTCTTCATACATGATCAGTCCTTCCTACTCACCAAATTACTACTCACTTCTTTTCTTGAGGTAAGTCAATTTAATTCTTTTTTTTTCTTTATAAATATCTATTCAATTTTTTTTTAATTTGGCAATTACATGATGTTCGGGTCAGTTATCATGCACATCAATTAGTATATCTCCCCCAGTGATCTTACAGGAACAAACTCCCCAAATCACCCTTGTGCATTGAGGTTTTGCTCCTGGAGGGCTCCCAAGAAAGCCTAAACCTAAGATAATAAGGAGAGGAGCAAACTCCATTGCCATTTATCCACTACTCTGTCGGTAATGTCTATCCGGTTTTACATACACGGGTAGCACGTATAATACAAGTATACACTATGGAAAAAAAATGACTCTTCTCACAATTATAGATTTGATCAAATTTTAAAGAAAATATAATATGTGATTGAAGGTGAACATGAAAGGAGTTCTTATATTTTGCGACTTTTCTTACCAAAGAAATGTGGTTGAACGGTCACTGACCATGTGACCATTCGACCGCTTAATTTCTTTTCTAAAAGATCGTAGACCAAACGGTCGCGAGGAGGACCCTCAGGTAAGAAGTTTAACTCTCACAAACGAAAGCAAAATTAGTAATTTACGAGCTGGCAATAATATAATGACACGACAAAAAAACACTACTGAGATAAGAGAAGTAAAGATTAAGCAAACAACAATGCACGGTCTTGTTTCACCGTTACAAAGAAATCAAACATTTTTCGGAAAACGTTTTACCTATTTTTCGATGATTCGTTTAGAAAAATGAGTCAATCGGAAATACTTTTCTAGTCAACAAAAAATATTTTTCCTACAAAACTTATGTTTAAAAAATGATTTCCACTTTGAAATGATCAGAAAATGTTTTTCAAAATATGACTAAGTATTTACGCTTAGACACCAAACCCTATGCTTGAGCACCAAAATCCAAATTTCGTTCTCACGTCCCAACATCTAGGACCGCTTTAAAATAATTAAGAAAAGGAGTTTCAAAATTTTAATTTGTTTTCTTTTACTTTCATTTCTTTCTTTGGTTTCCTTCCTTTTTTCTTTTCTCCTTTTTTGGCCTGTGGCCACCCTTGGCAATGGCTGGCGATTAGCCATAGGCCAAGGACAAGCTCGGCAGAGGTCGACAAGGCTTGAGCTCACCAATTAGGTAAGGCCGAGCCTTAAGCCTCACTAGTTTGGCGAGCCCAAGTGAGACTCGAGTCCGGTTGATCTAGCGAGGCCTTGCCCAATCAATAGGCTTGAGTCTTGCCAACCTCAGGCAGGCTTGTCCCTAATGCCACGACCCACCATTAACCAAGGAATAAGGAAAAGAAAAGGAAAAAATTAAAATTAAAATTATGCTAATTTTTTATAATTTTATCATCGGATACCAAACAACAAAAATTACTCTTTGAATTTTTTTTTTGAGGATTTAGAAAAATACTGAAAAATGATTTCCAATAAAGCATTTTCCTAAAAAAATGATTTCCAATAAAGCATTTTCCTAAAAAAGTGATTTCCTTGACCTGATATTTTCCAAAACGGTTCATTTTCCACTAAACAAACATACTCTAAGGGTCTCTTGCAATTTAACCATTTGTACTTGCAAATGGTTGTTTAACAACAAAACGAGTCCACTACTTGATGGTTGTTTCTCCACTCTTTCATGATTACTATCGTCGCTGCTTCTGAAATTCATGATTCCACTTTCACATTGTTATGTCGTCATCAATTACTTCTTCAATTTTCAGCTCTACTTTTTGGTAGTTGCCTTGATATTATCCTTCACGGGTGTCTCCTTGACGATTGCATCCGAAATCGTATTCTTTTGTCGACTAGATCAATCCTAGTCGATTGATGCTTTTGCTCTCATCAGATTATCTTATTTTTACTCCTATCCCTTAACTAGCTTCCTCATTGGTCAATTGAGTTTGCCGGCCAGAAGCCTTCGACGCAAGATTTTGCCTCTGTTGCGTCTTGATCGGTCTCATTCAGTCCGAGTTGACAATCAAATACTTGGACATCTTTTTGGTGTTAATAGGTCTCCGAAAAAAGCTAAGCAAAAGTCACATAAATCGATCTTTTGGAAAGGACAAAACTACGAAATGACCCAAATAAATCTACATCCTAACCACTCTGCCGAGCAAAAGTTATGGTCGTCCTGGCGAACGGCTGAAGCGGATTTATATCTGAGGTACCTCTTCGCCACTTGATTAATGCATTGAATTGTACGTTGAAATGGGCGAAGCGACTGATTGGTCCGGAGGGACAGTTATGATGTGGATCCTCAACCATTTACGACTATTCAAGCGTTTGCCATGGAGTATGACATGCTGTAAGTGTCCTTGTACCAAATTGAAATTATGTTTGTTCGTCCGTTGCAAGTGTGCTTCGTGCTAATCCGTTATTGGATGTTTATTTTTGTCGTCGTATTTCAATGTGTCCGATCTCCTTCGCCATAAATATTGCGGGGTGAGATAATTATAGGTGTGGCCCATGAACTGGTCAGCCCCCACATGTTTCCTGTTGGCAAGGACGAGTACAAGGTCCAATCAGGGGAAAATGTGAAAAAATTTCGTTGGTGAATTTCTATAACTGTTGGCAAATTTCAAATAGTGTTGGTGAAAAAAGTATGATCAGCAACTGGATTATCAGGTGACCGATGAATGACTTACCAATACTATTCAGATTTTACTCTCTTCCAAATATAAGTGTATTGTCAACTCTTTTGAGATTTTATAACCATCATAAGTAAATTATCAACTCTATAATAAATTTATCAACATCTCAACAATTTATAATTGATCAAATTCTTTCAATTGCTACCTTCACATTGCTACGGGTTTTAAAATTATTATTGATAGTAGCTTTCATAACTTCGAACCGACCAATAGGTTCATCATTAGCATAGCAATGAGGCATGTGAGATTACCTTTGGTACCAGATAAAAATTGAAGCAGTGTATAATCAAAGGAAGGGCAATGCTGTGACTTTGGTACTTTTGAGTGGCCAACTCTACAAGTCTCGCACCAACGGGAAGGATTTAGAAACGCTGACAAGGTGCACTAATCGAACGGCTGATATTAAACAACTTGAATCCAATGGCTGAGGAGAAACATGACAAAGTTGTCATGCACGAAAGCCCGGGACTCTGGAAACAGCTCTAGCTCCACTTTTTTCTTGGCTTCCAAACGGCATATCAGTAAATGACCAACTTTTTCGAAATTTTACAAATACAGCCAGTAAATTACCAATGATATAATTAATTTATTTGATTTTCCATTTAAGTCTTAACATTCTCATTTTTCCTTATCATGCCTTTGCAAGAGTAGACCCTGCCGAATGCAACATTTGAAGCCCTATAACTCAGATTGAGCCACACATTCCAAAGGCCTGTCGGTTCATGTTTTTACAAAAGTTAAACAAAAAAATTTACTTGTTAACCGAAATTTAAACGTTATTTAGCTTTTAAAAAGTTAGGAAGAAACAAAAAGTCATTTTCTCTATCTCTATTCTCTCTCCATCGTCTTCTTCAACCTTCAATTGCAGGGGAGGGTTTGAGCTAGTCTCGTCCTCCCCTCAATCTCCTGTTGATTTTGTTTGTGTTCTATTGCTCTTTTTTATTTCCTTTCTTTCTCAATTTAGACCTTGGGAGCTCTCTTCTCAGTTTATTTATGGGATGGGAGAGTTTGAACTCTCCTTATGTAGTTTTAAATCTAGGAGCTATCCTCTCCCAATTTAGTTATGGGATTTTAATGAATATGCTTTTATAGATTTGATACCTTTATATTCTATCCATATACAAGTTTTATGCCTCCAACTTCAATAATGATCGTAAAATTTTGGCGTCTCACTAAATCATGAATATGCTCTTTCACATGTTAGATCTACATTTGTTCAACATGTTTGGTTGTCTCCATATGGCAATGGTATAGAGGAAGCCAAACCTAGTGCACACTGCCAATTGGCAACGCCATAATTATTGGAGAAAGAATTTTCGACGTGTGCTCATCTCTGATGAAAATACAAGATCCAATTATCGGCTGTCGATTGCTTGACAAATCTATTATTGTGGAAGAAGTGTATACTTCACCCTAGTAGTGCTTTGCTGATCTTCCTTGTACTATGGAGTTGGCTTTATTTTGCAATATTCAAGGTTTTGCTCTATTTTCATTTGCTTTGTCATGAAATCTATATATTTCTCATGTATTTTTTTGAAGTATGAACACAATCTTCTTTCAAATAAAAAAAAGGTTATGAAAAATTTACATACGATCTAAGTGTTAAAGTCTATATATTTTTAAAACTTGAGGCATCACAAGCTCAAAAAAAAAAAAAAGCCAAAATGCATCACCATGATATTTAAATTGACCAAAAGTAGAAAGTAGAAGTTTATACAAACATGCTCCAAGTGAATTAAGGAAATCCCGACATAAAAATAATGTACAAAATGGTTACGCCAATCAGATTTTCTGCCTCGGAAAAAAATATTGGTTATCCTAATATTTCCGTTAGATTTAAATAATAATAATTGTACTAGCAATATACAATTGAGATTATAAGAATACCGTACTTTTCATCCCAATCTATACCCTTTTTATGTTTGCATTATCAAGCCGAAAAACTCTTTTTTTCCCTCTCTTTCTATTCTTTTATAAACTAAAAAAATGTAACATGCAAATTGTTTTATTTGGTAAGGCTAAGTGAAAATCAGCGTTCGTACATAATTAGTTCTTCCCATTCACAAGATAACTACTCACTTGTTTTCAAGAGATAACTCAATTTAATTCTTTTTTTTTTTGCTTTATACATGTCTACTCAATTGCTATTTGATTTGGTGATCACGTAATGCTCAGCGTTCGTACATTAAGGATTTGCCATGGTGCTCCCAAGAAGGGTTAAACCTAAAACCATAAGGAGAGAAGTAACCTCTGTTGCTATCTTAGTCAATACAATTTTGCACGCAAGGATAGGGGGCAGCATACAATATACATTATGGAAAAGATGGCTCTTCTTGCAAATTATAGTGTCACGCCCCGGTTCCTTGGGGTCGTAGCACTAATTCCAGGATCCTACCTCACACTAAGTTTTGCAAACGAATCTAGTTCTTAGTCAATTTGTTCCCAAGGTAATACCACAATCCATTTTGATCAAGAAACTTACTTCCCATAGATACAAGGATAAGTCAGGTCAAAATACAAAAAGGGGAAGAAAACAGGAGGAGACATAACAAAAGTCTAGAGTCACGGTCGCCGCACAGCTATACAATCAAAAGTCGCGGGGAAAAGAGAAGGGAGAGTACTAATCCCTAGCTGCCTCCATTGGCCTGGGCCAATCTCGCACGCACGAAGGCTTCGGGTTATCCACGGTGCCATCCTCTGAGTCATCTGCCCCATCAGGGTCTTCGAAGCCGGACTCGTAGCCTCCCTGAGGTACCTTGCACTCCTCGACCAATAACTCTAGTTCGGCCTCATGGAAACCCGTATACACGCAAATGTGCTGATGTGGGTACCAGATGTGCTTCGTGGCGCTCCAAATCCAACCTGTCGTGCTGTGGGATTCTTGGATTAATCCATCTTCCTTTACTTCTATGTCTATGACCTCTCCCATGTCTCTAGGGGGAGCGGGGGCTGCCGCCATACCGTTCCCTTCGTCTTCCTCTTCTTCTTCATCCAAGTTGAAAGGGATATCCGGCTCCAGATCCCCCTCCTCCTGATCCTCCTCCTCCTGAAGATCCCACTCCAGCTCCAGCTCCAGCTGCTGCTCCCAGTCCTCCGGATCCAGAGGTTCCAGCTCCCGTAGATCCCAAGCTTCCTCCTCGTGAGGGTCCTCCTCCATAAGCTCCTCTTCCTCTGACTGGTCCTCCAAGTCTGATAGGTCCTGAACCGGGTCCATACGGGGGTCCTGGGATGGTGGGGTGGTGGAATGAGATACTTGGTATCCCAGTGAACGAACCCTAATCCTAAATTAGGAACACCCCTGCCCTAGGGTCCCTAAATCGACCCTCCCAACTCTCGGCTTCCGATGGTCTGTCAGTCGACTCTAGGCAAGCCTAGCTGTAAGTCTCTCATCCCAAGGTCCCCAAGCTTCGCGCAGAAACACTCATTACTAACCCAAATCGAAGAACTCCCTACCTCTAGATCTCTAAACTAAAGGTAGACTATCGAACGTCATGGGGGTCTAAACAACTTACAGGGTGGGGCAGGTCTACTAACGAGACCCTAATTGTGGTTATAAGGGATTTGTCTAGGCATAACTGAATAAATTAAAGCGGCGCAAAATTAAACGCACAAAGTAGTACTTGAATCGCCAAATTATAATAATAATTTAATGCAATTAAAAAGCAAATAGGGTTCTTAACTAATTTAATCAAATGCTATACGGACGAACATTAAATGATACATGACTAATTAAATTAAATTGTAGAAATAGACGAAATAAACAATTCTAAGATTTTAACAGAGGTGTCAATCCGACCCTTCTTTCTCCTCGAGGGGTCCCAACTCTGACCACGCTCGAGCACAAGCAAACGTACGAGGGCATTTCTCGTAAGACGTGGGATGCCAGTCCCTAGGTCGACACAAGTCGAACTACACCACCTAAGTGGTCAACAATCTACCATTGTCCAATACGGCTAACCAATCTAACTAATCAATGAATTTTACGAATAAATATGGAGTCCTAGCCGTTCTATTCGCCCTAGCCATTTCTACCCGTTTCCTACTAAAACAGCAAATGCGCCTAATAAAAGTTTAGAATCCACTCACTTGTGAGTTTGCCTGGCTAAATCCCCCTTGCTGTACTCCTGGTTGAACCCAAGAAAATTTTAGAATTTTCCTCTTTTACTCTTTTTTTTTTCGGGCCGCGCAAGCTGGACCTGGGCCGGGCCGGCTGACTGGGCTTGGGTCGGTCGGCTGATTGACTGGCCGACTGGGCCGGGTCGGCTGGGCCGTTGACTGGGCTGGGCTGGCCCGCAAGCTGGACTTGGCCGGCGGCTGCTGGCTCCTCCGGCGCCGGTCTTCTTCTCCGGCTAGCTCGGCTTCCGGGTCGGGGAACCGGGTCGAGCGCCGGGTCGCGAGGGGTGTTCGGGTTCCGTCTCTGTTTGTCGTCGGCGGTGCGCGTCGGAGCTTGGGACCGGTCGGAGAAGGAAGCTGAGCTCACGACGCGTCGATTGGTGGTTGTGGCTTCGTCGGAGGTGGCCGGAATCGACGGGAAAACGGCCACGAAGTCGTGGCTTCCTCCTAAGCCTCCGAAGTGGTTTTCAAGTTTCAAAGCTTCGATTCGGCGTCCACAGGCCAAATCGGAAGGGGGAACCACCGGAAAAGGAAACTAGGGAGTGAGGGAACCGATTGGTGGGTGAGAAGTGAGCTGAGGAGGTCGGGGTAGGAAGGAATGGGGTGGTTTTTGGCTGCGGTTTTCTGGGTTCCAAGGCTGGCCGCGAAGCTCCCTGCAACTGGCTGCCGGTGACAGACCACGGCGAGTCTTGGCTAGCTGACAACGGCTTCGGGAAGGGGGCGACTCAAGCTACGCGGGGACACCAAGAACGCACGAAGAGGAGGCCGGAGCTCCGAGAAATCCTCCCCTCAAAACCCTTGCCCACTTGGTTTATACCGAGTGGGAGCAGGTGGGGGAGGCCGAGAACTCGGCTTCCCAGGCCACGCGGCGCCTCCCCCGTGGCCACCATCCCCTCCGACGGTCACTTCCAAGTCAGGGGTGGGTGGCTGCAGGGCGTGGCGTGGCTGAGGCGACGTCGAGCGGTGGAATGCACAGTGCATTCTACCTGCTCGACAGAAGGCCCGAGAGAGAGAGGAGAGAGGGAGAGGGGGAGAGCTCGTGCGCGTGCTGCGCACGTGCCGCCCGGTCCGACCCGGTCGGACCGGCGGTTCGCACGGTCTGGCCGGCCGGTTCGCTGGCCGGTCTGGGACTTTTAATAAAATAATATATTTTAATTTCCGAAAATCGGAAAAATGCTTTAAAATTTCCTAAAAATTCAGGAAAAATCCCGAAAAATCAAATATCGAATTTCATGACATTTTGGGCCCAAAATAAATTTAAACTTAAATTTTCATTAATTTCCAAGCCTTTCCAAATTTTCGCTAAATAAAAAGGGAAATTGCCAATTTTCCCTAAAGTCCCAGTAGGCTAAAATCGCGGACCGACTCGGCCGTTACATATAGATTGATCAAATCTTAGAGAGGATATGAAAGGAGGAGTTCATGCATTTATGTAAGTAACTTTTCTTCCCTAAGAAATGCGGTTTGACGGTCACTGACCATGTGACCATTCGACTGCTCAATTTCTCTTTTAAAAGATAAATTGCCCAAACAGTCACGAGGAAATATCTCAAGGAAGAAATACAACTCTCACCGATAAAAGCAAAATTAGTAATTTACTAGTAAAAAATATAAAAAATATTGAGATAAGAGAAGTGAAGATTGAGCAAACAACGATATATGATCTTCTTTCAACGTTACAAACAACTTAATTACTCGATGGTTTTCTCTATTCTTTCGTGATTACCATCATCAATTGTTTCTCTGGTAGAGAATAATCCATTTATCAAAGATGTCAGAATAATGAACAGTTTATTATTGAGTAAAAGATATTGCAACAAAACTTGCTTTGCAATTATCGATGAAACCGTCAGGGTTAAATTATTTTTTAAATATCCATTTACAAACAATCGATTTTGAACTTGATAGGAAATCGACCAATTTTTAATTTTGATTTTGTAAAGTAAAATTAATCTCAATTTTTATGGCTTTTTTTCAAAAATGACTTTCTTTAGAAGAAATTGCTTCAAGTAAGTTAAACAAATCATTAGCAACAAGATAAGTATAAAAATCATTTCTAAAAAGTTATTTCCCTGGCCTTTTACTTCTTGTCAATTTATGTTTTGATTGTTCATTATCATTTGTATTTGGAGCTACATGAGAAATACTATCAGTTCTTAACAAAAAAAATATTCTTATAAAATGGTGTTATTTTATTACTATCAAGCAATATGCTTAAGAAAGATAAAGTTAAAATGGTGTTATTTGGGTTCAAATCTTTTTTTTTAACCTAGATATTATAAATTAGATTAAAAGATAATCTAGACTTATAAAAGAAAATGAAGGATGGAAAAATCAAGAGGGCCTGCAAGGCCCTAGCCACCGTCACCCCACCATCTGTGAAATGGGCTGGCGATGATGGGGCAAGGGCCAACTGGGATCATTTGGGCTCGCGCAATGTCTAGCAAACCTAGCCAACTCCAAAGTTCACGCATTCTAATGCATTACATTCAATTGATTTTAACCTAGCATATAACTTTTTGAAATATATGGGTATTTGTTGGATATTTTAAAGGTTTTGAAATATTTAAAGCTAACGACAATAGTTATGACCGCCATCTATTTGTAACGGTTATAATTTCCATCAATTTGTAAGGGATTTGTAAGGATTTTCAATTTAATGAAAGAATTGGTGATGGAAAAACAGCTTTCTTTTATTTACCTACAAATGGTTACTCTGAACATAATTCAAAAAGGACATACAAAAGCAAGAAAATCTTTACTTTCCTTCTTATTTTGCTTTCAATTTTTTGCTAGGTTTAACATACAAAATTGTTTTCATGTTCTCTGTACTAATCAGTGCAAAGTAATGATGAGCATCTATTTTCTCCCAAGAGAATAGCCGACAGAATCGATTGCACCGAGTTCCATATTTCGAGGGGTGAATTTATTCTAAAGGACAATAATAATTGCACATCCGAGACGGTGGATCTTGTTTTCATGTTCTCCATCTATTTTCTTACACCATTAATAACTTACCGACACTACTAAAAAATTACTAACTTCTAAAATAAATTGATATTTTTCAACTTTATTGACAAATTCATCAAGCACCATAAGCAAATAATCATCACCACCATTTTGGTAATTTATTAATTTATCAACTTCTTTGAATTGCTACCTTCACATCGTTACGAGCTTTAGAATATTCAGCGATAGTATAAATTCATCATTAGCACGATCATGAGGAATGTGAGCTTTGCTTTAATATTAGAGAAAAATTGAAGCGGAGTATAAACAGAGGAAGGGTGGAAACTACATATTTTGATACATATCCAGTTGAACTTTTGGAAACAAAAAAATTCTTGATGTCCGAATTTGGGGGACCGTCAATGAACCGACTCTCTTACGCCGAAAAGCAACCGTCGAAGTTCATGAACAATGCTGCGGTGCCATTGTTGGGCTAGCCGAAGGGTTTCCAGTCCTGGAACCTCTCTTTTCTCTATCATGCAGGTCATGCAAGGATGTCTATGTCTCGAGAAATAATTCGGTGATTGCTGGTCAATCGTTGACGCGGCGGATATTTTTTTATTCATTCTCAATAAAAGGTCAACACGTGTCAGATGAGGTGGAATTAAAAAATAAAAATTGAATGTTTATCTTCTTCCTTCTTCCTTTGTCGCTACGGCTGTCCTTCATGGCCGTCGATGCTTCTTCCTCCATCACAGAGCACCATCCCCGTCGACCGCTAGCATCTCCACCCCTTCCCCTTACAACTCGAGCTACCCCTCCATGGCCGTCGGCGCTGCTTCCCCTTCATCGGTGTTGGCACCAAATGAAGCTGAAAGTTCCAGATCTGAGAAAGTTTCAGATCCTGGGTCTTGATAGTATAGTGAATGTTGGATCGATGAACCGCGATTGGCAATGGCCATGGAAAGCACTCATCAATTTTTTTTTTTTGCTCTGGTCCGACTATAACTCTAGATCTGAAAGTTCGGCCGGAATAGAGCGGAAAGCACTAGCCACGGAGGAAGCAGCGCCGACGGCCATGGAGGGGTAGCTCAAGTTTGGAAGGGGCAAGCGTGGAGATGCTGGCAGTGGGCGGGGACGGTTCTCTGTGATGGAGGAGGAAGCACCGGCGGCCATGAAGGACAGCCAGAGCGACAGAGGGAAGGAGGAGGAGGAAGAAGAACAAAAATTGATTTTTTTATTTTACATGAACTGACACGTATAGATTTTTTATTAGGTATAAGTGAAAAATGCACGTCAGATTAACAATTGACGTGACGCTTTAAAATCACCGAATTTCTTATTTGTCTCCATCTCTTCCATCTTTTCATGTTGAGATACCTGGCAGGTGTCCTGGTGTTTTCTCAGAGAATCGACCCAACTTTCCTAGTGAGGATGTAAGCGATGACGTCATACAAACTTGGAGAAGAAGCAAGAACGTCTCATGGCAACCGTCCTTGACTTCAGTGACATTCTTTAAGTCGCCTAATGTTGGGCATGGAGTTGTAGAAAAGGCGTCATTGCGTGACGCGTGTACACTTAGACAGGACAAGGTGCTCAATAATTTCATTCATTAATCGTACCTTTCTTTTTCAAAAGACATAACATTTTATCTTTGTCTTTTTTAAAGAAGAGCTAATTTTATTGTTTAAGAACATGCTTGAAATAACGTCTATTAATAAATATTTTTATTTTTACTTTTAAATCCTGAACGGGTGTTGAACAGAAGAATATATTTGTCAACTATAGAAAATTTATATTTACTAAATAAAATAAAGTAGAAATGTGTTTGATTTGATCTTAAAAATTTATGTTATCAAAATTTTCATTTAATTATGCAAATATTAAGAGAGGCTTAACAATTTATGTTCGAATAAAACTAAACTTTTATAAGGAATTAACTCATCAAGATCATCATTAGTTTAAAATGAATGGCTAAAAATGACATTAGAGAATGCTGCTTGTTTATAACTCAGTTTTTATTTTTCTTTCCTTTACAATGAAAGGAGTTGGAAAGAAGTTGCTGATAATAGATCATCCAGAAAAATGGAATACAAGGAGGTTGATGGCCAATTTTTGGACTTTACAATAAAGAGTAGCATAGACTTTTTGAACTTTCTTGATGGTGAGAAGAAGAGCAAATGTGGCTTGATCGAATGGGCAAGTATGAAACAACTGAGGATGGAGGTGATCTTGAAGTTGATGTGCTTATTTACATGAACCCATTAAACCTTCAAATAAATGACATTGAACATTCATAGAGCATAGACTTATTTAACACCGGATAAATGGTAATAGTATCAATTGATTCAATTGATACAACCTATAATATGTCATAAACTCTAATATATAACTTGATTTATCTGTCAAAAGTTTTTGAAAAAGATAACTTCTCTGGTATTTTTTTAAGCACTTCAACATTTATGTCCTAATTTCATCTAAACAGGTGGATACATAATATCTGAAACTTTCAATCTTGTTGTTAACCTAATTAGAAGGCAAATAGAGACGAAGGGAGCTCAATTAATTGATTGGAAGATAAAGGTATGCATACTAGAGAACATTGAGCACAATCTGGTGGAGTGGCATTATAGTTAAATTTTAAAGTTCCTATTCATTCGCACCAGAAGAGGGATAAAGTGATATGGCCATGGAATATGTATGGTTCATTCACTGTAAAATCTATATATCAGGTGGCTTTGAAGAAGTTTAAACAAAAAATTGATGCAGCTAAAGTTTCGAGTTCTAGAAAGATGGAAAGTATGGAAAATTTTATGTCTAAACCTTAGTCAAACTTGTCGTTGTCAACTCATGAGCAAATTTCATTAGTAGAAGCATGTATCATGTAGCTATCAACTCCTTTTCTCAAGTTAAAGAAGATGTAACAACTTTGTTATACTTGTGAGGGGGAAAGAAGGTTTAACCATTATCCTATGAATGTTCCAAACAACACCCCACCCAACAAATAAAAAAAATCCAAATCTATGTCAACCTAACCTAAGTCTTTCGGTTAGGGTCATATGTATTTCGAATTAGGTTTGAGTCTCTAGATTACACTGAGTTTATTTCTTTTTCTTTTTTTGTTCTTGGGAACAAAAATAGTAGATTTTGTTTACCTCTTGTTTCTGCTTTAAATGTATTCCTCAACTACCGATCAATTTCGGGAAATAAAAACATTAATTAAGATATACAAATAGGTTTTTATCTCTTTTCTCTTTCGAAAAACTAAAGTCTAAAAAAAATAGAGAACTAAAAATGTTACCAAATAAGCTCTAACTTTCCATCTAAATTATTATCCTCCCCATTTTACTAGCTTTTTCAAGGATAACATAAAATCCCTACTCAGTTAATTATTTTTTCCCAAAAAAACGTGTTATATTAAACTTTTGAGAATAGCCACATCAAGCTAAATACGGATAACGATTTTATTGATTGAGGATGACGATGTCCTAATTTTATGAGGTAAAAATTAAAGATGGCAATGTATCTTGTCTAACGAGAAAAGTGCACCGACGCAATTCGGATATAGATTATGTCGTATAGATGTTTTGAGTTGGCAGAGAGAAGTGAAAGACAAAGGTGAAGAAAAAGATTTCTCATGTTGCTCAGAAAGTAGGATCTAACGGTAGAAAATAAAATTGTTACAAATATATGTGTATGTTACGTACATATTTTTTCATGAAAGTTTTTTTATACAAATAATCTCATAATGTAGATACGAACCTACTTATGAATAAAGTTATATGCAAAAAAAAAAAAATGAGGTCGATTATGATTTATTATGTAAAACCTGTTTGTACGGAGGAATTTTTATATCACCATTGCACAGAATAAAAGCCCTTGGAAGATTATACATATCACACACATGATCGGTACATGTCTTTTTTAAACAAGCAATTTCAAATGAGAACATAAGTTGTTTATGAAATATATCTACATGCAAAAAAAATGAATATGCGTGATTCTATAAAAACTAGCTTATTTGAATAAATTGCGACATTAGTGCACCGATTAAAATTTTTATTAAAATATGTTGTTTGGTGAGAAAGGGATGGTGGAAGAAAAATTGAAGCAGGGTAGAAACGAAGGAAGGGCAATGCTGTGATTTTGGCACTTTTGAGTGGCCAACTCCACAAGTTTTCCACAATCGGTGGTGAGCTAGAAACGCTGACAGCACGCATTAATCATATGGCTGGCATTAAACCACTTGAATCCAATGGCTGAGTAGGAACATGACTCAATTGTTGAAAGTACGTTAGTGCTTGAAAGGTTGGTCCTCGAATGCGTCAAAAGAGAGACAATTATTGAATCTGGAAGGAACTTAATATCTCTCTCTGATCCTTCTTTTTTTAATCTCACGATTTAGATGGAACTTTCATACATGAGATAGACACAAGGTCGGTTTCATATGCATACCTTCATCAATTATTTTGGCCCCTCCATCAAATAACTAAAATACTAAGATGAACTCTCGAGATAGTTCATCCGTTAATGATTGCATTAATATATTTTTCATTTCCATAGTTTGCAGTATTTTCATAATGCTCCGCCACTTGATTATGCAACCTTATCAATTCTTAATTAAATCGCATGACATGAGGTATGAGAAAAATACTATACGAATGAACCGACGGCAAAATACCATATTATTTGTCTATATTAATAAATTAATCAATATAAAAACAACCAAGGTTCAATGCATTATTATGGAAATGGTCAAACCTTGAGCTTAGTTAAAAGAGGCCCCGAAACTCAAGCCGATTGACATTGACTTTCTAGGAAAACAGAAAGTCTCTTTGCGCTCTACGTTTACTTTGCTGTGGAAAGGCTGTAACCAGGGGAGCAATCCAATGGCGATGCAACCAAGTGAAGAACAAGGGAACTCGAATCATGCGGAACCACCAGCAGGTACCTGTTCAACTTCCAACCCAGTAAAGATATGGTATAAGCGATGTAGTCTTAATAATATGCTGGGACTTGTATCTTTCTTATGGTTCTTTTTATTTGCTTTATCATCAAACAAAAAGAATGCTGACCTTGGCTAAGAAAAAGAAGCGGGAAAGAAAAACAATATTAGATAGACTTAACAATATTAGTAGGACTTTGTGCTTCCTCTTTCTCCTGCAGATATTGAAGCTGTTTGTGTAGGTGTTGAATCAGCTTCTTCTGAATCCAAAGGTGCTACAGGTGTGTTATTCCTCGAAAGAGTTATTTCATTGTGAAGTTAATATTTTGGGCCAATCAAATGGTGTAATTCTTTTGATTAGTTGGTAGATTGGAGGACTCGAAACAAACATAATTATTGCTTTTCATTTGACTGCGCATCAAGATAAAATTGTTCTTTCTGGCACACCTTTCATGTCTGCACGGAAGAGGTGGCCTGAAAAGCTTGCATCCACTGCAGAAATATCGGAAAAGAAAGTGGATGAGCGCTATTACCAACCATTGTTGCGAGCTGCAATCGGTGGTAATTGGGAAACTGCTAAAAGTTTTTTCGAACGAGATTTTACTTCAAAGACGGCCAAAATAACAAGCAGATCAGAAACAGTGCTTCACATAGCCGCTTTGAGTGCACAAGACCGATTTGTCGACAAACTGGTTGGGCTCTTGCCTCCAGACCTGGAAGCGCTTGCAATAACCGATTGTGATGGCCAGACAGCTCTCCACATTGCTGTCCGGTGTGGAAGGATAAGGATGGTCAAGGCATTAGTTAGAATAAATCCCAGGTTGACGCAACTTCAAGATAATGAAGGGCGTGTTCCTTTGGAAATATCTGCTTGGGAAGCTTCTGCGCATAAGGATATCGCCTGGTTCCTGGCTGTAAAAACAACAGACGATGGGCCAAGTCGTCCCTTCAGCAGTCCCTTTGCATTTTTCCCCATTTTTGCTCTCACCGTTGCTGGTCACCATGGTAAGACCGCCATCACTCTTTATCTCAATTACATCTGTTTTTCCCTCCATTCTAGACTTGGCTTATTCTCCTGATAAACTCTTCCGGTGAATTCGGATAGATATAACCCTTTATCTAGTTGAGCAGTACCCTCACTTAATTACCTTGAAAGACCTGTACATACTGGACGCGTTGGCAATGGTGAAGTCAAACTTTCGCAGCGGAACCAGGCTCGGTGTTGTGGAACAATTGATATACGGATGTACGTACTTCCTGCACTCGCATCCCTTCATTACTGATTCCCTTGAGAAGATCATACCCGGCTCATCACCTGCTTTTTGGAATCTGAACTGAAGGCATTCCAGTGGACTTGAACTTCAAACCAACAGATGAAAATTCGGATTCGGGTAAGGCACATTTTGCAGTTGGCATGATCTAATCTAGGACCTTCCATGATTTTTTACTTCAGTCACTTTTCTTACCCTGGTTCCCTCCCTACTAGCAGAGGAAACCGAAAATCATTGTTTCTTTGTGGGACACATTCCAGCACCTTGACCTAATTTGACTTGAATCAAACTACTTCATGGATCAGCTATCCCATGAGAGCCACATATGATTCAACCAAGCGCTTAAGTATTGTATAACTTATTTAATAGACAACAAAACGAATGAATTACGACGCAACTAGCGTGGGAGGAGCTGCAAAACAAAGCGGAACTACACTAATTAATCCGTGTGAATGTGAATGTTGTCGTCTTCTTATTATTTTTGAATTGTCAAGACCAATAATTATAATCTATGTAGAAAATATCTTCATTCCACCTACATAATGATTTCATATCCACTAATATATTCTCTCTGCAATCTAACTGTAGCGCTTCCATATCTTGCAAGGTCACTTTGGAATGCTGCCAAAATTGTAGGTATGCTTCCATTTTATGAAAACTGTCTCTTGTCTCTATCTCTCTCCCCACAATTAAAAGTCTATTTCTTGTCTGTTTTTTTCTTCTGTGATAAGTATAAAGAAAGTTCTATTTGATATTTTGGCCCTGATTTGAAGGGGAATTTTATTAGGTCTATTGTCTATGGGAAAAATCTTTAGGTAGCCCCCATCGGATAAATGAAGAACGCAGGTAGTAGAAATACAAAAAAAAAGGATTTGCTGGGGAGGGCTTGAACAGAAGAAGATTTTGGTGCATCCCAGAATTCCATTCACTGTTATATAACCCTATACCAATAAGTTGTTAGCTAATGGGCAAGGGACTTTTCTCCTTTCCTCATAACCCTGCATTTTGTTGGGGGCACTATGAAAATAAATCTTGAATTCACCATGTCAACATGGGAGAATGCATGCACTCTTAGGCTCCATTTATTTTACGAAAAATATTTTTTGAGAAATCATTTTCTTGAAAAGTGATAATATTTTAGGGTATTCGTTTGTCAAAGGCCGCTGGTTTGCTGATCCCGAACGAGGTCGATGCACGCTATTAAAGACTATCATATTTAAAGGTAAACAAAGAAGATAGAAAATGTTTTCCACTCATTTTGGAATGTGTTTTTTTTTTCCATTGGTGGAAAATGTTTTCCTTAACTATTTTATTTTCCGTGAAACAAACACTGGAAAATTCGGATAATATTTTCCCAAAAGATATTTTTCATGGAACGAACGGAGCCTTAAAATCTTTTGAAGAGATGAAGCACTTGAAGCGCGAGACATTCAATCTAAACACCACCTAGGTGCTATAGTACAATAATAAAGTTCCCAAAAATTATTTTTAACGTTTGCCTGCAGTTAGACTCATCTTGTCATTTTGTCCGTAATTATTCTATGTTTGTCAACGAACTAATAGGGAACTGGTCAGTGTGTGTATTTTTATCGAATAAAATGTTTTATATAATAGTGTCAAGTTAGTTACCCTAGAAAAAATTGCCCAAAAGTTCTAAATTGATTATATGGCGAACAACTTAATCCCAAGCTTTTCAATTATGTCAATCAAGTCCCAAAAAAATTGTCAATTCAGTCATAAGCATTTTGATTGTGTTAATTTAATTCTAAATATTTTAATGAATTACCAATATAGTCATTCTTACTAGTTTTGATTGGAAATTACTGATGTGACAATCTAACCAACACTGACCATTTTATATGGTGTAACTGGCGCTAACATGGATTTTAAATTTTAAATTTTCTTTTATTCTTTGCAAGGCCAGCGACCTCCGCTAGCCACTAGCGGTGGTTGTCGGCCTCAATATGAGGGCAACAACACCCTCACCTACCCACTTTCATTGTGGCCGCTGAAGGCTTGGGTGTGATCTGCCGAACCCTCGCCTTGCTAGATTCGGCAAGGGCCACAACACAACATGGCTGACGAAGGTATCATGGCCCTCACTTGTTGACTCTTGGGGGTCATTGACCCTTTACCTTTGCAGGCCCTTGGCTAGTGGTTGGTGACCTTGCCAACCATATAAAGAAAAAAGAAAAAAAAAGAAAAAAAAATTGAAAAACTAAAAAATTGTTTACATCAATTTAGGTCACGCCACATAAGACTTCTGACATTGAGTGAACCATCATATCAACTATTTACAACCAAAACTATGTGAAAGGACTAGATTAGTAATTCATTGAAAGATTTATGAGTAAATTGACAAATATTTTAAAAAATTGGCATAATTGAAATGTTCATAATTGGTGAATTGTTAATAAATTAAAATTTGAATTGGCAAAATTGAGAAGTTTAGAACTGAATTGGCTACCGCAAAAAAAAGAAGAAGAAAATTTTGGACAATTTTTCTAGTTGTGTTGTGCTTACTTTCCTATTTAGGTTTGTAGAGTAAACTTGAACGTGACATACCATTATGTGAGGTCACGTGGAAGTTTTAATTTTATTTGAGACGAAGAATGGAGAAAAGAAATATGTTTTCCCACTGAACCGAGCGCAAAGAGCAACACGAAGGATCATACGAGTTATTACGAGCTGCTATGCACATATGAATAATACTGTTTAAGTAATTATATCTGCAAACATTACTGTGATTTTCTTAGCCAGAAAGGTAAAAAAAGATCGTTTTCCCAACCATCCACCCAACCCAAGCTCTAAACGTTGGAGTCTTTTTGTGGGAAATATGACAAATAGTGAAAATATTAAGAAGGCGAAGATGGAGAACTTCTTTTTATAAGTAAAACCCGCCTCTTCATTATTTAGTTTATTTGTACTTCTATTTGAAGTTTTTGTAGTTCCTACAATCAAGAGAATTCAAAAGATGAAGCTGAGACATGCAATGGCCAGTAAGTTGGCAAAACAAGTTTGCGCTGCCATCTCTCAGATGACAACTACCGAGATTGCCGAGTGTTTCCAAAAGCGAGATCTGCTTAATCGAACTATATCATGGGGAATCCTTGAACTCGTGGAGCTATTAATTGAATTTTTCCGGAGATCATTTGGCTTTCGCCTTATGGTAAAATGTTGAGGACTACGGCCGTGGAGTATCGTCAAGAAAGCATCCTCAGACTCTTTCTGAAGGGAAACTCAAACAATGAGTTGTTATTCGTTCCAGCGCCTACATGGGATGAATCGAAGAGGATGATGATGGCAGCAGCAGAGTATGAGCCAAATTTGGAGGATGTAACTAGAGTCTCCGGAGCAGCTTTTGAATTGCAGAGAGAACTCCAATGGTTCAAGGTAAGTATCTTTCTTTTCATGCGCTCAACAACCGCTCTTAATAATAATTACAATATCTTCCCGGAAATTTTCTTAAGATATGATGGCTGGATATATATTTGAATAGTTTTGAGAACATATGCAGTTACTCTTTTTTTTTTTTATATAGAGGTCAGGCGATATTTTGTTAAGTTTTCACATAGCTTAATTGGTCCACCTCCCCTGTTGATTTTAAGGACACGCTACCTTACATCAATATGAAGCATTCTAGGTTTTAGTCGTGACATCTTCTCAACAAGGCTTGAATTAAAGCACAAGGAGAAGAATAAATTCTCTTACCATTTAAGGGAACATCCTGTTGGTGCATGGAACTTTTAGATGACAGGTGCCAAACATAAATTATTTAAGTAAGTTCAGAAATAACGCTGTATCCTTGGAACGATTTACTATAAATGAGGGAGAATGATTATAAACATTGGGGCACTAAAAACTGAGAGAAAGTCATCATAATTAGATTGTAACTAGGATCTGCCACTTAATTTAATCCAAACAACCCTTTCATAAATCCGACTGACTCTTTCTTAGGTTTCTCTCACGATGCAACCTGAGGATTTTTGTGCAAATCATTTCATATATTATCCACATAGATTAATTTGGAGGAAAAAATGCATTTAAATCAGTTTTGCTTTTGTTTTCACGATAGTTTTGCTAGTTCCATTGTATAATATTTTGCACTTAAAGCTTCATTTGTTTGGCAGAAAATACAACATTTCTAAGAAGTATGTTTCAAGAAATCATTTATTATGAAAATGACAAAAATTTTTATTCTTTGGCTAAAACCCATAAATAAAATGAAGAATATTTCCTAACGTATAATTTGGACAACCTTATTTGAAGTTCTTAAACAAACACACATTATAAGAGTGACAGTGACTTACCCATGATTAGCTAGGAAATTGAGTAGACACACTAGAGCGCTAGGTTCGTCCTTGATGGACCCTGACTTAAGCACAAATACTTGGGTCTTGAACACAAGAAAGGGCATTAGGGTCTCGATGGATCTAGGCCTAAACTTGCTGGGTAGAGGCATGGGCACTAAGGCCATAAGCCCAGCCTCAATGGACCTAGGCACATGTGTTGTGGTCTAAAGCTTGACCTTTATGAACTCGAGCCTAGGCATGAGTGTCAAGGTCGTGGGCTTGGCCACAATAGATATAGGCCCCAGCTCAATGGAAACGAGCATTGGTGTCGAAATCTCAGGCTTGGCCTTAATGTAGTTGATCCCCAATGTAAGGACACGAACACTAATGCCTAGGACTTGAGCCTAGGTGCTAGGTTCTAGGCCTAGCTTTGATGGATATGGGAAAGCCATCAACGAACACAAGCTTGGGCATTGAGGACCTAGGCACTAGCACTGTAATCTCAGGCCAACCCTTGATGGACTCAGTCCCAAGAGCAAGGTCTCAAACCCAGACTCAATGGACTTGTCCTTGGGCACTAAGGACCCATATACGAGTGTAGGATTCTCAAGCCTAGCCTTTATGGACTCAGGTTAAGGTTTTGGGGAGATGAGCAATGATACCAAAGTCCTAGGCCTAGCCATTGGCCCTAGTGTCTTGAGCTCAAGATGATAGTGTCATTCAATTATAATAAAATGTATGCAGAAGGATAATGATTTAATTGAAATAATCTGACATGCATCATTCTTAAGTGTTGGATAAGTCTTAATCTCCTTGGGATGTTCATTCAGCGATTTTTTCAAATTTTCAATAATTTATCGTAACTCATATTTTTGACTCTTATGCATAGGCAGTGGAAATGTGTGTTATGCCTAATATAAGAACTGCCAAATACAAAGGCATAACATATTGGGAAATATTCGTGAAGGAGCACGACAAGTTGCGTGAGAACGGAGAGAAGTGGGTGAAGGACACAGCAGAATCATGTATGCTCATCTCGACTCTAATTGCCACAGTATTGTTTGCTGCTGCTTTCACTGTGCCTGGAGGCAATGACAATGATACTGGAGTCCCATTGTTAATAGGAGAAGACTCTCTTTTGGTTTTCGCAATTTCGAATGCGATAGGTTTGTTCACCTCCGTGATGGCCATCATGTTCTTCCTCGCCATCTTAACTTCACGGTATGAGTGGGAAGATTTTCTTCACTCGTTGCCAAAAAAGATCATAATGGGACTTTCTTTTCTCTTTCTCTCCTTGGTTTTCATGCTGACGGCCTTTGCTGCAACTCTCACAATTGTGTTGGATAAGAGACTGGAGTGGGTTTTCATTCCCATCACTGTGCTGGCCTCTGTGACTGTCTTTTCATTCTTAGGACTCCATCTTCCCCTGCTATTCCAAATGGTTAGATCCACCTTTGGGCATGGCATCTTTAGTCCCATGAGCGTTTGGAAGTGAGGCACAATTGTTGGACAATATTGCATGATTGGTGAACTTGATTTGACAGTATAGTTCTTCATTGTACTTGGTTCTATTGGTGCCAATATGATACTTTTTTTTTATCGATAACTCTGCCACGAGTATTTTATTTATTGCCTCAAAGCACATGAAATGTACTTATCCACAAATATGTTATCAAACATCTATTTATAGAGTGATTTGAGCAATTTCAGGTGTCAGATTATAGACATTTGAAAATAAAATCTTTAGATACTCCCAGTATTGCTTTAAACATTTACTACCAAGTATGCTTAATCATGGGCCATAACTTTTTAAAAAGCTTTTTTGTTAGAAGCGGGAATTTTTTCCATCAGCTTAAATGAACAGCCTCTAGGTATTTTAAAATAGAATCTCTATGGTATCGAAAGAAATATTGGCAACATTATTACCAAATACCCATTAATCACAGAATATGAATTTTTAAAAACTTAATTTTCCTTTTATAGCTTAAAGGCATGAATTTGTTCCATTAACATAAAAGTTCAACCTTAATTCTTTTTTAAAAGAAAAAAACCTTATTCTTTTATAGATATTTCACAGTAAAACACATATATACATAAAAAAAATGATATCAAACAATTTATCACCATACATGTAATCAAGGATAATGAACTTCCTCATGTAATAATTTTTTTAACATTTAATTTTTCTAATGTATGCTCTCAAGATGAAATTTTTGATAAAATAAATTTAGAGGTGAGAACGGCCTTGGGTAGACCTTAGAACTAGATTAGATCGACCACATATCAGGGTAGGATTCAATCTTCAGATTTGGAGCCTCTTCACTCTAGAACTACTCAATCATTAACTCGTACAACTTTCATATTTGTCCAAAGGAAGTTCTTGTACTTTTGGTTTTGTGCTTATTCGTCTTTTAAAATACTAAAAGTCATCACCACTTCCCTTGCTGAATGGTGTCCTCTGTAACTTTTGGCAACGTCAAATCTGTCTCCAACTTGGTCAATACGTACACATTGGGCTAACTTTCTGGGAACAAGCAATGTTTGATCTCCACTTCCTTCAAATATTTCAATTCTTTCAAGCCTTCAACAGCTCTCACTGCTCCACAAATAGCGTAGCTAAAGATGCTGTATTTGGCTTTTTTCATTTTTTAAGGATTGTTACTTTTGACATATGGAAATATTTGTTGTTATTTTAATTTTCAATTTGTCTGACTAGATAATATGTTTGGCACTTCCCAACTGCTTTATATTTCTATTTGCTGTTAACCACACTTCTCATCGTTTTGTTGACGTACTGCTTTGTTGTAATTGCTGTTTGTCTTAATTATACATTAGAAGATGTTTTCATGAAGTTTGTCCTTTCAAGGAATGAAAAAATTGAAACAGAAAAAAGAAGAAGGAATTGTCTAATTCTTAGGTAGACCTCGGAATTGGACTTGATAGATAAGGTTGGTTCTAAGACTTATAGGATAGGTTTCAAGTTCTAGATACTAGAAACCGATCCAAATAGGGTATGTTCCATATTCTAGGCTGGAACTTATCTACCATGGGTTCACCCCTAAAAGAGATGATCTATATATAAAGAACATCAGTGATAAAAATTATAAAAATTGTAGGCCTTTATTCTAGTAAATTATAAAGCAATTGGAATTTTACTAGATCTATAATAGATGGAATTCTACCTACTATAAATCTTTGACCAAAATTTCTATACAGATCTTTCATAACATAATCTATCTATCATCAAAAGGATTTTTAACCATTTATCACCAAAATATGCACTCGTAGTTTGTCTTTTTATAACCTAGATGTAGGAATTTGTCCGCCAACTTAAAAGAGCAACTTTATCTTACTATAGATAATCAAAATTATATTATATGTATACATATAAGCAATTGCCTAAACATTCATTACCAAAAATATGGGGAATCACGGGATATGATTTTTTTATAGATTTGATTTTTCTTTATAGGTGCTCTTGAGATGAATGTTATGATAATTAAAATAAGCTAGATGTAAAGAATATCGATGATAGACGTGATACCAGATGTATGAATTTATTCTTAAGAACTGTAAAATTGGAATTGCATCAGCTATAGGATTTTGTCCACATAAATTGTGAAACACATAAAATTATACCTATCATAGATTTTTTATCGGTCAACTAATTAGATATAAAGATATCTCAAAATTGAGTCCAGGCATACGTAAACAATTAAGTAGAATTAATGCATGCATAAGTAGTATCTCTAAGCATCTATATTGTAAATCAACAGAAATTTATTTTCAGCTTATTCGTAAGAGTTAGATTTGTGCTTAGATTCGACATCTGCTAGCATTGAAGGGTTGCTAAGCTTCCATCAAAAGCGAATCATCATTACATAAAGCTTACACATGAACGTGTCACTGAGTCAATCTCATACGCGTTTTACCCATGCTTGTATGTATTGACAAATGGATAGATACTAAACTCAGTTGAAAGTACTATGTTAGCATGGTTTCTTTGATTTAGCTCATCTCACCTCAAAACTTTGTGAGCACCGAGGTTTATGGTAAGCTTTCTAACAAGACATCATTGGCTCGACACCCCTGTTCTTCTTGAACAAACGTAGGCACCTTTTTTACAAAAACACAGTGAAATGGAAACCCAAGGATCTCAACTAAACAATGGTTATACTTAACAACTAGAAATAAGTGCAATGGATGTCTTAGAACTTATGAAGAAAGTGCAATTGAATCTTAAAACTATTAAAAAAGTATAATCAAATTGTAAAACTTGTTAGATTAATGCAATTGAGTTCTTCCATTAATTTCATCAAATTAAGTTAGTAAAAAATGCTAGCATTAGCTTACTAAAACATGAATCATGAGACTAAAACAATGTCGATTTGATCTACGTCCTAATTTATTTAACTAAAGTCTCAATTAAATTAGATTCAAAAATGAAGAAGGTGATTTTAAAAATATCAGAAAAAAGGAATAAAAGCCAAGGGCCAGAAGTTGTTGCCGCTGCCTAGCTGCCCGACCATCATCGGGTAGGGCTGGTGAGGGCTTTCCTGGCCAGCTAAGAGTTGAGCATTCTGATGGCAGGAGAGTTGCAAGAATCCAAAAATGGACTTAAAAGATACTTGAATTCGAAATTTATATGTTGTGACCTATCCATTGAGGGGCCGTCCTCAATGATGACGTAATGAAACCATCAATATGACGAAAAATTTACCTAACATCGAAGTGTATGTCGATCTCTGGAACCATCGCGCTGATGATAATTAATAATGGATCCTCATAAAAAAAACTTTATCTACTTCTTTCTCTCTCTTTTTCTCTTTCTCTTTATTTTTCCTAAGCGTCTCCTCTCTTTTCGCTTTTCTATTTTGCCGTTCTCTGTTCTTGGCCGCTTTTCCTTCTTCTTTCACGGTATGCTCCCCATCCTCTGGCATTAAGTCAAGGATCCTAATATTAAATCCTAGCTGGTTGATCTTTGATCGAACGATTGAGATTAATTTTTTTGAATTGTTGAATTTTCGCGCCAAAAGTTTTTTTGATTTTTTTTTTTTGTGTAAGATCAGACAGTTGTAGTGCCATAACGTCACCTTGCCAATGACACCATCATGTCACCCTGCCAATGACAGGGGATCCAAATCCCTTTTTCTTTTATTCTTCTTGCTTCTTTTTTTATTCTCCTTCCATCTTTGTTATTCTCCTTCCTCCTCCGTTCTTCCCTTTGTATTTGATTTCCTCTTCCTCATGATTCTTGTTTTACTTTTTGCTGCTCTTCTTTTTCTCGCACAATGTTTCCTTTCGAAACTTATTTCCTTACTTTTTCCTTGATTCTGTTTTTCTTTTCTTTTTTGTTATTTCTGTTTTCCTTCTTTATTATATGTTTTATTTTTATTTTGTTTTAATTACAAAGGAAATTTGAGGTGTCAACATTATAAACTTCTGATCAAACAACCAATCAAACGCAACACCAGAACCCTTCTTCTACGCATCGAGTATCGTGGAAGAAAAGAAGTTAGATGCACTAAACACAGGTGAGGGCGTTTCACATGTAGCGTTGGATGTGGTGGCCCAATGTGGGACCCATCTTTTTTTAATTGTGGACGCGAGCTAAATTCACATGATCTGGATATATCCATTACTTGCTCTTATTGCAGAAGTGATCGACTGCAAGATTATGCTTACTGAAGAATTCAATTAAACATTCTTATCTAGAAGTTATTATAGGTGTGAGGCAAATGGAACGAGGACCCATTCATGAAATCTACATATTTTTAAGCTTGGGGAAGAAGTACACATAGGATTGGATCTCCTGCCATAATGACAGGGATGACATATGGCACCACATCCATCCGATCTTAATCGGACAGCTGTGGTTACACAAAAAAAAATTCAAAAATCCAATCGAAGATCGGACGGCTGAAATGGGACGATCTGCTGACTTAATCCATGTTAAATTAGTGGATCCAAATCCACATGTTATCCTCGCGAATAACGTGCAGGGATAGGACACCTCTTGACAAGTGAGGATGCAACCACTGCGCCCACCTTGCAATCCCCCAACCAGTTCCATTGCCACCCCCAGTTCACGTGCGGTGATATTTTTTTTATTTTTTTATTTTTCCATCTAATAATTTATAAGTAGAAACATTAATAGAGTAATTATAAAAGACACCGGGCCATGTTATTACGTTTCAGGACAGGACGCCGTGAACTAAATCCTGATCTAAACATGCGATTATTCTAATTAAAATAGTGTAATATTCCTAATCAAGTGATACAGGCGCGTCAGTAAGCAAAATAGAATACGCCGAAGCATGAATCAAGCTTAAGCCCCTGATATGCAATGCTAAACTAAATGCTACTATGGACTTTTTTTATTTTTTTTATCTATTCCTTTTTATGTCATCCTTGATTTGAAACAAAAATAACATGAAGTTATCGTAAAACTAATCGTAAGCTTGTGTAACGCAAATAAAAAGAATGATTTATCATGAAAGTGCTACTCTATCGCTAAGATACTAATTTGTTTTATTACATTTTCTATCTATCAATTTCTATACGCCCCTTTTGTAATTTGTTTCTCTTTTCTCTTTCTTTTTTTGCTCATTGTCTCCCTAGTCTATTCACCACCCACCGAGTGCACTAACTGTTTCACCCTTACCTTTCTCTTCATCTCATCCCCTCCCGTCTTTTTTCTTCTCTACTGGACATGTTTTCAGCCAAGCTCTCTTGGAGTTTCGTTGTATTGTCTATAGCAGAATCAGATCTTCCCCAAATGCTCTCTGCCCATGATTCAATCCCAATGCACCTTATGCACGATCTAAAAAGATCAAAACATAAACTACCAGCAATTCATGAAGTAATAAAGCAGCGAGATAGGAAGAAAGAACTGGTGCAGAGATAACACAATCTATAGGTTTCGATAGGATCTCAAGGAGGAGGGGAGGGTGAGCTGAGTGTCCCAGGATTTCGACATGCACTGAAACCGAGCCCGTGATTTGGCCGGTGACCAGAAGAGGGAAAGTATGGAGGTGGGAAAATTCGAACATGTAATCGACTTTGGGACTCAACCGAAATACAAAAGATCCGATGGTGTTGGAGCGAGTTGATGTCGGTTACTCGCCATGGAGGCCACCGCGCGGTTTTAGAGGCTCCAAAACAAGACGCGATTTGGCTGGACTGGATCGTGCAATTCTGTTGACCTGTTAATCCCCAGTGGCAACGAACAAACAACGATTTTATCAATGGCCCCAGAATAGTTAAGGTAGACTACTTGGAGAGTCCAGAAAGGATTCGTAGACGCCAAGCGATGAGGAATTTTGGCGGCTCTCGCTTTCCCCCTTTTATTTGTGCGTTTTCTTCTCCTAGTATCTACTGTTCCTCTCTTTTGGCTATTGTTTTCCATCCTAGCAGATGTTCAGTTTTGAGCAATCAGCGATGGTGGCAAGCTACGCGTCCTATACTCGCAAGAACAGGGCGAACCGCAGCAGTGACAAGGAAACAGAGCATGACAAAGCAGAGTAACATCGTGGCTATTCAAAGCCAATTCGACGGTTAAGGGAGGTGCCTCCTTATGTGTGGGTGTCATTGAGGATCAAGGCATGGCGATGCTCCGTGAGGTGAGTCGCCGGTGGAAGACTCGAATCAAGGAAAAATGCCAAGGCAGGGAGCTGTCAAGTCCGTTCCTGCAAGGGCATTTTTTGGCGAATCAGGGCTCTCATGGCGTTAACTGAGGCGTGGGGCGAGCCTCTGGAACTTGAAGAATGGATGAATAAAGGTTTGAACGAGAAGAGCAAGCTCTTGAACGGCGAAAATAGAGGATCCGAGAACAGAGCCTTTGGGCCAAATTCGTCGGAGACAACACCTGCGACCGCCCGAGGTCGAGTAGAAGTCGGCAATTGTGGCGACGTTTTCTGGTAGCTCAGCCGGTGTTAAAGTGAGGGAGATCAGCGGAATAGTGAGGTGAGGCAGAAGAATCATTAGAGCTCCATGATGCCAGAGAGAGGACCCTTCGGTCCCGTTGGCACGCGCAGGGGAATCCAGGCGTGACGAAGGTGGAACTCGTCAGTATAAGATTAGTCTATCTTCCCAAGCATAAACTATTTTACACTCAAGTAATCCAACCGCTTTAAAGTGGAAAGAGAAAAGAAAAAAAGATATGCTTGCTTGTTGTTATGGTAGATGCTCACCTTTAATTTAAGGGAGGTGCTTGTATATAAGGAAGGAATGAACTCCTCCTTAGGGAGACTAAAACTCTTTGATAACTGAATATCTTACCATGTTTGCATTCTCCGTTTACTTTGGTTGACTGTAACCAGTAGAGCAACCCAATGGCGAAACTACCGAGCGAAGAACAAGGAAATTCGAATCCTGCAGCACCCCCAGCAGGTACATGTTCAAGTTTCAACCGAGACAAAAATGTAATGTAAACGATGTGGTCTTGAAATACGCTGGAACTTGCATTTCTCACCGTTCTATTTCTTTGCTTTATCATGGCACAAAGATAACCCTGACGTTGGGTAAGAAAAGGAGAGAGACTAAATTTAGTGTGGGAAGGATTTTGTGCTCACTCTTTCTCCTACAGATACTGAAAATGTTCGTGCAAGCAATGGACCAGCTTACTCTCAATCGGGAGGTGCTCCAGGTATGTTATCCCTCAAAACAGTTATTTTCAGTGTGAAATTAGTATCTGGGGCAGATCTCCATGAATTTGTTCTTTTTTCGGGCACTTCTCAATGCCGGCAAGGAAAAAAAGTATTAACTGAATGATCTGAAATGTTCGCATCCATCGCAGAAATATTAGAAAACGCAGTGAAAGAAAACTATTACCGACCATTGTTGTAAGCTGCACTCGGGGGCGACTGGGAATCTGCTAAAAGATTTTTCGAAGGGAATTCTGCTTCTGTGACGGCCAAAAAACCTAAAGATGGCTACTTAAATGATATCTAGTACGCATTTAAACTCTATTTCATGATTTATTCTCCTAGGACCCGATGAGTTAAATAAGCATAAAATTGGAGCAGTTTGTTAGCTGCTGTAAAGATTCTTAGACTGTCTCAACCACTAGCGCCCTCTATAACTCAAACCGGGTAGTGCTGATAGATTGGGTTCTAATAAGGATGAACGACCAGCAGTTTTGTTGGGACCTATTGTTGCATTCGGTCAATAGAGAAATGTTCACGCCTCACAAAATAAGTATCTAACGACTCAAAACTTTCATTGCATCAAAACATTCCAAATATTACATGAAGGAACCAGAGTTTACATTAAGATAATAAATTAAAGAAGGCTCCACTAGCACTTTATTCCTAATTCTCCAATAAAAGTCCCGAGGAAAGCAAACAAGAGTCATGTCACTTTTTCTTAAAGCTTGCTTGACCTCGAAGAGCACTACTCTGTAATCACGAACTAGAATTTTTCGTATGTGTCGTGTGAAAATAATGAGACAAAAGTGCAAACGGTTAGCTGCTCTATATATTTCTTTTTTTTTTCAAAATAAAATTAAACAAAATAACGGACAGGAGAAAATTTGAAATCCTGAAAGAGAATGCACGTGATGGAGAAAAAGTTAGAGCCCCCGATCTCAACATTGTTTTTATATTTTACTAAATAAACTAATATAAAACAACCAAGGTTCAAGGCATTATTCGGGGAGCGGTCGATCCCTGAGCTTTAGTTATAAGAGGCCCTGCAACTTAACCTGATTGACATGGCAGCTTTAACTTTCTAGGAAAGTAGAAGGTCTCTTCTGCACTCTCCGTTTTACCTTGCTGTTGAAAGACTGCAACCAGAAGAGGAACAAAACGTATTTTCTTGTGGTTCTTTTTATTTGCTTTACCGTGAAACAAAAAGTATGCCGACCCTAGCCAGGAAAAAGAAAGGAAAAAAAAGGGGATAACTGCATTGAAAGTCCTAACACTTGTCACAATAATGCAATTGAATCCTATAACTTGTAAAAATTGATCAAGAAAGTGAAATTAAGTCCTCAAATTTTAAAAAAGTGCAATCAATGAAGGGATTTTACTAGATCAATTTGACAAATCTTTTCGTTGAATGCGCTTTTTGAAAGTTTGAGAACTCGATTATACTTTCATAATCAATTTTAGAACTTGATAATACCTTTTAAAAGTTTAAAAACTCGACTATGCTTTAGTGACAAGTTTTATCGCTCAATGAAACTTTTTGAAAGTTTTAGGATTTAATTATATTTTAATAACAAATTTTATGACTTTTTTTTTGGATAAAGAACAAATTTTATGACTTTCAGTGTACTTATTCCAAAATAATATAAGGAATTTGTGCTCACTCTTTCTCCTAAAGATATTGAAGCTGTTCCAGTGCCCAATGAATCAGCTTCTTCTGAATCCAGGGGTGCTCCACGCGTGTTATTCATCGAATGAGTTATTTCAATGTAAAAGTAATATACGGGACGGATCTAGATAAAATTGTTCTTTTCTGGGGACATTGTTCATGTCTGCAGGGAAAATGTATTTACAACGTGGCCTGAAAATTTCGCATTTATTGCAGGAATATCGGAAAACGAAGTAAACGAACTCCATTATAAACCATTGTTGCGAGCTGCAATCAGGGGTGATTGGAATTTTGCAAAAGATTTTTTCGAACGGCATCCTCCTTCAAAGACGGCCAAAATAACAAACAGGTCCGAAACAGTGCTTCACATAGCCGCTTTGAGTGCACAAGACCAATTTGTCGTGAAACTGGTTGGGCTCTTGCATCAATACCCAGAAGCTCTTGCCATGAGCGATTGTGATGGCCAGACAGCCCTCCACATTGCTGTCCGGTGTGGAAGGATAAGGATGGTCAAGGCATTAGTTGGAAGGAATCCCAAGTTGACGCAACTTCCAGATAATGAAGGACGTGTTCCTTTGGAAATATCTGCTTGGGAAGCTTCTGCGCATAAGGATATCGCCTGGTTCCTGGCCGTAGAAACTACAAACGATGGGCCAAGTGAACCCTTCGACAGTCCCTTTACATTTTTCCTCATTTTTGCTCTCACGGTCGCTGGTCACCATGGTATGACCGCCATCACTCATTATCTCAATTCCATCTGTTTTTACCGCCATTCTAGACTTGGCTTATTTTCCTGATCAACTCTTCCGGTGAATTCGGATAGATATAACCCTTTATCTAGTTGAGCGGTACCCTCACTTAATTATCTTGGAAGACTTGTACATACTGGAAGCGCTGGCGATGGCGAAGTCAAACTTTCGCAGTGGAACCAGGCTCGGTGTCGTGGAACAATTGATATACAAATGTACGTACCTCCTGCGCTTGCATCCCTTCATTACTGATTCCCTTGATAAGATCATACCCGGCTCATCACCTGCTTTTTTGAATCTGAACTGAAGTTATTCCGGTGGACTTGAACTTCAAACCAACAGATGAAAATTCATATTCGGGTAAGGCACATTTTGCAGTTGGCATTATCTATTCTAGGACCTTCCATCATTTTTTTACTTCAGTCAGCTTTCTTATACTGGTTCCCTCCCTACTAGCAGAGGAAACCGAAAGTAATGGTTTCTTTGTTGGACACACTCTGGCTCCTTGACCTAGTTTCACTTGAATCGAACTACTTCATGGATCAGCTAGCTATCCCATGAGAGCCACATATGATTCAACCAAGGGCATAAGTATTGTATAACTTATTTAATAGACAACGAAACGAATGAATTATGATGCAACTAGTATGGGAGGAGCTGCAAAACAAAGCGGAGCTACACTAATTAATCCATGTGAATGTTGTTGTTGTTTTTTCTTTTTCCTATATAATCTCTGTGGCTATTAACCATTGAATTGTCAAGACACCAGTAATTGTAATCTATATAGTAAAGTATCTTCATTCCACCTACACATTGATTTCATAGCCACTGATATGTTCTCTAATTGTAGCGCTTCAATGTCTTGCAAGGTCACTTTGGAATGCCACCAAAATTGTAGGTACGCTTCCATTTTATGAATACGGTCTCGTCTGTCTGTCTCTCTCTCTTCCCACAACTAAAAGTCTATTTCCTGTTTGTTTTTTACTTCTTCTATATGTAAAAAAAAGTTCTAGTTGATCTTTTGGCCCTAATTTGAAGGGGAATTTTATTAGGTCTATTGTACCCCGTCAGATAATTGAAGAAGGCAGGTAGTAGAAATTGAAGAATTTGGTGCATCACAGAATTCCATTCACTGTTATATAATCCTGTACCAATAAGCTGTTAGCTAATGGGCAATGGACTTTTCTCCTTTCCTCATAACCCTGTATTTTGTTGGGAGCACTATAAAAATAAATCTCGAATTCACAATGTCAACACGGGAGAATGCACTCTTAAAATCTTTTGAGGAGATGAAGCACTTGAAGCGCGAGAAAGTCAATCTAAACACCAAAAAATATTTTCAACTTTTGCCTGCAGTTAGACTCATCTTGTCATCTTTTCCTCAATTATTCCATTTTTGTCAAAGAACTAATGGGGAACTGATCGTTGTGTGTATTTTTATCAAATAAAAATTTATATAGAATAGAGTCAACTTAGTTATACTCGGAAACATTGCTAAAAAAGTTCTAAACTAATTACATGGTGGCCAATCCAATCTTAAGCTTTTCAATTGTGTCAATTTAGTCCAAAAAATTTATCAATTTAGTCATAAACCTTTATTGTGTCAATTTAATCCTAAATATTTTAAAGTATTACCAATATAGTTTTTTTTTACTAATTTTGATGGGAAATTACAAATGTGACAATCTAGCCAGTGTTGACTATTTTATGTGGTGTAACCGATGCTAACATTTATAAATTTTAATTTTTATCCACTTTTTATTTAAATTTTCTTTTATTCTTCATAGGGTCAGTGACCTTCGCTGGCCACTAGCTGTGGCTGTCAGCCTCAATGTGAGGGCTGCGACACCCTCACCTACCCGCTCCCATTGTGGTCATTGAGGGCTTGGGTGTGAACTACAACACCCTCGACTTGCAAGATTCAACAAAGGCCATGACCCAACATGGCCGGCGAAGGTGTCGTGGCCCTCACTTGTTGGCCCATGGGGGTCATCGACCCTTTCCCTCTATGGCTCATGGGCTAGTGGCTGGTGACCCCGCCGATTCAATAAAGTAAAAATAAAAATTGAAAAACTAAAATAGTGTTTACACCAGTGTAGGTCGCACCACATAGTATGGTTGGCATTGAGTGAACCATTATATTAGAAATTGATGACTAAAATTAGTCAAAAAGGACTAAATTAGTAATTTGTCAAAAGATTTAGGAGTAAATTGACAAATCTTAAAAAAAATTAAATTGGTCTAATCGAAATAGTCATGACTAAATTGATAATTTTTTTTTATAGATTAAGGATTGAAGTGGCACAATTCAAAAGTTTAGGACTGAATTGACCGCCACAAAAAAAAATTAGAAATTTTTGAACAATTTTTCTAGTTTTGCTCACTCTGTCATTTAGGTTTGTCGAGTAAACTCGAACGTGACATACCGTCATGTGAGGTCACATGGAAGTTTTTAATTTATTTGAGACAAAGAATGGAGAAAAGAAATGTTTTCCATTGTACCGAGTGCAAAGAACAGCACGAAGGACCCACCCATAGGTAGCCCAGTTGGTAAAGCGAACTTGAACTTCATTAAAATTTTGGGTTCGATTCCCCAAGGAAGCGCCTGAGATTTAAGTGAGCAGCTATGGCGGTGGGTTGCTGTGCTAGTCTCATCTGAGGAATAGTCGAGGTGCGCGTAAGCTGGCCCTGGACACCTCGGTTAAAAAAAAAAGAAAAAATGAACAACACGAAGGATCATATGAGTTATTACAAGTAGCTATGCTCATATCAATAATACTGCTATAGTAATTATATATGCAAAGATTACTGTGATTTTCTCAGCCAGAAAGATTAAAAAGAAAAAAAAAAGATCGTTTTCCCAACCATCCACCCAACCCAAGCTCTAAATGTTGGAGTCTTTTTGTGGAAAATATGACAAATAGTAAAAATTTTAAGAAGGCGAAGATGGAGAACTTTTTATGATAAGTAAAATCCACCTCTTCATGATTCAGTTTGTTTTTACTTTTTACTTAACTTTTTGTAGTTCCTACAATCAAGAGAATTCACAAGATGAAGCTGAGACATGCGACGGCCAGTGAGTTGGCAAAACGAGTTTTCGTTGAGATCTCTGAAAGAAATTATATTACCGAGATTGCTAACTATCTCGAAAAGCGGGATCTGCTTCATCGAATTATATATTGGGGAATCATTGAACTCGTGGAGCTATTAATTGAATTTTTCCCGGAGTTAATTCGGCTTTCGCCTTATGGTAAAATGTCGTGGGCGGCTACTGCTGTGGAGTGTCGCCAAGAAAACATCCTCGGACTCTTTCTGAAGGGAAACTCAAGCAATGAGTTGTCACTCGTTCCAGCGCCTACATGGGATGAATCGAGGAGGATAATGATGGCAGCAGCCGAGTATAAGCCAAATTTGGAGGATGAAACTAGAGTGTCCGGAGCAGCTTTTGACTTGCAGAGAGAACTCCAATGGTTCAAGGTAAGTATCTTTATTTTCGTGCGCTCAACATCCGTTCTTAATGATAATTATATTATCTTCCCGGCGAATTTCTTAAAATATGATGGATAGATATTTATTTAAATAGTTTTGAGAATGAATGCAGTTATTAATTTTTTTTATAGAGACCAGGTGATATTTTGTTAAGTTTTCGCATAGCTTGATTGGTCTACCTCCCCGATTGATTTTAAGGACACACTACCTTACATCAATATGCAGCATTCAGGGTTTAGTCGTGACGTTCTCAACAAGGCTTGAATCAAAACACGAGGAGAAGAATAAATTCTCTTACCATTTAAGGGAACGCCTTGTTGGTAAATAGAACTTTTAAATGACAATTGCCAAACATAAATCATTTAAGTAAGTTCAGAAATGACACTGTATCCTTGACACTGTATCAGAAATGAGGGAGACTGATTAGAGAAACTGGGGCACTAAAAACTGATAGAAAGTCATCATAATTAGATTGTAACTATGATCTGCCACTTAATTTAATCCAAACAACCCTTTCACAAATCCGACGGACTCTTTCTATAGGTTTCTCTCACGATGCAACCTGAGGATTATTGTGCAAATCAATTCATATATTATTCACATATATTAATTTGGAGAAAAAATGCATTTAAATTACTTTTTCTTGTGTTTTCACGATAGTTTTGCTAGTTCCATTGTATAATAATTTGTATTTAAAGCTTCGCTTGTTTTGCATAAAATATGACATTTTTGATAAGTATGTTTCAAGAAATCATTTATTAAGAAAATGAAAATATTTTTCATTCTTTGGCTAAAACCCATAAATAAAATGAAAAATATTTCCTATCATATAATTTAAACAACCTAATTGATTTTCTTAAATAGACACAACTTATTCGAGCGCTAGTGACTTACTCATGATTAGCTAGGAAATTGAGTAGAGACACCAAGGCTTTAGGTTCAGCCTTGATGGACTTGACTCAAGCACAGGTACTTGGGTCGGAACACAAGAAAGGGCATCAAGGTCTCGATGGACCTAGGCTTGACCTTGATGGATAGGGGGCCATGGGCACTAGGGCCATAAGCCCATCCTGTGGTCTAAGGCTTGACCTCGATGAACTCGAGCCTAGGCATGAGTGTCAAGGTCATGGGCTTGGCCTCAATAGACATAGGCCCAGCCGTCATGGACACAAGCATTGGTGTTGAGGTCTCAAGCCTGAACTTAATGTTGTCTATCCCTGATGCAGGGACATGGACATTGATGCCTAGGACTTGAGCCTAGGTGCTACATCCTGGGCCTAGCTTTGATGGATATGGGAGAGCTCTTAATGACCACAAGCTTGGGCATTAGGGACGTAGGCACTAGCATTAGAATCTCAGGCCCGCCCTTGATGGACTTGGTCCCAATAGCAAGGTCTCAGGCTTAGGTGCTATAGACCTAAGCTCAACCTCAATGGGCTTGTGCCTGAGCATTAAGGACTTGGATATGAGCACAAAAGTCTCAAGCCTAGCCTTTGTGGACTCCAGCCGACTGTTGGGGAGATGGGCAATGATACCAAAGTCCTAGGCCTAGCCATTGGCACTAGTGTCTTGAGCTTTAGGATGATAGTGTCATTTAAATATAATTAAATGTATGCATAGGGATAATGGTTTAATTGGAATAATATGACATGCATCATTCTTAAGTGCTGGATAAGTCTTAGTATCCTTGAGATGTTCCTTCGGCGGTTTTTTTTATAAATAATTTATTGTAACTCATATTTTCGACTTTATGCATAGGCAGTGGAAATGTGTCTTATGCCTGATGTAAGAACCATCAAAGATAAAGGCAAAACATATTGGGAAACATTCATGGAGAATCACGACAAGTTGCGTGAGATCGAGGAGAAGTGGGTGAAGGGCACAGCAGAATCATGCATGCTCGTCTCAACTCTAATTGCCACAGTATTGTTCGCTGCTGCTTTCACTGTGCCTGGAGGCAATGACAACGATACTGGAGTCCCGTTGTTAATAGGAGAAGACTCTCTTTTGGTTTTCGCAATTTCGGATGCGTTAGGTTTGTTCACCTCCGTGATGGCCATCATGTTCTTCCTGGCCATCTTAACTTCGCGGTATGAGTGGGAAGATTTTCTCTACTCGTTGCAAAAAAAGATCATAATGGGGCTTTCTTTTCTGTTTCTCTCCCTAGTTTTCATGTTGACGGCCTTTGCTGCAACTCTCACAATTGTGCTGGATAAGAGATTGGAGTGGGTTTTCATTCCCATCACTGTGCTGGCCTCTGTTACCGTCTTTTCATTCTTAGGACTCCATCTTCCCCTACTATTCCAAATGGTTAAATCCACCTATGGGCATGGCATCCTTCGTCCCGTGGGCATTCGGAAGTGAGGCATAATTATAGGAGCGATATTGCGTGATTGGTGAACTTGATCTGAAGGTATAGTTCTTCACTGTACTTGGTTGTACCGGTGCCAATGTGATACTTTATTTATTGCGTCAAAGCACATGAAATGTACCTATCCACAAATATGTTACCAAACATCTATTTATAGAGTGATTTGATCAATTCCAGGTGTCAGCTTATAGATATTTGAAAATAAAATATATAGATACTCCCAGTATTGCTTTAGACATTTACTACCAAGTATGCTTCATCATGGACTATAACTTTTTTAAAAGCTTATTTTGTTTAGAAGCAAAAAAAAAAAAAATCCATCAACTTAAATATACGGCCTCTAGCTATTTTAAAATAGGATCTCTATGATATAGAAAAATATATTGGCAAAATTATTACCAAGTACGCATAAGCACGGAATGTGACTGTTGGAAAACTTATTTTTCCTCTTATAGCTTAAAGGCATGAATTTGATCCATTAACATAAAAGTCCAACCTTAATTATTTTTTAAAAGAAAAGCCCTTATTCTTTTATATATACTCACAATAAAACCTATATACAGAAACAATAATTTCAAACAATTTATTACATACATGCAATCACGGATTATGAACTTCCTCATGTAATAATTTTTTAACATTTAATTTTTTAATATATGCTCTCATATTTTTTATAAAAGAAACTTAGGGTGAGTACCAATCTAAGGTAGACCTTAGAACTAGATTAGATCCATCATATATAAGGGTAGGTCTCGGGTTTCAAAAATTAGGATTCGATCCCTACATGAAAAGTTTCAATCCTCAGATTTGGAGCCTACACACTCTTAACTTGCACAACTTTCATATTTGTCCAAAGGAAGTTCTAGTACTTTTGGTATAATGCTTAGTCCTCTTAAAATACTAGAAGTCATAATCACTTCCCTTGCTAGATGGTGCCGTCGATAACTTTTGGCAACGTCAAATCTGTCTCCAACTTGGTCAATGCGTAGACATTGCACTACAAAAAAACAGGGATTTAGCCACGAATTTTGCGATAGAAAATTTGGCAAAATTCGTCGCTAAACGTTTTTGGGACGAATTTATTGAAGAAAAAAATTTCGTCACTAATTCAGCATCGCAAAATTTAGCGATGGAAAATGAAATTTTTCGTCACTAGTTAGCAAAGGATATTTTTCCATTGCAAAATTCATCATAAAATTTAGCGAACGAAAATTTCATTTTGCGTCGCTAATTAGCCATGGATTTTTTTTCCATCACGAAATTTCATCGCAAAATTTGTCGCTAAACTCGTCGTTAAATTTTTGTCGCTAATTAGTGACGGATTTTTTTTTTCATCGCAAAATTTGTCGCTAGTTTTCCTCGCTAAATTTTTGTAGCAAAATTCTTGGCTAGATTCGTCACAAAACTCATGACTAATTTTAATTGGTGGCAAAATTCGTTGATAAATCGTGGCAAAATGCGTGGTGGTAACAATTATTCGTGGCAAACTTCATCGCTAATTTGCCTCGATTTTCATTTTTTTGGACTATAATTTGCATTGAAATTTGTTGCTAATTTACCACAAAAAATTTTGATTTTTATTACAAACATTGTTCCAGAATGAATTTGTCGTCAATTTTTTATTAATTTTTTAGCGACGAAATTTGCAACGAATATTATTTAGGGACGATATCGATATTAAATGTAACCGGAAATTTTATTTCTAGAATTAATTCTTAAGCACTAAATAGCATCAAAATATTGTATGTCGTTGCCATAAGTCATTGCCGCCGCCTAGTTGCCCCACCATCTCAGGTGGGGCTAGTGAGGGCTTTCCTAGCTAGCTAAGAGTTGAGCATTCTGATGGCAAGAGAGTTGCAAGAATCCAAAAATGGACTTAAAAGATACTTGAATTTGAAATTTATATGTCGCGACCTATTTATCGAGGGGCTGTCCTCGGGGGAAAATAGGTTTAGAGATATTGTCCTTAGAGAGATTCAAATTAGCATAACGACTCGAATATATCGTCTAATCGTAATCCGAATAGACTCAAGCTCTCCCAAGCTTATATCTCGCACCACGTTGGGAAAATTTTACAAGAATTCTAATAATATAAACTTATATAAGGAGTCGCCATTAGCCTATTGAGATTGGCTAAAAATCAAATGAAAGCATGGGAGAATGCTTCACTTTATGCGCAACCATAGATTTGGGGACATAGACTTAATTACACAAGTAAGTAAGCTAGTGCCATTTCGGTACCTAGGCTTGATCATCTTGTTAACTACAATATTTAAATGCCATCTTCTTATCCACTACGAAACTAGTCCACTAATTGATTATGAATTATTTTTATTTAAATCTTAACCATGCTAAAAGAAAAATAACAACCAATGTAATGAAAGTACGGAAAAAAGTATAATAAAAAAAATGCGAAATCAACAATCCTGATATTGTCTTTAAAAAGGAAAGTCATACAAAACACCCCTAAATGTAAACCTCCAAGAGCTTATTCAATTGAGTTTAAAATATTTTAGGGTTTTTTCATTATTTATGCTAAACTAAAAATGTTTATTCAAAATGAAAAATCTAAAACTAATTCACAACTTATAGTATTAATACTAAAAATCTATGAAATCAATTGTGATCACTCTCCTAAACAATTTTCCAATTTTCTTATTATTTTTATTTTTCGAATTTTTTTAAATTTTGCTAAAATGATTTTTTATTTTTTTTTATCTTCAGATTTTTTAATTTTTTTAATTTTTAATTCAAAAAATGGACTTCGAACCGGGTTAGGGAAAACCGGTTAGACTCGCTGACCCCAACCGTAGTGGTCTAGGTTGGGTCTACGAATTGGACCAAGCTTGTGGCCCAACTCAAAATTTAAAAAAAATAACTTCAAAACAAGATTGGGCCAAAACTGACCTGATTTTCCAGAACCAATTCAGCTTAGCCCTCTAGCCCACCAAACAACACCAGCCCAACTCCATTTACTCAGCTAGACTCAAACTTCAAATTTCGAATTATTTATTTATTTCTATTTTTTTTCTGCATGTCTTCTTCGATTGCTCTTCTAGGCTAAACATGTTAAAAATATATATATTCTAGCACATAACATCAAATTTTGTGGACGACACCAACAACTATTCAACTCTTCCAGTAACAGTTTAAACTGACTGTAGACAAAATTTTCCAACAAGTTTTTGGCCGCCAATTCAACCATCACCGGATTAATAAAATTGCAAATAAAGAACATTTTTTTAAAACACATGTAAAGTAGATGTGATGAAAAAAAGAAAGCTAACTAAAGCGGCCTCTAACCGTGGGCGTCGGACGTGTGGGAAGATTTCCAGTGAGGTAAGGTTCGTTGATGGCCAACTTGAACAATGAGAAAATATGTCATAAAATCACAAAAAAATAAATAAATAGAGAGAAAGGGAGTCAATAGCTAAATCAATTAGTCGTTCATAAAATTTAATTTCAGATATTGATCTTAAGAAAAAATTGAATCTTGATTAATAAAAACGTAATGAAGCGATCAATCTGATGAAAAATTTACTTGATGCCAAAGTGGATATCGATCTCTAAAGTTATCTCGCTGTTGATGATTAATGAAGAATCTTTATAAATAAATAAAAAAAACACTCCCTCCACTTCTTCCTCTTTTATCTTTGTTCTTCCTCTATGTCACCTCTCTTTTCGCTTTTTCATTCTGCCCTTCTCTGTTCACAGCCGCTTTTTCTTCTTCTTACACGGTACGCTCCCGACCTTTTTTATTCTCCTGCCTTGTTTGTTCTTCGCTCTGTTCATGCACCCCCTCCTCCTTTTGTTTTGGCCGAATGCTGTCTTCTATTTTTCCAACCTCCTCCTTTTCCGAATATTTGATTTCCTTTTCCTCACGATTATTGTTTCACTTTTTACTGCTTTTCCTTTTCTCGCACAATGTTTCCTTTTGGAAGCTTATTTCCTTGATTCTGTTTTCCTCTTCTTCTTTTTTTTACTTTGTTATTTCTGTATCCTTCTTTATTATAAGTTTTAATTATATGTTTTATTTTTTTATGTTCATTTTATTTTATTACTGAAGAAAATTTGAGGTGTCAACATTATAAACTTCGGGTCAAACAACCAATCAAACGCAACACCATAACCCTTTTCCTGCACTAAATAAATGTGAATGTGTTTCTACTGTAGCATTGATGTGGCGGCCCAATGTGGGACACATCTTTTTTAATTGTGGACGCAAGCTAAATTCACGACATCTGGATATATCCATTACTTGCTCTTATTGTAGAAGTGATCGCCGGTAAAGATTATATTGTATTTTCAAAAAATGAAAAGAAGAAACTAGTCAAAAGCCAAGCCTTAAACTAGGATTTGTGCGCAGCTCACATGACTATCCTCCTTAATTAAGTCATCCATAGGAAAGTTTGTGTCGTAAAATTGGTCCATTTGGGCCTAGTACAATACCAAACGAACGCATGGAATGTGTTGGCACAACGTGCCATGACTATTTGACGCTCTGATTGGGTTAAACACACGGCATGACATGAGCCATCATTATATGGACACCGCACCGATGGTTAATTATCCCACTGCAGATGAGATCCAAATTCTATTGTGATCACAACTATAAAGGGTGTATGATACCCCTACATCCCTCTAATTTATCCAGTAAATTTACTCCCAGATGAACATCAGCTCTCTAGGAGTTAACGAAGCTACATACTTTTGTTCATCCACGTCACAATTCGACGAAGAGAGGGAAGGCTTTTTTCTCCACGATCAAAACAGAATAACAAGTTAGAAAGCATTACCAATCGATCTCCACTCCAATGTCTCACTTCAACACAGGAGCAGACCGAATACAGCCTTACAAGAAATATCCACTAGAAAGCCAGAGACGACGAGCCTATAAGCTGAGCATCGAGAGCACCCACGGGCTTGGACATGACATGGATATGCTCGGGCCTGCCCCGAGAACCCGCATAAATCGCGATCCTATATCTAATAAACGTGGAGATTTCCAGTATTAACCTTGTTCCTTCGTACAAATTTTATTATTTCAATAATATAAAGTTTCTCATTTTCGACATGGATTGCAAAATAACTTTGAATACTTCATATAGTTAATTCCCTTTTCTCATCAATTTGCCATGGAAATATTCCAAATTAAACCTTATGGCAATGGATCTAAAGAATTCCAGATTCATATTTGTTTTGCCCATATACGATTTATTCAACTGCAAATTTTTCTGAGAGATTATTACTGTTACTATTGTATATATAGATATATAATTAAGCTTACTGAAGAATTTAATTAAACCCTCTTATCTATAAGTTATTACGGAGTGAGGCAAATGGAACGAGGAAATCTGCATACTTGCTAAGGTCCAGGGTTTGGACACCTCTTGACAAGCGAGGATGCAACCCCTGCGCCCGCCTTGCAGTCCCTGAACGAGTTCCATTGTTACCCCCAGTTCACATGCGGTAATTTTTTATTTTTTCTATCTAATAATTTATAAGTAGAAATATTAATAGAGTAATTATAACAAACACCGGGGTAGTAAAAGAAATTTCCCACATGCCGCCTTATACCCCACTGATTTTGATGGTTAGTAAAAGAGAGTGGCTGGTTAAACCTCTTCAAAGATGTCCATGAATGAGTGCGGAATCAGATAAGCAAACAACCAAAATCGAGGCAATAAAAGTAAAGTGCAAGAAAATAAAGTTGCCATGTTATTACGTTTCAGGACAGGATACCATGAGCTAAATCCTGATCTAAACATGCGATTATTCTAATCTAAAGAATGTAATCTTCCTAATCAAGTGATAATGACGGGACAATAAGCAAAATATAACACGAAGACGCATGAATCAAGCTTAAGCACCTGATATGCAATGCTAAAGTAAATGCCACTAGGGATTTTTTTTATCTTTCTTTATCTTTTCCTTTTTTTTTGTCGTCCTTGATTTGAAAAAAAAATAACATGAAGTTACACGTGTCAAACACAAGATGAGCTTGAATAAAGCAAATAAAAAAAATGATATACCATGATAGTGCTGCTCTATCGCTAAGATACTAATTTTTTTTATATATTACATTTTCTATCTATAAACTTTTATACGCCCCTTTTGTAATTTGTTTCTCTTTCTCTTTCTCTCTTTGCTCATTGTCTCCCTATTCTATTCACCACTCACCCACCACCCACCAAGTGCACTAACTGTTTCACCCCCAACCTTTCTTTTTCATCTCATCCCCTCCCGTCTTTTTTCTTCTCTACTGGACATGTTTTCAGCCAAGCTCTCTTGGAGTTTCGTTGTATTCTCTACAGCTGAATCAGATCGTCCCCAAATGCTCTCTGCCCATGATTCAATCCCAATGCAACTTATTGTACAATCTAAAATGATCAAAACATAAACTACCAGCAATTCATGAAGTAGTATAACAGCGAGATAAGAAGAAAGAACTAGTGCAGAGATAACACGATCTATAGGTTTCGATAGGATCTCGAGGAGGGGAGGGTGAGTTGACTCTCCCAAAATTTCGACATGCACTGAAAACGAGCCCGTGATTTCGCCGGCAACCAGAACAGGGAAAGCATGGAGCTGGGAAAAGTGGAACATGCAATTGACTTTGGGACTCAATCGTGCAAACGATCCGATGGTGTTGGAGCGAGTTGATGTCGCCCACTCGCCATGGAGGCCACCGCGCGGTTTTAGAGGCTCCAAAACAACAAGACGCGATTTGGCTTGACTGGATCGTGCAACTCTGTTGGCCTGGTAATCCCGAGTGGCAACGAACAAACAGCGATTTTATCAACGGCCCCAGAATATTTACTGTAGACTACTTCGATTGGCACTCCTACAGCCACGACCAACCATTGCACGCTTTACGATTTGGAGAGTCCAGAAAGGATTTGTAGACGCCGAGCATTGAGGAACTTTCGCGGCTCTCACTTTTCTCGTTTTCTTCGTGCGTTTTCTTTTCCTCTTATCTACCGTTCCTCTCTTTTGGCTATTGTTTTCCATCCCAGCAGATGGTCAGTTTTGAGCAATCAGCGATGGTGGCGAGCTACCCATCCTATACTTGCCAGAATAGGGCGAACCGCAGCAGTGACAAGGAAACAGAGCATAACAAAGCAGAGTAAAACTTCGTGGCTATTCAAGGCCAATTCGACGGTTAAAGGAGGTACCTCTTTATATGGGGGTGTCATTTGGGGATAAAGGTGTGACGATGCTCCGTGAAGTGAGTCGCCGGTGGAAGACTCGAATCAAGGAAAAACACCTTTTTTGGTGAAACTAGGCCTTCCATGGCATTAACTGAGGCTGCAAGCAGTAGTCATAATTTAATAATGCGAAAATTCATCATTAATAGGGTCATCTTCATAATTTTCACAAACAACAAGATGGTTGAAGATATACCTTTGTCCATAACATAATAACTTTTATTTCTACGGAAGATACGGCGAAATCTAATATATCTCCCTTAACCCACTTAACCTTGAACAAAAATAAAATTGCTTCATTTATTTCATATGGGTGGAGAGAGAACCAGTTCTCTTAACCCACTTTTATTTCTACGGAATATACGGTGAAATCTAATTTATCCCCCTTAACCCACTTAACCCTGATGGAGAATAAAATTGCTTATTTTATTTCATTCGGGTGGAGAGAGAACCAGTTCCCTTAACCCACTTAACTTTGATGGATAATTAAATTGCTTCTTTTATTTCATATGGGTGAACAGAGAACTGGTTCCCTTAACCGACTTAACGTTGATGGATAATTAAATTGTTTGTTTTATTTCATATGGGCAGAGAGAGAACCAGATTCTAATCTATACTTCAATATGCATTTTTATTTCATATGAGTGAAGAGAGAACCAGTTCCCTTAATCCACTTAACATTGATGGATTATTAAATTGCTTCTTTTATTTCATATGGGTGAAGAGATAACCAATTCCCTTAACCCACTTAACGTCGATGGATAATTAAATTGCTTCTTTTATTTCATATGGGTGGAGAGAGAACCGGATTCTGATCTATACTTCAATATGCATTCCTTCCATCATAGCATTTCGTCTTCATAAAGTTGCACCATTTCATATAAATGTCACTTCGAGAAGAGTCACATTTCTCATAGCCAATAAATACTTTAGCATTTACATTGATATTTAAATCATTAATAATGTCATGTGGACCGCAATTATTCCTACAGAGGTGTGGGACGAGGGTCTAGACCTTGAAGAATGGATGAATAAAGGTTGGAACGAGAAGAGCAAGCTCTTGAACGACAAAAATAGAGGATCCGAAAATAGTGACTTTGGACCAAATTCGTCGGAGACAACACCAGCGTCCACCCCAGGTCGAGTAGAAGTCGGCAACTGTGGCGACGTTTCTCTGGTAGCTCAGCCGGTGTTAAAGTGAGGGAGATCGGCGGAATGGTGAGGTGAGGCAGAAGAATCATTAGAGCTCCCTGATGCCAGAGAGAGGACCCTTCAGTCCTATTGGCACGCGCAGAGGAATCCAGGCGTGATGAAGGTGGAACTCATCAGCGAAGAACAAGGAATCCACCCGCTTTAATGGAAAGAAAAAAAGATATCGTTGATTGTTGTTATGGTAGATGCTCACCTTTAATTTAAGGAAGGTGCTTGTATATAAGAAAGGAATGGTTCCCCCTTAGGGAGACTAAAACTCTTTTAATAACTGAATATCTTACCCATGTTTGCATTCTCCGTCTACTTTGTTTGACTCTAACCAGTAGAGCAACCCAATGGCGACACCACCGAGCGAAGAACAAGGAAATTCGAATCCTGCAGCACCCCCAGCAGGTACATGTTCAAGTTTTCACCGAGAAAAAATGTAATGTAAACGACGTGGTCTTGAAATACGCACGAACTTGTATTTCTCACCGTTCTATTTCTTTGCTTTATTATGGCACAAAGATAACCCTGACGTTGATTAAGAAAAGGAGAGAGAATAAATTTATTATGGGAAGGATTTTGTGCTCACTCTTTTTCCTATAGATATTGAAAATGTTTGTGCAAGCAACGGGTCATCTTATTTTCAGTCGGGAGGTGCTCCAAGTGTGTTATTCCTCAAAAGAGTTGTTTTCAGTGTGAAATTGGTATCTAGGGCAAATCTTCATGAAATTGTTCTGTTCTGGGACACTACTCAATGTCGGCAAGGAAAAAAGTACTAACTGAATGATTTGAAATATTCGCATCCATCACAGAAATATCGGAAGACGTAGCGGAAGAAAACCGTTACCGCCCATTGTTGCAAGCTGCATTCGGGGGCGACTGGGATTCTGCTAAAAGATTTTTTAATGGGAAATCCGTTTCCATCACAGCCAAAATAACAAGCAGATCAGAAACAGTGCTTCATGTAGCTGCCTTGAGTGCACAGGACCAATTTTTTGAGAACCTGCTTGATCACTTCTCTCCACGTCCGGAAGAACTTGAGATGGTCGATTGTGATGGCCGCACAGCCCTTCACAATGCTGTCCAGTCTGGAAGGATAAGGATGGTCAAGGCATTAGTTAGAAGTAATCCTAACTTGACGCAGTTTGCAGACAATAGAGGACGCATTCCTTTGGCAATGTCCGCTCTTGAAGCTTCTATGTATAAGGAGATTGCCTGGTTCCTGGCGAAAAAAACAACGGACGAGGGGCCAAGTCAACCATTCAGCAGTCCCACTGCGAGTGACTTTATCATAGATCAAACCTTCAATGGTCATCATGGTAAAGATCACCATCGCTCTTCATCTAAATTTGACTTCTTTGTAGACTTGGCTTATTTTCTGATCGACTTTGTTGGCGAGGTCGGGCAGACATCACTCTCTATCTAGTCGAGCATTACCCTCACTTGATTGTCTCGAAAAAAAGAGAGGGTCGTATACGCATTTCTATACTGGACGCGTTGGTGTGGAGAGCGTTTAACTTTCCCAGCGGAACCAAGCTCAGTGCACTGGATGCGTTGATATATAAATGTCCGTGCTTTCTGCTCTCGCATCCCTTCATTACTAATTCCGTTTAAGAAAATCATACCCGGCTCATCATTTGCTCTTTTGATTCTGAGCTGAAGGTATTCCGGTGGACTGGGACTACAAATTAACGGATGAAAATTCGGATCCGGGTGGGTATGCATTGTCATCTTGGGACCTTTCATGATTTTCAGCTTTTAAGTCAATTTTCTTTGATTGATTCCCCCCTTACTAGCAAAAGAAACCGGAAATGATTGTTCCTTGACCTAGTTTTACTTCAATAATGACCTAAAATCAAACTACTTTGTGGATTAGCTGTTCCTTGCGAATCACGTATGATTCAACCAAATCATAAGTATGATATCACTTAATTGATTGGACAGTGTACCGAACAAATTATAAAGTCTTACAATGATTTCATATCCAATGACTAGATTTTCTTTTCAACCTGATTGTAGAGCTTCAAGGTCTTACAGGTCTATTTTGGAATGCCGTCAAAACTATAGGTACAGTTCCATTTATTGAGATACTCTCTCTCTCTCTCCAACTAAAATTCTATGGCTTGTTTGACGGCCTTGGTAATTAAATTCGATTGGGGTGGATATGTTTAGCTTCAAGTCAAGAATTTGACTCTCACGTATTATAAAAAATGCAAAATAAAAGTCAAAGAGAGAGAATATGTGCACGTGCACTGCGTGTGTTTGATTAAGAATGACCAAAAGAAAATTATTTGCTTTAATTTGAAAAAGTATTTGTGTTAGGCGTACTGCCTGTATGAAAAAACCACTATGCATCAATCATTAGATGAATGATATGTGTATTTAAAGCTAGTCTTGTCATTAAAATTTTTCACATATCAACTGTCTAACTTATTAGGGCGAATTTGTACTTCGTTGAGATATTGGGTTCGGTGAAGTTGAGAAAAAAACTCGATAGCAGTGGGTTGTTGTGCTAGTCTCCTCCAAGGAATAGTTGAGGTGCACGCAAGCTGGCCCGGACACCTTGGTTACAAAAAAAAAACGAAATAGTGAATGTGTAGCTCATTCTTTATACTGTCGATTGTTCTAATATAAATCCTTCAAAAAAATTATATAAACTCAAATGTAGCTATATATGATTTTCCCTGTTAATATTTTTATAATATCCCAAACGCCATCAAATCACTAAAAAAATCATGCAGTTCTCGAAACTTACTCACAACTTTTGCCCATAGTTGCCTTTGTCATCTTCCCCCAACTTTTGTATGCACCCGAAATATACTTTATCCTTGTCCCTTATTCTTCCATTTTTGTCAACAAAAAAAAAAACAACGAAAAGGAAACAAAAGTATAGTGTATATGCATGTTTTTTTTTATCAAATTATGAGTTATTTTAGAATATAGTCAAGTTAACTCTGCTCACTATGTCATTTAGATGTAACAAGTAAACTCAAACGTCACCTACCATTATGTGACCTGATGTGGTGAAGTTTTGACTTTAGATAGACAGAATGGAGAAAGACAAAAATTTTGCTCTTTTGCTGAACATATATGATAATAGAATGGACTGTATGATCAATAATTTTTTTTTAAAGTTACTGGCTGCTATGCATATTTGAATAATATTATATAAAATAATTTCGTACATGCAAAGACTACTGTGACTTACTATAGCTGCATAGATGTAATTAGCATAGTCATAGTTACGATTTCTTAATTATGATCAATATTACAAAGCCTCATTTGAACTTCAAGGAAGATCACTTTCTTCAGTTACTCGCCAATGGCTTCTACTTTCTTCACATCCGACTATTTTTTTCATCCATACATGATGACATATACTTTTTCTTGTTAAATGCCATAATGATTTTATACCTTTTCTGTACTCAGCTTCAGCAATTACTAAAACTCACTCTGTGTTTAAGGACTGAATCCCAATGGGGAACAAGGATCAAAATGGCTTTTTCTAAAAGAGTGAAAAGAAACAAAAGAATAAGATCATTTCCCAATCTCCGGCCAACCCAAGCTCTAAACGTGGTAGGGGCTTTTGGAGGAAAATGCGACAATCAGTAAACTGTCTTATCTGATAACAAAAAAAAAAAAAAACACTGGGATGCTAAGTTTGACTACTGCTTTTTTGCTGAATTACTGTTTTTTTTTAAATAAAGTAAATTCCAATTGCCACCACTTTGTTTTCCATTTTCAATTTTTATTTCGTATTTTGTAGTTCCTATGATCAAGAGGATTCACGAGGTGAAATTGAGACATAAGACAGCAATCAAGTTGGCAAAACGAGTTTGCATTGAGACCTCTCGCAAGAAACCTAATGGGATCACCGATTTTATCCAAGAGAGAGACATATTAGGTCAAGCTTCATTCATGGGAAACAGTGAAATCATAAAGCTATGTATTCAGTTTTTCCCGGAGCTTATTTGGCTCCCGCCTAATAATAGGTTGACGATATGGGCTGTGAAGTATCGGCAAGAAAGGACTCTGAGACTCTTTTTGAAGGTAAGCTCAACTAACAAGGTGTCATTACTTTCCACGCCGACACTAACAGCATTGAAGCGGTAGCAGCGTATGCGGCAAGAGAGTACTACGCTGGATTCGATGCGGTCAATAAGGTGGCTGGAGCAGCTTTTCAAATGCAAAGAGAACTACAATGGTACAAGGTAAGCATCTTTCCTCAACCTCCCCTATAGGCCACGTTATTCTCTTTCTCATCTTAGAGGGACATTTGTCCATCATCGCCAACCCATATAAATGCCATCCTCATTGATCACCATTGCATGACATAATTCAAGAAGTGTTCATTTTGACAGTCAAATAGTCATCCAATGCATATAATTATGCAGATCATTAGCGATATTCATATCAAGTTGAAACAAATAGTCTCGCAATTGATATGCAATTTACTCGTGAAATTCAACTAACTCGAGTCATTCCAATATCAAGTCATGCACCGAATCTAATCATACATCTAAATAAGCAAAGCTAAATAAGAAATGCAATTATGCTAGGAAGTGCAAGGAACCGAAATCACCTAATTGTCCGTCATGGACAACTTCCTCAATTTTTTCTAAAAATTGGTGCTAATTGATTAAGCTAGGTATGTTCTAATACTAAAAGTTGATTTTTTTTAAATAAGACCATATTCACTAAACCAACCTTCAATTTTTTTTGAAAATATTTTAATAAAAATATTATTCTTTTATTTTTTTAATGTTATATATTATTGTATTAAATAGGGATCCGTAGCTGGGTTCGGTTTGAGTTGACCTGAGCGCGGGGATAGACTGGGAAGAGCCCAGCCAAAGAGCTGGGCTCCAGGCTTCGAAAACTCGGATCCAAATCCAAGGACCTGGGTCCAAGCTCGAGACTGGCCCTTTGGTTCAAACCAAAGGGGGTCGACGGGGGCCCAAGCTGGGTCCTGGGCCCATCTACCAAGCGGTCCTCGAACCAAGCTCGGCTTGAATTGAGCTTGGTTTCTTCTATCTTGGGGCGGGCCCTTAACGCCCCCTCCCCCCCCCTCTCTCTCTCTCTCTCTCTCAACCCCACCTTTCATTGATCTTGGCATGGTCTGCCTGAAACGGCCTAGGTTTAGTCGAAAGCATGTATGGACAGGAAATAGGGGTCGTCCTTGTTTGCCCTTGCTCCACCCAAGCATCGTTGTTGACTAGGGGATCGACAGCGACTATGACAGAGGTAGACAACTTCGCCTAGTGAGCTCGACCCCACCTACCAACCTCTCTGACCAAAATAAAAAGCAACAACAACTCAAGCTAAAACTTAGCTTTGTTTACGCATTTCTTTGAGTAAATGGTGTGCCAAGAAGATCGATCCTTCTGGACCATCAGAAGACCAATTGTTTGCTCATGGACTTGGAAGAAGATCATTGACCTTCGTCGCGAATTTAGGAAACTTTTTCGTTGGAGCATTGGTAATGGAAAATTGGTCTCATTATGGTTCGACTTGGCACCCTAGAAGACCTCACAACCTTTTCTTCAGTAATAGAGATATCTATCAATCTGACTTCTCCAAAACAACCACAGTCAATGATCTTGGCTTGAGGATGGGTTGATCATCTCTTTTATTGGATGGTTTGACCGTCGCTTTTATTGGATAGGCTGATCACATGGGGAGAAGCCTTACCACCTCACGGAAGATAGGGATCATTTTATTTGGCTTGGACACCCTTCTAGTATCTGCACGGTAACATCAGCTTGGAGCATTATTTAGCCTCGAGGTCTGTTAGTTCCCTGGCATTCGTTCATTTGGGATAGAATGATTATCTCTCTGCACCAGTTTCATCTTTGGCTTATGACAAAAAACAATGTTGTTTACATAGGTATTCTTATTATTTTGCTGCAGGATTTCGATTGCTACTTGTGCGTTTTGCAACCTTAGACCAAATTCTATAGATCATCTTTTCTTTGGATGTACAACCACCAACCAGCTCGCACATTTTTGGGTGAGTAAGTGTAACCTCCCATGGCAGTGCATATCGTGGACACAAACCCTCACTTGGGCTATTAGAACCATTTCAAGACATAGCTTTCATCAAACCATTTCTCCCTTCTCCTTAGATGCGCTTTGTTATATTATTCGGAAGAAAAGGAACAATTGCTTGTTTAGGAGCAAAGAAGTGGTTGTGCCTATTAGGAAGAAGAAGCTTTTGAAGATGATTAAGGATAAGGTCATTATATCATGGCCCATTGTGGATTCCCCAGGAATAGGTGATTGCAAATAAATTAGGGATTTGATCCCATTATCTTTACCGAGTTATCTTGCTGGTCTTGTATTTGGCCTTTGGCCTTATACTACCCTTTCACTCAGATGTATTCAGTAACACCCTCAGATGTCATTAGTTTTGTAAATTCCTACTTGGTAAGATCAATACAATTTTTACTTCAGAAGAAAAAAAGGAACATCGATCCATTTTGGGGCCAAAACAAACTTTTATTTCTGGTCCCCATTTTTATTTGAAAATCCTTCGACCTCCCTTTTTCCAAATGTCCGCCTCCTTCTTCTTTTTTTCTGGTCTTTTTCTCCCTTTTTCTGGCTCTTCCCATGGGCTTTTTTTTCCAAGAAAATTAAAGAAACTCCTAATTTCTAACAATTTTATTTAAAAAAAGGCCAAAAGTGAATTACCAAATCAGCAAAAATTTGGTGTCAACATACAATAAGAAATTACCCTTTTTGTACTTATAATATGTTTCAACATGATCTAGATTTAAACATGTTTAAATATGCTTCCAAAAAATTAATAAAAATTAATCTTTTCCATATTTTGAATTTTTTTTTCGATTTTTGATCAAGATCAATTAGATGATGAGATTGAGATTTAAGTTTCAATTTTCAAATAAGGTTTTGTTCAAACTATTTGATAAACCACAAGCAATTAATTGTGTGTTCATAAGTTATCATAAATAGAAATTTTCTAATATTTTATCTAGCTTTTGCGGTTAAAAATATGAGACCACAAGTTAAAATTAACAATCTTCTTTAGGTAAAGTGATAGCACAATGAGAAATATAATAATAGCTTGTTTGGTGTAATGTGTCATTTACATCGTGGATTTGATGAGAAAGATAATAAAAATATAGTCAACGGTTAGCTCGATAAAGAAAGAAACAATAAATTCAACAAAGGGAGAAGGGTATTTTGGTTAGTTAACAAACCAAAACAGTGTCATAGCCAAAATGGAGATGGAAATAGTGCCGCCCTACTTGACAAATTCCTTAAATATATGATTGTCTAGAGATTTATTTCAATACTCTTGAGAAAATACATAGAATATATTTTTTATATAAAAGTTGAGTGATGTATAGCCCTAGCTCTTGTGTAACAGGAGGTTTACTTTCCTGGGTGATTTTAAGGCCAGATTGCCTTATATCTACCTGGTGCAATCAGGACTTTACTCCTAAATTTGAATCCAAGATCATAGTGATTAGATCGCCATGTTAGTGATTTTTTTGCCAAAATTGACTAGAAAGACTAAATTGACATTAAAAGGTGCAGGACTTGAATCCAACACTTTGTTGGCACATAGATTTGAATCGAAGATCACAATAATTAGACCTTAATGACTATCAATCAAAGTTGGCTAGAAAGACTAAACTAGCATTAAAAGGTTTAGGATTAAATTAGCATATCATTAAAATATTTATAACTAAATTGATATAATTGAAATATTAATGACTAATTAGCAAATAACAAAAGTTTTAGGACTAAATTGGCATATTCAAAAAGTTTATGATTCAATTGGTTACTGTCCAATGTGTTGAGGATTTTTTTACAATTTTCCAAATATTTTTTTGACAAATTCTTCTAGAAGACTCCAAATTTCATGAAACTTAAATCCATCATAAAGTAGCATGTGCTTTCAATGTATATATTATTTGAGTAATGTGAGATTTTGTGAATTCATTACTAATTGTTTTAAAATTTTGAACTGTTAGATGAAGAGATATATATATATATATATTAAATATTCTAATAACTAAAATGAAGCACACAATCATCGAAGGTCTAAAGAAAGTGACCTTTGATATTTTTCCAGCAAAGATGGACTTCAATTTCGCACTAAGTATTAGATAAGTCTTAATATCCTTGAGATGTGCCCTCTGCAATTTTATTTTTTTAGTTTCACTATTTTTATCCACTTGTTTGAACGCCTATTTACGAGTTTCATGCATAGGCTGTGGAAGGCTGGATTATCCCTTCCGTGGCATCTGACTATTACAGCGGGAGAACATATTGGAATAAATTCGTGGAGCAGCACCAAGATTTGCTAGAGAGTGGAGAGAAGTGGATGAAGGACACAGCAGATAAATGTATGCTCGTCTCAGCTCTTGTTGCCACAGTATTGTTTGCTGCTGCTTTCACTGTGCCTGGAGGCAACGACGACAAAACTGGAGTCCCATTACTGTTAGGACAAGACTCTCTTCTTATTTTCGCAATTTCAGATGCGTTAGGTTTGCTCTCCTCCGTGACGGCCATCTTGCTATTCCTAGCCATGTTAACATCACGGTATGAGCCGCAAGATTTTCTCGAATCACTGCCGAAGAAGATCATTTGGGGCCTTTGTTTTCTCTTCCTCTCCTTAGCTTTCATGCTGATGGCCTTTGCTGCCACTCTCACGATTGAGCTGGATAAGAGAGTGGAGTGGGTTATCATTCCCATTACTTTGCTGGCCTCTCTCCCCGTGGCTTTATTCACCGGACTACAGCTTCCCCTGCTTTTCCAAATGGTTAAATCCACTTATGGACCCAGCATCTTCCGTTCCGAGGGCATTTGGGATGGAGTCAATTATACTAAACAAGATTAGAGATTGATGAATTTTATTTGAGGGTGTACGCCTTCATTATAGTTTCTGTAGCAGGGCCAATGCAATACTGAATGTATTCCTCAAAGTATTTAAATAATTACCATGCTTTATGTTTCCCTATCTCATTGCCACAGATCTATTTGTAGAATGATATAATCAATTAAAACTTTTAGCCTATACATACTTCAACATAACTACCACATGACGCAAGGATAACATAAATAATTAACGTTTCGACAAAACGACATAAACATGCACATGCTCCCTGAAACCATTCTTAATCAAACGATGGCTACTCAAAGTGTCAAGATCGGTTAATGGGGAACATCATTTAAAAAACCTGTTTCATTGACTCAATTTCGGAGGACGAGATGAGTGGAATAAGCATAAAATCAGAACAACTTCTCAGCTACTATGAAGATTCCTAATACTTTAAGACCAATACGTGGATTATAAAACTGCCATTTCTAGAAGCTAAAGTATGGGAATGGAACGCGTCGGGATTAGGTTGAGAATGAGACGGATACATTCAATAGATGTTCTCGCAATCTCCCTCTCGAGAGTCGCCTAAAAACATTAAAGGAATTGGGCATATGAAGTGAAGGACTCTTTCATATCGGAGCGCTTGTGATTTACAGCAATGCGGATCAAGTTGTTCAAGTACATCATTTGCAGGATGCGGAATCAATTATTGGGGTTTGGCCTCTAATCATCATCTGCATATGAATCCAGATCATAACAAGCGGAGGAAATCTATAGTTTTTGCTATTGTTTACATCCTCAGCTCATCGCGAGAAGGAATCACCAGCCGCGGCGACTCCGCAGGCAATAATATATCGAAATCAACATAATAACCCCATGAGGCGAGGCATAAGAAAACAAAAGTGCCAACCGCGCGTCATGTTATATTCCACCAAATAATTTTTCTCCAATAAAAGAATGTTAACCAGACAAATAGCAATTCGAACTTCCCGACATACAATCATCACCAAATCGAGACGCAAATAAAACCTTATGCTATCAAAAGGACCAAAAGCTGAGAGACAACACGAGAAAATATTGAGAAGAAAATACCACAGAACTACTAGAGTCATTAAATGTGTGGGCTAGGTCGGTAGATAGTCTATTCTAAATTAATCTATTTATGTCCCATACAAGTCTAGTGATTTACACTTGACTCAGTCATAAACACACCCGATCCAACTCATATTATTAAAATATTGTAATACGTTGACACTTAATATTACTCGTTTGGTAAGTTATTTTAAGCTGAATTTTGAGAAAATTAGTATTAATCAAAAATTAAAAATTCATTTTACTTTTGAAAAAATTCAAAAAAATTATCAATTAAATTTAAAAACTAAATAACGAAATAAAGGCTGATTGAAAGACTTGGCGGGAGTTTTGGGGGGGGGGGGGGGGGGGAAGGGATCAAATCATTAAAATTTGAAAAGAAAAAAAGAAAAGAGAAAAGTTCCGTCAAGAATGGATGGAGCAAGTAAAAAGAAGAAAAGGTGGGCGAATGATAAAAAAGCAGAGAAAATATTAGGACGTGTGTCACTCGTTGATCGGATGGTTTATTACTGACGCCGACAGTCAGTCCTACTAATATTTTCTCATTGGGACAGAAGAAGTGAGAATGAATAAAAGGAGAGAAGCGAAGGGGGGACGCGGAGAGAAGACGGAGGGGGGACGCAAGAGGAGAGGAACAAAAAAAAAAACGGAGAGAAAAAGAACAGAGAGGAGGAGGTAGACCAGTGGCCAAGGCGGCTCCGCCACGCTCCCCTGGCCAGGATTTCTAGTCTCGACGCCTCATCCGCGACTTTCCCCGTGGTCCTCGTCGTTTCACCAGTAAGCCACCACACGATCTGTTTTTTTTTTCTCCCCCGAGGGTCACGGTTCGGGCGTCCTGCGACTTGGCAGCGACTTTGGCTCAATGCCCTTTTGAGCGCGTCTGGCGGCCGCCGCCCTTGAACCGAGTAGGATATCCCTGCATCTTCACTCTTCCTAGGGACACATAATTCCCTATTTCAGACTCCTCGGTCTGCGGTGGTTTTTCACCAGTCCAAGTGAATTCTAGTCCATGTTCGTGGTTTTTTGCATGCTACTCGCACTTCCCGCTCACGCATTGTGCACCATATGTTAAGATTCAGTCTCGCTTGGCCATGAAACCAACCGTTTCTCACTCGTGCACCACATGTTTGCTATAATGTCCGTCCGGAGTTGAGCTGAGGCATTCTTGGATCCGTCGTTGTTCCGCGGTGTAGTTCGACTCGATCTTGACTCGCAGGGCAGTCATATGAGCCAAGAAGTCGAGTTGGGTGGTGGCGCTGCTCGTCGCGACCTCTGTTGGCGGCTTCGTGCGAAACATCAGAGTCTTCAGCTCCGAACTGACTTCGTGCGTCGCCAGGTCAGGCTATCCTCGTGCTGGGTTGGGTTGGGATCGTGGTTGGGCCCGTCCATTTTTGTGGCAGCGGCAACGGTTTTTGAGATCTCTAGTTGGGCCTATCGAAAAGAGGCCTAGTAGGGGAGGGAAGTTTGTAATTGGCCCCGGTTTATCACGAGAACCGGTGCTTAGGACTGGGCCTAGGTTAGGCCCTGTCCCTGTGTGTCTATTGGCCCCGAGGCGGGCTGAGACCCTTTTAGGCCTAGCAGTCCGGGCCCCTAGTCCAACTTGGACTCTTTACTTCAAGCTCGGGCCCAACCCAGTTCACAGCCCGACCCGGTCACTTTTTATATTATAATATATTAAATAAATAATAATTTTTTAATATAACAAATCCAAAAATTTAGAAAAAAGAAAAACATAATGAACTTTTTTTTTAGAGCCACCTAGGTTCGACTTAGAGCCCGCCTCGGATCTCGTATTAAAGTATGTGATATTTTAATAATAAAATAAATTAAAAAAAGTTTTGTTTAGGGTAGCTAGCCTTGCCATAAAAACCATATCCAAACATTATATTAGGCCCTACTTAATATATTAAACATAAGCTCTTCTTCAAAAAAATTGAAGATGTTGTCATCAACACACAACTAAGTGTCTCTAGCTTCCGTAAAGCTTATTAATCTGATTGCATGCCTATCTAGCTTTGCTTGTGTGGTTGGCCTCAGGGTAATTCAATTGGATTGACATGAATGTTCCTACTATCCTATTTCGATTTGATGCATATCATGGATTGCTTGAATGAGTGCTTGAATGCTGAAATTGGCGCATGTTAGTTGGCATGGTGATAGGGATTGAAGAAGTGGCACTCGTAGAATAGGTGGCATTAGACCGATGTCATTTTCGGTCTTATTTTGTAAAGGTCCAATCCAAGTCCATGAAGATTACCCTAATCTAAACATGCTCGAGTCTGTTATCATGTGCTTAATCTAATAGAATCCACTTAAACTTGGCATTACTTCTTTTAAAGAATGATTAGGATAGTCTAGCTTAGACTTCACTAGCATTAATATTGTTAGATTTACACTCACTTTTATTTTCAATAGCAATAGTCCGAGGGATCACGTCTCAAGGCTTATAACGAGACTATGTATTATTAATTACCCGGCAAGTTGCGGGTTTTACGTTCGCGTCATTCGATTGTTGCGTTAAATTATTTGAGTGTTTATTATTGCATGATAACTCAATACCTTGAGTGTTTATTATTATTATTTTTTTGGTTAGTATCCTTGAATGTTTATTTTTTTCGTACTGTCTTTTCAATAAATTGTGTGTTAATTTCTTTTTTAGATCAATTTAGTCTTGGCTTAGATTCGCATAAAAATGACTCCACAAAAACAATCGCATGGGTATTTAGTGACTTTGAACGACCTCTAGAGTCTTAAATAGTAGTTAAGAGTGCATGACCACCTTATGTTTAATAACCAACTAGTAAGGGGTAGTTAGTGTACCGAAATGTTGCTTATAGAAATGTTAGCATAAACAAGTTCCATACTTTAGAATCTCTGATTTTGTAGGGATCAAGGCGACACTCCCACGTCGACCCTAATAGGCTAGTTGCGACTCTTAAATTATTTTTAAAATCAAGATGCCTAAACGTCACCTGTGAGGGTCAGTGTTCGTGATCGATGAACCGAGTTGGATTACAAGTAGACAATGTGATCGAGCTGTCTTCTAGTGATACCAACTTGGGTCCTATCACGAGCGATACCTTTAAACCTATATTTAGTACCATTCCTCTCCTCGGGAACGTTCGGGTAGGTCACGACACGCTATAAAGTAGAAAAAAAGAAGAAGATATGTTTGCTTGTTCTTATGGTAGATGCTAACCTATAATTTAAGTGAGGTGCTTTTATATCCCCCTTAGGTAGACTAAAACTCTTTGATAACTGAATATCTTACCCATGTTTGCATTCTCCGTTTACTTTGTTTTTGAATGACTCTAACCAGTAGAGCAACCCAATGGCGATACAACCAAGCGAAGAACAAGGAAATTCGAATCCTGCAGCACCCCCAGCAGGTACATGTTCAAGCTTCAACCAAGAAAAAGTATAATGGAAAAGATGTGGTCTTGAAATACGCTGGAACTTATATTTCTCGCCGTTTTATTTCTTTGTTTCATTATGGCACAAAGATAACCCTGACGTTATGTAAGAAAAGGAGGGAGAATAAATTTAGTATCGGAAAGATTTTGTGCTCACTTTTTCTCCTGCAGATATTGAAAATGTTTGTGCAAGCAATGAACCAGCTTATTCTCAATCGGAAGGTGCTCCAGGTGTGTTATCCCTCAAAAGAGTTCTTTTCAGTGTGAAATTAGTATCTGGGGCAGATCTTCATGAAATTGTTCTTTTTTGGGACAATACTCATTGTCGGCAAGGAAAAAAGTACTAACTGAATGATCTGAAATGTTCGCATCCATCGCAGAAATATCAGAAGACGTGGTGGAAGAAAACTGTTACCGACCATTGTTGCAAGCTGCATTTGGGGGCGACTGGGAATCTGCTAAAAGATTTTTCGTTGGGAATTCTGCTTCTATGATGGCTAAAATAACAAGCAGATCAGAAACAGTGCTTCATGTAGCCGCCTTGAGTGCACAGGACCAATTTTTTAAGAACATGGTTGATCTCTTCTCTCCACATCCGGAAGCACTTGAGATGGTCGATTGTGATGGCCGCACAGCCCTCCACCATGCCGTCCGGTCTGGAAGGATAAGGATGGTCAAGGCATTAGTTAGAAGTAATCCTAAGTTGACGCAGCTTGCAGATAATGAAGGACGCGTTCCTTTGGCACTATCCGCTTGGGAAGCTTCTATGCATAAGGAGATTGCCTGGTTCCTGGCAAAAAATACAACAGACGATGGGCCAAGTCATCCGTTCAGCAGGCCCTCTGCGATTAAATTTATCGTAGAACTCACCTACAATGGTCATCATGGTAAAGATCACCATCGCTCTTCATCTCAATTTGACTTCATTGTAGACTTGGCTTATTTTCTGATCGACTTTGCTGCGAGGTCGGGCAGACATCACCCTCTATCTAGTCGAGCGGTACCCTCACTTGATTGCCTTGAAAAATGAAGTGGGTGATCATCACCGTTCTATACTGGACGCGTTGATGTGGAGGGCGTCTAACTTTCCCAGCGGAACCAAGCTCAGTGTACTGGAAACATTGATATATAAATGTCCGTGCTTTCTGCTCTCGCATCCCTTCATTACCAATTCCCTTTAAGAAAATCATACCCGACTCATCATCTGCTCTTTTGATTCTGAACTGAAGGTATTCCGGTGGACTTGGACTATAAACCAACGGATAAAAATTCGGATCCGGGTGGGTATGCATTTTTGCCGTGGGGCATTATCTTAGGACCTTCATGATTTGGAACTTTTAAGTCAATTTCCTTTAATTGATTCCCCCCCCTTACTGGCAAAAGAAACCGGAAATGATTGTTCCTTGACCTAGTTTTACTTAATAATGACCTAAAATCAAACCACTTTGTGAATTAGCTGTCCCCTGGGAATCACAAATATTCAATCAAATTATAAAGTCCTACAATGATATCCAATGACTGGTTTTTCTTTTCAACCTGATTGTAGCGCTTCAATGTCTTACAAGATCACTTTGGAATGCTGTCAAAACTGTAGGTACGCCACCATTTATCGTTATACTCTCTCTCTCCCCCCAACTAAAACTCTATGGCTTGTTTGTTTTTGACTTCTTTTATAAGTAGACTTGGATCTTTGGCATAACCCACTGGGTATACGGCCTGGTGGTAAATAAATTCGATGGGGGTGGAGATTTTTAGCTTCAAGTGTAGAGTTCGGCTCTCACTCTGACGCTTTATAAGTGGCAAAATAAAAGTCAAAGAGAGAATATCTTCACACACTGCTTGTGTTAGAGTAAGAAAGAGAAAGAAAATTTCTTTGCTTTAATTTGAAAAAGTATTTGCTTTAGGCCTACTGCCTGTGTGAAAAAACCATTTTACATTTATAATTAGATGAATGATATGTGTATTTGAAGTTAGTCTTGTAATTGAAATTTTTCACATATCAACCGTCTAACAGTGGATGTGTAGCTCATTCTTTGTCGCGTTGATTGTTCTAATAAAAGTCCTTCAAAAAATTATTCAGACTCAAATAAAGTTATATATGATTTACTGTGTAAATATTTCTATATTGTCCCAAACACCATCTAATTATTTAAAAAAATCATGCACTTCCCGAAACTTGTTCACAAATTTTGCCCGTAGTTGCATTTGTCATCTTCCCCCAACTATTGTATGCACTCGAAATACCCTTCGTCCTTGTCCCTTATTCTTCCATTTTTGTCAAAGAACAAACAAAAGTATAGCGTTTATGCAGATTTTTATCAAATTATAAGTTATTTTAGAATAGAGTTAAGTTAACTCTGCTCACTATGTCATTTAGGTGTTGCTGAGCATAAATAACAATAGAATGGATTGTACGATTAATAAGGTTTTTTTTTTTAAATTACTGGATGCTATGTATATTTGAATAATATTATCTAAAATAATTTCATACATGCAAAGACTAACGTGATTTACTGTAGCTGCATAGATGTCATTAGCGTGGTTATTTTCAGAGCTTTTCTATCAGGTTAATATTATAGTTATGTTCTCTTAATTATGATTAACATTGTAAAGGCTCGTTTGAACTTCAAGGAAGATCACTTTCTTCAGTTACCCGCCAATGGCTTCTACTTTCTTCACATCCGATTATTTTTTTCATCCATACATGATGACATGAACCCTTTCTTGGAAAATGCCAAAATGATTTTACACTTTTTTCTACTTTGCTTCAGTAATTACTAAAACTCACTCTGCATTTAAGGACTAAATCCCAATGGGGAAAAAAGATCAAAATGGCTTTTCCAAAAGCATAAAAAGAAAAAAAAGAATGAGATCATTTTCCCAATCTCCCACCAACCCAAGCTCTAAATGTGGGAAAATGCGACAATCAGTTAACTGTTTTGTCTGATAAAAAAACATTGGGATGCTAGGCTGGACTACGGTTTTTTTGCTGGATTATTGTTATCTTAAGTAAATTCCGATTGCCACCTCTTTATTTTCCGTTTTCAAATTTTCTTTCATATTTTGTAGTTCCTATGATCAAAAGGATGCACGACATAAAACTGATACACACGACGGTAATCGAGTTGGCAAAACGAATTTGCATTGAGATTTCTCGTAAGAACTCTATTGAGATCATCAATTTTATCCAAGAGAGTGACATGTTGGGTGACGCTACGTTCATGGGATACAGTGAAATCATGAAGCTATGTATTAAGTTTTTCCCGGAGCTTATTTGGGCCTTGTCTATTAATATGTTCACGGTAAATGCTGTGAAGTATTGGCAAGAAAGGACTCTGAGACTCTTTTTGAAAGTAAGCTCAACTAAGAAGTTGTCATTACTTTCCACGCTGACATTAGACGAATCGATCGACATGATGGAGGCAGTAACAGAGTATGTGGCAAGAGAGCGCTACACTAGTTTCGATGAGGTCAATAACGTGGCCAGAGCAACTTTTCAAATGCAAAGAGAACTGCAATGGTACAAGGTAAGCATCTTTCCTCAACCTCCCTTCTAGGCCACGTTATTTCCTCTCCCATTTTGCTAAAGACACTCCTTTTTTCTAGTTAACTTACCAAACGGTCCCTCTCTTCAATGTAATGTTTCTCTCTCCTTAATCTAGTTACACATTTTTCAATTTAAAGCTCACGTTCAAATACTTCAGAGGATGGTTTTGAGTATATTCTAACATTTTATTTCTCTTGCTATGAGATTGAATTGGTTATTGTAATTAATTACTTTCTTTATGGTAGAAGTAGTGCATAAGAAGTTAAACTTTTTGTGCTTATAATATGTTTTGACATGATTGAGATTTAAACATGCTTAAATATGCTTCCAAAAAATTAATAAAAATTAATCTTTTCCATATTTTTTTTTCAATTTTTGATCAAGATTAACTAGATGATAAGATTGAAATTTAATTTTCAACTTTCAAATAAGATTTTGTTCAAACTATTTGATAAACCACAAGCAATTAATTGTGTGTTCATAAGTTGTCATAAATAGCATTTTTTGATATTCTATGTAGCTTTTGCGGTTAAAAATATGTGACCACAAGTCAAAATTAATAATGTTCTTTTAGGCAAAGTGATAACAGGATGCAAAATATAATAATATCTTGTTTGGTGTAATGTGTCATTTACATTGTGCATTTGATGAGAAAAATAATAACAATATAGTCAGTTTTGTTGGTTAGCTCGAAAAGAAAGAAATAATAAATTCAACCAAGGGAAAAGGGTATTTCGGTTAGTTAACAAACCAAAAGAGTGTCATAGCCAAAATGGAGGTGGAAATAGTGCCGCCCTTCTTCACAAAATCCTTAAATACATGATGGTCTAGAACTTTATTTGAGAATATACATAGAAGATTTTTTTTAGTAATAGTTGAGTGTTTTATAGCCCTAGCTCTTGTGTAACACGAGGTTTACTTTCCTTGGTGATTTTATCGGCATATTGCCTTACATCTATCTGGTACAGTCAGGACTGTACTCCTAAATTTGAATCCAAGATCATAGTGATTAGATCACCATGTTAGTGATTTTTTTTCCAGAGTTGACTAGGAAGACTAAATCAGCATTAAAAGGTGCAGGATTTGAATCCAACACTTTGTTGGCACATAGAACTAGAATTGAAGATCACAATTATTAGATCGTTGTGTTCAACGTTTCCCGTCAAAATTGGCTAGAAGGACTAAATTGGCATTAAAAGGTTTAGGGCTATACTATCATATCATCAAAATATTTAGAATTAAACTGATATAATTGAAATATTAATGACTACATTAGAAAATTAACAAAAAGTTTAGAATTAAATTGGCATAGTTGAAAAGTCTATGATTCAATTGGCTATTGTCCAAAGTATTTATGATTTTTTCAACAATTTTCCAAATATTTTTCGACAATTTTTTCTTGAAAACTCCAAATTTCATGAAACTTGGTTCATCATAAAGTAGCATGTGCTTTCAATGTATATATTATTTGAGTAATGTGAATTTTTGTGAAATCATTGCTAATTATTCTAAAATTTAAATTGTTAGATGAAAATATAGTTTATTATTTAAATATTCTAATAACTAAAATGAAGCACACAATCATCGAATGTCTAAAGAAAGTGACCTTTGATATTTTTTCAGCAAAGATAGACTTCAATTTCGCGCTAAGTATTAGATAAGTTTTAATATCCTTGATATGTGCCCTCTGCAATTTTTTTTTTTAATTTCACTACTTTTATCCACTTGTTTGAACTCCTATTTACGAGTTTCATACATAAGCTATGGAAAGCTAGATTATCCCTTACGTGGCATCCAGCTATTACGACGGGAGAACATATTGGAATAAATTCGTGGAGAAGTGGATGAAGGACACAACAGATAAATGTATGCTTGTCTCAACTCTTGTTGCCACAGTATTGTTCGTTGTTGCTTTCACTGTGCCCAGAGGCAATGACAGCAGTTCTGGAGTGCCAAAACTATTAGGACAAGACTCCTTATTTTCGCAATTTCAAATGCATTAGGTTTGCTCTCCTCCGTGACGGCCATCATGATATTCCTAGGCATGTTAACATCACGGTATGAGCCGCAAGATTTTCTCGAATCACTGCAGAAGAAGATCATTTGGGGCCTTTGTTTTCTCTTCCTCTCCTTAGCTTTCATGTTGGCGGCCTTTGCTACCACTCTCACAATTGTGCTGGATAAGACAGTGGAGTGGGTTCTCATTCCCATTTCTTTGCTGGCCTCTCTCCCCGTGGCTTTATTCGCCAAGCTGCAGCTTCCCCTGCTTTTCCAAATGGTTAAATCCACTTATGGACCCAGCATCTTCCATTCCGAGGGCATTTGGGATGGAGTCAATTATATTTAACAAGATTAGAGATTGACAAATTTTATTTGAGGGTGTACGCCTTCATTATAGTTGGTCATTTGTAGCAGGGCCAATGCAATACTGAATGTATTCCTCAAAGTATTTAAATAATTACCATGCCTTATGTTTCCCTACCTTGTTGCCACAGATCTTTTTGTAGAATGATTTAATCAATTAGAACTTTTGGCCTATACATACTTCAAAATCTAAACATATAAAAACAATTTTCTTTAAACATTCAATATTAAAATAGGCTCACAGTCCCGGAATAAGCTTTTTTTAAAAATAGTTCTTTTTTTAGCTTTTCGATTTATAATTTAGATGCAGAATTTTATTTCCATCAGCTTAAACATTCAGCATCCAGGTATTTCAAAACATAAGCTATATGAACAATTATCGTAAACGTTTATCACCAAAATATGCACAACTATGTAATATAACTTGTTGGGGAATTTCTACAAAAATCGATTCAAAATGGCATTAGAATAAAGGCTGTCAGTATTGTCTTGCAGTCTTTCAGATCGTTTTGTTATCTAGCAGTCTTTAGATCGTTCTGAAGCCTAGTGATCTTCATATCGTTCTGGCGTCTGGAGTCTTTAAGACGTTAAGGAGTCTGGCCTCCTTTGCGTCTGCTTTTGCATCTATCTGCGTCTATACCTTCAAACACATAATGTAAGGTCTCCAAATAAAATATACTTGCATTAGAATGATACAATAACAGAATTGAAAAGCATAAAGAAACCGAGGCCTGTGTTCGACACAGTTTTCTTAAAACAGATTCAACGATTCAAATGGCTGCTGTATAAGAAGTGGTTGAGATCGTTGTTGACAACTTCACCCTAGAAACACTTGAAAGTGTGGAGGTTTCTTGTAAAAGTAGATCATCCTACAAACACTTGCCAGTATAGAAAGGTTGGAAACCACCCTAAAAACACTTGAGAGTGTGGGGGTTTCTTGTAAAAGTAGTTGAGTTGGAAGCCGAATGCTCTAAACCATGGCACTTGAGATGGTTGAATGCCTGAGATTGGTATCCGATGACCAAATGAGTCAAACGGATAGCGCCGATGATGTATACATGAAAAAGGAGATGAGAATTCTCCTGTATACAAGGATGGCGTGTTGGCTTCGTGCTTGGAGCAATGAGTGAATCTTGCATGGATTCATACGCATTATGTGCACTAGTATTGTGCATGGACATGGCATTCTAGTTGATCATTGATATCTATGTGCTAAGCTTGCGTTACTGAGCTGGACATGCCTATGCACTCCATAAACCAAAGGTGGACTTGGCCTTGTGGTTGAGATGGTGGCGGTCTTGCGGTAGCATAAAGTGTTTGCAATTGCACAACTTGTGATGAAAGCATTGGCAAATTGCATGTGCATACTGTGGTTGTGATTCTTGTATTGAATTCGTATGCGTTGAGCATGTGTTCACATGTTAAACAGTATGCTAAGTTGCAATGTTGGTTATGCGTGTGTGGTCTTGGAATGACGGCCATGCCTTCTGAGTCTGCGAACGTCCAGATTGTTTAAGGTCTAAGAACGACTAAGGTCTGAAGAATGACCAAGTTCTGGAGACCATCTGAGTCTGGGCATGACTAGATCATTTGAGTCTGAAGACGATTAGATGGATTGAGTCTGAAGATAATATGAACTAGAACCGAGACATTGCCAATGAGTAGGAGTGGTATTAAAGCTGACTTTTGACAGCGTGTGATGACCATAGTAGACACTTGCTGAAAGTCACAGCAGAGATGCTATGCCATTGAAAGGGAAATATGTGAGATCCCTAGGCTAGCGTATATATGATACTCTGCCATTGACCCACAAATAACATGGGTTGCACGCTCGCATGTGCCATGGAAGGCCGCAAGGATTATGAACTATAGGATAAACAAAGCTATGAGGGCTTTGGAGTCCCAAAGTGGACCAAAATGGTGGTGGCGAGGCGGAAGATGTGACAAAGTAATAAATGTGTCTAGGTCAGAAAATGGCTATGTCATTACGTAGATGACATATTGTTTGTTGGTAGTAATGATAATATCTACCAAGTGCATGTTGAATTCAAGATATGACATGAAAGATAAGAGACATGCTGATGTGATAAAATTCACAAGAATGTCAGAAGGTCTTATTTAGACCAGTCACACTATGTTGACAAGATTTTTGGAAAATTCAACATGAATGATTCTAGTATTGCTAGAAAATCTCTAGACAATAGTCTTCATCTGTCTAAGAACATAGGAGATGGTATTTCTCAAATAGAGTATTCAAGAGTATGATGTACTTGATGAGTTATATGAGACCAGAAGGTGCATATACGGTTTGCAAAAATGAGTAGATATATGAGCAATCCGAGTGCTGACCATTGGAAAGCAATAGTAAAAGTACAAAGGTACTCATAATGTACTCGGAAGTATGGCTTGCAGACCAGCTATCCTAGAAGGATAAAGTAGTGAGAACTGGATGTATGATATGAAAGACTTGAAATCTACAAGTGGATATATATATTCACTAGATGGTGTAGCCGTATCTTGGAAATCCTGTTATAGCCAAAATCCACAATGAAAGCTAAATTTATAACTTTGGATAAATGTGGTGAAGAGGTTGAATGGCTATGTTATTTCTTAGAGGATATTCCAAAAATGGGAAAATGGTAAGTCTAGACATATATGCCGTAGACATAATACCATTGAACAACAACTCTCAATTGAGATTATCTCTATTGACTATTTAAGGTCAAAGGATAATATTGCGGATCCGCTAACCTAATGGTTAAACAGAGAGTTAGTTGAGAAGTTGAAAAGAGGAATGGGACTTAAGGCTAGAGAGGAATGAAGAGTATAGAGGAAAATCCAACCTAGCTGATTGGAGATCCCAAGATCTAGGTTTTCAAAGGGACAACCTACCATACAGACTCATAAGGTCACTATGGGGGATAACCCTAAACCATTCCTCTAATATGAAAGTGACTATGTGTGGGGAAAAAGGTTAGCAATTATGCTAATTAAGTAGAGCAAACGACTTGCTCAAACTTAAGGCAATTTTGCTTTAATGATAAATAAGTGGAGCAAATGAATTGCTCAAGACTTAAGAAATCACCTATGTGAGAGTGAAGTGGGGCCGCTTCAAAGGAGAATTTTAGGGCTAAATTCTTCCTAAACTTTTACAGAACCAGGACGATTTTCAGGGCCAAAACGAACATAACCATGAGAACTGAACAAATAATTGAAACCTGTGTGAAGTGTATGGCTCTTCACATAATATGGCAGGTCAGTTTTCAAAGGCATCGTGTCTACTGGACTGCTAGTGAAGTAAGTATACTTTCACAAGGGAAGGTTTGCAAAGGGAGACTCCTACCTATCCTATGCAGGTTTCAGATGCTGAACTCTGTCATAGAGTCAAAATCAAAACAATTTTCATTCATGTGGGGGATTGTTGGAAATTTGAGATAAATTGTTGGGTGAATGAAAAATTGTTTCTCAAAGAACCCACTTGTGTGGGTAGTGAAAGTCCCACATTGAAAAGCAAGAAGAGTTGGAAGTGGGAAGTGAAAAGCACTAGTTCCACATTGGAAAGGAATAAGGTTTTGGAATGCTTTATATATGGTTAAACTCTTTTAGAGTGGTAATGTTAAAAGCACAAGCATTATGCCTCGCGCACACGCGCAGGAGGGTGCAAATTTGGTTCCTGTCGAACTTGAACTTGGGCACGAACGTATGACCTGCGTACATGAATGCAACCCTGAAATATGGGATTCGCGACAAGTCTCATTTTTCCTTTTGGATTGATGTTTTCCAACTCAAAACTGTTATAAGTTTGTAATGGTGGCTTAATGACGGAGGTTGCGGATTTAATGTTGTAATCGTTGAATTAATCCGTCATTAGTTTGTAAAGGCTGATTTAATTAGCTATTAATCCCAAAACATTTGTAATGGCTAAGTTAATTGCAGGAAACGTTTTTCCCCACATTCTGTTTAAAAAGGCTCTTACATTCTTCTTAGAATCGGATCCGAATGCACTTCTTTAGAGAAAAAGAATATTGTTTTAAAGCTTTCTCTACATAGCATTGCTTTTGACAAGTGTTCTGCAAAGAAGTTGTTCAAGTTCGCTGAAAGCTTCGAAGTATTTTTCTTCGTTGCTGTCAACCGTTGTATCCTGGGAAACAGACGTCTAGCAACCTCACGTGCACTGGAAGAGATGAAGCTTATTGTGTACTGGAGAGGACGAATCTGTTTTAAGGAAACTGTGTTAAACACAGGCCTCGGTTTCCTTATGTTTTTTTAATTATGTTATTGCATCATTCTAATGCAAATATATTTTATTTGGAGACTTTACATTCTGTGTTTGAAGGTATAGACGCAGATAGATGCAAAAGCAGATGCAAAGGAAGCCAGACTCCGTAACGTATGAAAGACTCCAGACGCCAGAACAATCTAAAGATCAATAGGCTTCAGAACGATCTAAAGACCGCTAGATAACAGAATGATCTGAAAAACTGCAAGACTATACTGACATCTTTTATTCTAACGCCATTTTGAATCGATTTTTGTAGAAATTCCCCAACATAACTTTCATCATGGAGCGAGAGATGAACAATCATTTGTAGAAAGAATTTATAGATACAAATTGTCGGTGATGATAATTACACCAAATGTAGACTTCAAAATGCGGTCTTTTCGGTGGATGGGATCTCTACTAGAATGAAACAAGTCACTCGGCCAGTGCAACCAAGAGCACCTTTTCGCTTCTTAACCTGAGCATCATAAGGGAAAGTGGTGGCCTCCTTCAGCTCGGAAGGCAAATTATTAGCGAACAAAGTAAAGTCCAAGATTGGAAGCTTAGGGTTATGACTATTGAAGCTGACTATGGCAAGAGCTGGACTGTCACCAGCATTCAGCTGGAAGAGCAATGGCCCCCGAGGGAAAATCATGCCATTGCCCCTGTCGATGTTTTTCCGAGTAGATGGTATTCGCAGACGACCAGATGAACCCAGTACAAATGGCGGTCAGCTATTACTCTTCGTGAAGGTAAATGCGCATGCTCTGTTTCTGCGGAAAATACGGACCGAGTGCTCAATTGTGCCAACGTGAAATTCGGTCGCCTTCGAACCTTTATGTATATTTGCATGCTTTGTCTCGCCCGTATTCTAAATTCATCATTTTTATTTTCATATAAAAATTATTTTTAATTTTTATATTTTTTAATTACTCATTTTTCTTTGTCCTTCTTTCTCGCTAGATTGCCAGATTGCCCAGGTCTCGATGATCGACCACAAGTAAGCTCAAGGTTCGCCAAACCAGTGGGCCTTGCCTGGGAGAGCTCAAGGCTCAGCAGACGAGCAAGGAAGAAGAAAAAAGAAAAGAAAAGAAAAGAAAATATCACGAATAATAAAAATGAATTCGCAAAGAAGAATTGCTTCATCTACATAAAAGAAAGAAATTTTTTTTTTACTCAAAACAGAAAACATTTTCTACACATTTGAAGATGTTTTTTTTTTCTCTTGATAAAAAATATTTTCCTTAACTAATTTATTTTATATGAAAAGAATCTGGGAGAGCCCAAAAAACATTTTCCTAAAAATTGTTTTTCCTGAAACGAATGGAGCAAGGAGAGATGCAAAGTCTAGAAATTGCTTGAGATCCAGGGCGATCGGTATATCGATTGAACTACTCAAGCTAGTGCGTTGTGATAAGCGCACTTGAAACCGATGGTGTGGAGGATGATTTTGAGCTTGATTTTGCGGAGATTCACAGACGGAGAAATTCTATTGTTTCTGTGTTCCTTTTCTGTTCAGTAAGAGAGTGCCGTAGATTCGATCACTGAAAGAGTGATTTCAGTTCAGTCGGATGCCATCAAGGCTTGAACCATAATCAAAATCAAGAGGGACTGGAGAGAGAGTAAGGAAGAAGAAGGCCATAAATTTTGTGAAAGTAAGTTTACTGTTTACTCGAGAGGAGTAGCCATGCCCCTGGGCCCGAGAAAGTACATCAATGAGCTGTATTTGGTGGCCACACATTGCTTTTGCATTTTCAGTTCAAGGAAATAAAACTTCTCGTGTCTTGAAGATTGGAAAAACTCACTTATTAAATCCCCATGCTTGGTTTGGTTATAATTCTAGTCCTTGTACTGTTTTCTGGTGACAACTTAGTCATTTTGTCAAAATTACAGGGACAAAAAGTGTGATTTCTCCAAATAATTCTAAAGATAGTGTTTTTTTCCTAAAAAAGAGCGATTTAATTAGACTTTCCAAATTATTTAGCAGTCACTTTTTCATTGGTCAAAACAGAAAACTCTAAACAATGTTTTTTAAGAGAGATATTTTAAGTTTGACACATGATTTTAGGTATAATGGACTCGGGTTACTAGAAAAACTATAATTGCGAGAGTGCCAGCTTAGTCGAATCAACATTTCTACCTCTTGAGTCGATTCATGTATCATTATACCAATTTTCTGTAAACAAAACCACCAATAAATTTCTCAAGGTGTTCAGGGTGCATTTGGTTCATAGAAATACTCCAATAAAAACTGTTTTATGTTGTGAACGAAAAAAAGTCTTTTCAATCGGAATGAAAATTATAAAAACACGTTTGGTGTTCAGTAAAAATTATGGTCAATTATGGTTGTTTTTAGGTTTAAGGATCAAAACTTGAAAACAAGGCAACCAAAATTTCTACCACATGTAATTTTCATTGAGAATTTTGGAAATGAAACTAGGCAATCAGGGAAATTTTCATTGTATATTTGCATTAAAGCTGTCTCCTCATAGAGATTCTGCCTTGAATCGACTTGAAGTTCTTTATTTTCGCTTTTGCTTTGAGCTCGACAAAAGTGAGGCACCCGTTTTCCTTTTAGTTTTATACAACTGAAGGCTTGTAAATTAAGTTGCCTCAAGCTCAAGAAAAGAAGCAACTTAACTTGCAAAGACTCAACTTGATCGTGGTGTCAATGAATGGAATGAACTGCAAGAAAAAGTGACAAAACACCTTAAAATAAGGAATAAGATTGAAAGCCTTAAAACTTATCATGAAAGTGCAATTGAACTTTTGAAAAGTGCAATTAAGTCCTAAACTTGTTATGAAAGTGCAGTCAAATTTAAAAATTTTCAAAAAGTGCAATCCGATCCTAAAATTTTTAAAAAGTGCATTCGAGTTCTAACTCTTGTCATGAAAGTACAATTGAGTTTTATAATCTTCAAAAAGTGCAACCAAATGAATAATTTAGTCCGATCAATTTAACAATAGGACTTGATTGTATTTTTTAAAAGTTTTATAACTCAATTCCACTTTTGTGATAAATTTTAGAACTTCATTATACTTTTTTGTCAAGTTTTAAGACTTTTAATGCACTTATCCTTTAAAATAATGATTTCATCATAAGGGGCTGAACCTCAAGATCTGTGACACTAGAGCTTGAGGTAACTTGCCTACTGGTATGGGTCTAGAAGGAATTAACTTTGTTACACTCAATCCAACCGCAATAAAGTGGGGAAAAAAAGGCTTGCTGCATGTAATTATAGAGGCTCTTAAAGGAGGTTCTTATATATATATATATAAGGTAGGAATAAACTCCCCATCAGGGAGACTAAAATTTTTGATAACTGAGTATCTTACCATTTTTGCATTCTCCGTTTACTCCATTGTGTTGAAAGACTCTCACCAGGAGAGCAACCCAATGGCGCCGCAACCACTTGCAGGTACTTATTCATGTTCCAACGGCATAAGCGATGCGGTCTTAAAATATGCTGGAACTTGTACTTTTTCATAGTTCTATTTCTTTGCTTTATAATCGAACAAACATAACCCTGCCCTTGGCTAGGAAAAAGAGAAAATAAAAAAATAATCAGTATGGGAAGGAATTTGTAATCACTCTTTCTCCTGCGTACATTGAAGATGTTCATGTAAGCGTTGGATCAGCTCCTTCCCAATCCGGAGGTGCTCCAGGTGCGTTATCCCTGAAAAGAGTTATTTCATTTTGAAATTGATATATATGGGGCGGATCTTCACGAAATTGTTCTTTTTTGGGACACTTCTCAATGTCTGCAAGGAAATCGTACAAGCAAAATGGTCTGAAAAGTCTGCATCTATTGCAGAAATATCGAAAGAGGAAGTAGAAACACGCTATTACCGACCATTGTTGCAAGCTGCATTCAAGGGTGATTGGGAATCTGCTAAAAGATTTTTCGAACGAGATTCTGCTTCAAAGACAGCCAAACTAACAGTTAGATCAGAAACAGCGCTTCACATAGCCGCCTTCAGCGCACAAGACCAATTTGTTGAGAACCTGGTTGAGCTCTTGTCTCCATATACGGAAGTGCTCGAGATGGTTGATTGTGACGGCTGCACAGCCCTCCACATTGCTGTCCTGTGTGGAAGGATAAGGATGGTCAAGGCATTAGTTGGAAGTAATCCTAAGTTGACACAGCTTGCAAATAATGAAGGACATGTTCCTTTGGCAATATCTGCCGTGGAAGCTTCTATGCATAAGGAGATCGCCTGGTTCCTGGCAAAAAGTACCACCAACGATGGGCCAGGTCAGCCGTTCCGCAGTCCCTCTACGTTAAAGACCATGACAGGTCTCACCTTTGCTGGTCATCATGGTAAGATCACCGTCACTCCTTATCTCAATTCCATCTGTTTTTCACTTCATTCTAGGCTTGGTTTATTTTCCTGATCAATTTTTCCGGTGAATTCGGACAGATATCACTCTTTATCTGGTTTGGCGGTACCCTCACTTAATAACCATGAAAAGCGGAGGCTCCTCTATACTGGACGCGTTGGCGAGGATGGCTTCTCACTTTCCCGGCGGAACAGGCTCAGTACTTTGGAAGCCTTGACATACAAATGTCCGTACTTTCTCCACTACTGATTTCCTTTAATGTTATCATAGCTGGCTCATCACTTACTCTTTTGTTTCTAACCTGAAGGTATTCCGGTGGACTTGAACTACAAACCAACAGATGAAAATTCGCATCCGGGTGGGTATGCACTTTTGCTGTTGGGCATTATCTTAGGACCTTTCATGATGTTGAACTTTAACTCCATTTTGTTAGATTGATTCCCTCCGTACTAGCAGAAGAAAGCGGAAACCAAACTGGTTGACCTAGTTTGACTTGAATAAAGGCCAGATATTGAACTAATTTATGGATCAGCTATCCCCTAAGAACAACATATGATTCAACCAATTGCATAAGTATCGTGTAACTTGATTGATTGGACCATGTAACCAAGAGCATAAGAATCAAATTACGAGGTCTCACAATGATTTCATATTTTGTGACCGGGTTCTCTTTATGATCTGATTTTAGGGTTTCAATGTCTCACAAGGTCACTTTGGAATGCCGCCAAAATCGTAGGTACGCTTCCATTTTATCAAGATACCCTCTCTATCTCTATCCCTCTCTCTTATAAGTAGCAAAAAGCTCATGTTATTCTTTGCCATAATTTGGGAAAGAATTTGTGTTTGGCACACTCCCTACGTGAAAACGCCGTTACACATTCATCATTGGATAAGTGACACGCGTATTTGAAGTACGTTGGATATATATATATATATATATATATATATATATATATTTTGATGTACTAACCTTCCAACAGTAAATGTGTTAACTTATTCTTTCAGACTCAAACAAAATTATTTATGATTTTCCACGTTAATATATATTTTTTTAAGATTTCATCTATTCAACAAATTCTAATTGTATAGGTCTCGAAATAATTTGTTTGGGCGGCCTTGGAAATTTTTTTCAGAGGCTACGAACTTCGTGGGTCCCAACAAAATTGTGCATCCCAAAATGCCACCCTATGTTGTATATCTTATACCGATAGGCTATTTGTTAGATAACAAAGGAGCTTTCTCCTCTTCTTATAATCCTAAGTTTCGGATTTATTGGAACCACTCCAAAAAATATCACACCGCAATAAATGAGAATGCACCAAGAGGATTACATGAAAAGGTGGCCCACTCTAAGCACGCAAAGATTAATCCAAGCACCACCTGATCACTGAAAAGATCCTATATTTCCCAAAACTTATACATAAAGGCGTCAAATGGGTGAGTCGGGTCGGGTCGGGTTTGGGCCAAGTCAAAAATGGTTTGACCCATTTTTAAAATGTATTATTAAAATAATTTATGCAATAAGATTTATTTGATAATTTTTCTAATTTTTTTGAAATGCTAATTATTTTTATTTAAAAAAAAATTAATTTTCTTGCTTTTTCCTCTTCCAGTTGCTAGAGTCTAGCGAGCTCATCCATCACCTCTTGGCTAGCGACCAACTTAGAAAGAAGGAAAAAGGAAAGAAAAAAAGGAAAGAAAAAGGGAAAATAAAACTAATCAAATTTTTATATTTAAAAAATTAAAAATAACTAGAATATTAGAATTTTCATAGTCTAAAAATGACTTGTTAAAATTAATTAGGTAACCCATTTATGACTCATTTAGAACCCATCCCATTAGGTTATAAAGTGACCCTTTGAAGACCCTTTTAGTATTTTAAACTAACCAATTTATGACCCACATTAACCAGTATGAGTTAAATATAGGTCTTTAACTCATTTACCACCTCTACTTATACACAAATTTTGCCGTAATTGCACTTGTCATCTTCACCCAACTATTGTGTGCACCCGCAATGCCCTTTAGCCTTGTCCGTAATTCTTCTATTTGCTGTTAAAGAGCAAAAAAAAGAAACAAAAGTACAGTGTTGTTGCGTATTTCCATTAAATTAGGTGTAACAAGTAAACTCCAATGTCACATACCATTATGTGAGACCTATGAATGGAGAAAGAAAAAAATTTGCTGCATCTATAAGAATATGATGGATTGTACGATTTTTATAAGATACATTTATTACTAACTGCTATCGTATTTGAATAATATTATCTAAAATAATCTTATATATGCAAAGACTGTTGTAATATAGTCTAGCTAGATAGATGTCATTAGAATGGTTACTTTCAGAGTTGTTCTATCAGGTTGACTCTTATGGTTATAATCTCTTAATTATGATTAACATTACAAAGCCTTGCTTGAACTTTAGGGAAGATCACTTTCTTCAGTGACCTTCTAATCACTTCCACTTTCTTCTCATTCATTTTTTTGTCCAAACATGATTAAGGATTAGCAAAAGGAACCGCTTGGACCGGACCAAACTGACCAACTTTGAGTGGTTGGAGACACCTTGTCCAGTTTCCAATTCAAAATTTTCAGTCCAATTCCTGATCTAGGTGTGGAACTGTCCACTCATACCAAGCTAATTATTTTTTTCAAGTATTCTTAGAAATATGTAAAAGGTGAAAATAGAGACCTTAGACTCGGCCTCGGAAATCAATTTACCGTCATGAAAACCGCGCATCTCCTCTGCACCAATCATGATGCAATCTAGCAATCTCAAATGGCGACAAGGAGAACTGCTTGAAGATCACCCCGACGTCAGAGCATATGAGCACGGAACTCAGGGATTTCGACCTTGATCCTCTCCATTGGGAACCATAGGAGCAACCCTAGTGCGGAGATCCTTGAGAGCACATCGATCTAGCCGTAGCTCAACATCCTTGATACGTTCTAATCATATGGTGCGTTTGGTTCAGCATTTCAAATGAGTTTTGGGGCTCTAAAGTCCATTGGCCAAATGTAAATCATATTTGGTTTATTTTTTGGAGGGTTTTGGGAATATGCAATTATATCTCCAAAATTTTTTAAAGGCCTTTAAGAAAATGTAGCTTTAAAGGTATTTTGAGAATTATTATTTTCGAAGTGCTGCTTTCTCACCTCTGGCAACTCCCCATTTGTTGCCTCCCGCCTCTGGCTTCTCCTTCCCTTTGCCGCCTCCCGACGACTACAACTCTCCCAACAACTCCGACTCCCCCCTGCCTTTGCCTCTAGCGACTCCCCCCTCACCCTGCAACGGCCGCCTCTTCCCCTCCATGCCCCCTCCCTCTGCTGCCTCCCCCCTCCCTTCCTAACCTTGACTCCAACTCGAAAGAACTTCAAATTGGCTACATTAAAAAACTTTCCAAATATATGTTTACCAAACAGTATTTTTTCAAAATTGTATTTCAAATCATTTTCAATTATGTTTTACCAACCGGTATATGTATTTCACCAAACTCCTTTAGGCTAAAGATGTTTGCATTTTCCCAGTGACTTTCCCTTAATGCTAAATCAAGCGCACTCGTAGTGCAGCCCGCTCTCAAACTTGGCGTTGCATGCCCCATCTTAGTAAACCTTAAACTAATCATCGGTGTTGATCTTGAAGTTTGCCAGTCCCTTTGGGACAAGGCCCATCGGGACGCCATGAGACTTGAGGATTTTGTAGGACGATGAGTGGAGTGAGGTGGGGAGGGATTGAATGAACGAGAGTAGAAGTGTGAGGAGAATGAAGTGAAGAATCAATTTTTCGTGAGCCGAGGCTTCTCTGTAATAGATCAGAGCCATTGGTTCCATTTACTTACTCAGGAACTAGACCGGACCGGTTAATTCAATATGGTATGGTTTGGTTCCCGGTTCTAAACATGAGAAATTGCTCTTTGGAGTCCTAGATGCGGTATTAAACCTTTTTTTGGGGTAAAAAATGATTTTGTAGCTTTTTTTTTTTAATTTGCATCAGCAATTACTAAAACTCGCACTTTGCAATTGAGGACTGAATCTCACAAGAGAAAAAAGATAAAAGTAAAATCCCTAAAAGAAATAGAAAAAAAGTGAGGATTGTTTTCCCCATCACCCGCCAACGTAAGCTCTAAATGTAGGAAATTGTGACAATTATTAGACTGTTGTTGGATGCAATTTGGTGTTTAAGAAAAAAAATTGGGAATCGGAGCCGAAAATCTTTTTTCTTAATACAATTGCGGCCCCTTAGTTTTTTTTTTCTTTTGACATTTTGTAGTTCCTATAATCAAGAGAGTTCATGAGGTGAAGCTAAGACACATGGCGGCAGTTGAGTTGGCAAAACAATGTTGTATTGCAATCTCTCGTATGAGTACTACCGAGATAAACGATTTTTTCCAAGACGGGGAGCTGCTGTTTCAAGCTACAGCCATGGGAATCAGTGAAATCGTGAAGCTGTGTATTCAGTTTTTCCCGGAGCTTATTCGGATTTCGCCTTATGATGCGAGTTTGACGGCGCTTGCGGTGAACTTTCGCCGAGAAAGAATTCTCTCTCTTTTTGAAGGTAAGTTCAACCAATGAGCTGTCATTAACTCCAGGGCCTACAAAGGAAGATTCGGATAGGATGATGGTCGCAGTAGCAGAGTATTCAGCAGCAGGACACTACCCTAGTTTTGATGCCGTAACTGCGGTAGCCGGAGCGGCTTTTCAGGTGCAAAGAGAACTCCAATGGTAGAAGGTAAGTATTTCAAGAAAAGACGAACAACCCTAGACAAATCGTAAATACTACCATTGACTCTTGACTCAAGTGACTGTAGAAACAAATTACAATGCATAGGGAACAATAAAGCACGTTGAAGTTCTAAACAACTCATTCTCGGACTTCTTGACCAGCTTTTAAAATATTTTAAAAAAATCTCCAAAAAAATTAAACCTTTTATACAATGGATAATTTAATCTTAAATCTTTTAATGATTTGTCAATTTAGTCTTAAATAATTCAATTATAATAATTTAGTCTTAAAACTAATTGACAATTTGTCAATTTGATTATTTCAATTAATTTTGATCGAAAATTATTGACGTGGATAATGACCATCCTATGTCACATGGACAACAGATGGGTGGCGCTAATATGGAACTTTTTTTTTTCATTTTTTTTCTCTTTTCTATCTTTTAATTCTTTTGTTGGTGACTCGCCAACCACAAGCGAGGGTGCGGAGGCCCTTGTCGTCCTCATTAGTTGGCTAGCGAGGGCCGCAATGCCCTCACCAAGAAATTTTTTTAAAAGATAAAAAATTGCAATGTTATTCATGTTAGTGCTGATCGTGTCACATAAGATGACCAGCGCTTACTAAATTGCCATGTCAGTGATCTTTAACAAAGATTGGCTGGAATGGTTAACTTAGCAACTTGTTAGAAAGTTTACGACTAAACTGAGGGATTATCAAAATGTTTAAAGATAAACTGAAACAATGAAAGTGTTTAGAAATAAATTGGTAAGTGGTCAAGAGATTTAGGGCAAAATTGAAAAGTTTAAACTGACCATGCAGTAAGTTTAGGATTTCTTGGACATTTTCCCCAATATTTTTTTCCATAAATTCCTTTAGAAGATTCCCTATTTTATGAAACTCGATTCATTAGAAAGTAGAAATATGCTATGCATGTATATACACATTATTTGACCAAAATGAAGCACAAAATCATCACCAAAGCCATGAAGAAAGTAACCTATGATATTTCGCCAGCAAAGATGGACTTGACCTCTAAGAAATTTTACATCTAAGTGTGGGATGAGTCTTAATCTCCTTGACATGTCCTCCTGTTTGTTTGTTTGTTTTTTTTTTCCAAATCATCAATACTTTATCTACATATCGAAATTCATATTCGTGTGTCTTATGCATAGGCCGTGGAAAGTTGCGTTAGGCCTGACTTGAGAACCGCCTACTTCGGGAGGAAAACAGCTTGGAATAAATTCGTGGAGGAGCACAGAGAGTTGCTTGAGAAAGGAGAGAAGTGGGTGAAGGGCACAGCAGATAAATGCATGCTCGTCTCAACTCTAATTGCTACAGTATTATTCGCTGCTGCTTTCACTGTGCCTGGAGGCAATGACAACCAAACTGGAATGCCATTATTGATAGCAAATGACTCTCTCTTGGTTTTCGTGATATTGGATGCGTTAGGTTTGTTTTCTTCCGTGATGGCCATCTTGCTGTTCTTAGCCATCTTAACTTCGTGGTATGAGCCGCAAGATTTTCTTGACGCGTTGCCTAAGAAGATCATTTGGGGCCTTTGTTTTCTCTTCCTCTCATTGGCTTTCATGCTGGTGGCCTTCGCTGCGACTCTCGAAATTGTGCTGGATTCGAGGCTGGAGTGGGTTATTATTCCCATTACTTTGCTGGCCTCTCTCCCCGTGGCTTTGTTCATGGTACTGCAGCTTCCCCTGCTCTACCAGATGGTTAAATCCACTTACGGGCCAAGCATCTTTCATGCTGAGGACATTTGGAACTGAGGCTTAATTATTGGACGGGATCACGCGATTGACAAATTTGAATTGGGGGCATAGGTCTTCGTTATAGTTGATTGTGGCGGGGCCAATATGATCATGTATTTCCTTAAAGCATGTGAGCAAGTTCTATGCAAAATTATGTTTCTCTACCTTGTTACCTAACATCTATTTATAAAATCATCTGATCAATTTAAACTTTCATCATATGAATATTTCAGAATAGATTCTATATATACATAGGAAATTATGTTCAAACATTTAGTACCGAAAGACGCTTCATTCGTGGAAATATAACTTTCAAAAAATAAGTTTCTTCTTACTTTTTACTTTGTCTTCTTACAGCAATTTTTCCATCAACCTAAGTGTGCGTTTGTATAAGGGGAAATGCTTTCTAGAATTAATTTTTTGGATTTTCAGCCATTTACTTTGTCGAAATTACTAGTCAACCAAAAATAATTTTCAAACCATGAAAATATTTATTCATAATATTAGGAAAGTGAATTTATAAATCTAACAAGGTGAAAACATTTTCTAGAATTGCTCAACTCTATTTTTTAATATTTTATGTTAATATTTTGTTTTATTTATTATTTATTTTTCCTTCTTTCTTAATCAGTGCCTAGCCACAATCACAACTCACCACAAGCGAGAGTAAACTTGCGCAAGGTTAGTGAGGCTTGGCCTTGCCACATTCCCGTGAGTTGAGTTGACTCAGCCTTGGGCAAGCTTGAGACTCATCGATTTGCCAAGGCTCAAGCTTGGCGGCATGATTGAGCTCACTTGAGGCCGATGAGCTCGAGCCTCACTTGATCCCCAAGCTTTGAACTCACCCCTGGCCGATGGCCGTGGCCATGTTTCCAGCTTGAGATCGATCTAGATGGACAGAGTCAACGCAAAGGGAGGCAAGGTCTTCAAGGATGGTGACGGCGGCAATGGTGGAGAGGAGGAAGAAGCCAAGGGTGAGGTGGAGAGGCCAGTGGGAAGAACAAGGAAAAAGAAAAAGAAAGAAAAAAGAAAATAATAAAAAGTATTTAAAATTTGAATTTTTTTTTGCCTAAGATAAAGTCATAAGAGTAAAATTATTTTCCAAATGTCATCCACACACCGAAAAATATTTTCAATCACATATCTTTAAACAAATGAAAGCTAAACATTTTCTTAGAAAATACTTACTCAAAATGCATTTTATTTTATCATGATGTTTTCCTCTAAGTAAACGCATTTTAGATGTGTATATATTTTCCCCTAAATAAATGCATTTCCGTTTGTTCTTTGATGCGGACGGAGAGCAACGGAGAGGGAATAAGAACGAGAAGAATCGCCGAGGGAGCGAGAGTTTTTGGAGCTATGCCTCCGTTCTCTCGTTTGAAGGAAAATTGATATTTGCCTTATATATTTTCCTACAAGAGGACGAAAATGCCCCCACTTTGTTGACGTGGGTGAGGATGCGTGTATTTTGGGGGGGGGGGGGGGGCGGGGTTTGTCAACATGAGGTATCAATATCCTAATCCCTAATTTGTGAGTTAATTTTTACTAGTGAAATTCAAGTATCCACGTAACTTAATTGATAAAATCTAAATGTTGATAACTGAATTGATCATCACGCAATATATTTAAGAATACTTGATAATTACCCCTAAGTAATTTACTTAAATGTTTATATCTTATAATTTGACAGCAATTCATTATCTAATCTTCACAAGAATTTAGATATATAAAATTTAGATATTTGCTCAGATTAGACATCTGCTAGCATTACTGGTTTGCCAAATTGACATCAGAAGCAAATCAATACAGGTCACCTGAGTTGTCATCATTCAAGTTTTACCCGTTGATATTTATCGATATATAGATCGATACTAAACTCATGTTTATATTCTTGTCATTTCTTTGAATTACATTATCTCACCCCCAAAATTTCGTGAGCACCTAAGTTTATTGTAAGCTTTTCCAATACGACATCATTTGCCCGAAATCCTTGTTTGTCTCAAACTAAATAGCCACCTTGAATTATCGAGCACAGTTATTCCTACCCGAGCATTATAGATCTCACGGAATTGACGAAGCAACATGTCTTTTATTCATCTAGTCAACATTGGACGAGCAGAGGGACGCATCTTGCTCCAAAGTCCAAACGGAACTAACAAGATAGAAAGCACCAACGATCGAATCTCCACTCCAACGACTCAAGTACAAACAAACGGAAGTACAGCCTTACAAGAAAAATCCATAGAAAGCCATTAACGGCGATCATCTAAGCCGACTTACTGTTCTCCTTATATTTATTATTTTTTGGTAGAGGCTTGCAAAGGTGGTGTTTGTTAATGGATGGGTTCTCTACTAGAATGAAATTAAGCCACTTAACCAGTGCCACCAAGGACACCCTTAAGCTCCTTAACCTGAGCATCATCAAGGAAAATGGTGGCCTCCACCAACTCGGAAGGCAAGTTGTTTCCGAACAGAGCACAGTCCAAGATTTGAAGCCCAGGGGTTGGACTGCTGAAGCTGACTATGGCGAGACTAGGACCTTTAGCAGCATTCACTTGGAAGTGCTATAGCCTCTGCGGGAACACCATGGAATCCCCTTTGTTGAGGTCTTCAAGTAGACGGTGTTCACCGACGAGATGAACCCAGCGCAGATCGACCTTTGGAGGACAATAATATTTGTCTCTTTAAAGTATATGAACTCCAAATGCATTTCCAGTTGGAACAACTCAATAAGAAGTTCAAAACTCTAATTATCACCAGAATCCGTTTTATGCTAAAAGTGGACAAAAGAACGTGCAATCTAAACTAGAATGTTTGTAAGTGTATTCTTGATGTTTTTTTTTTTTTTAACTTTTTGAAAGGTTTTTGATGGTTTTCTTTCAGAGTTAAATAAAACACAAAAACTGAACAGTTAGTTAGCTGCTGCCAAGATTTCCTTCCGAGAAATCGAGGTCAACCATATAATACCAATCATAGAAGATAAAGTATTAGGATGGGCCCCGTAATGACTCGATTGGGTAGGAGACAGATCGATTTCACGAGACATCGTCGCAAATCCCTTGGCATTTCCCCACATGGGAGCCGCCCGGACACATCAGAGAGCTGTAGCATCTGAAGTAGGACGGACTCTTCCAGCTTGGTTTGCTGGCGACGTACCATGAGACAGGTCAGGCTGCTCGAGCATATGTCATGTGCAGGACACCTACTCTTCAGTAGTCACCATCAACAAGTGGAATTAAATTCAAGACAAGTGGAGTTCCTGGCCAAGTAGGAATTTAGTGCAGATTTTAATGGTTTTCTGTAATTGTTTTACGTCCAGGAATCGCCAATCACCATCTTCATTATGAGCATGACCCACCCACCCGCGGCGACTCAACGTATAAATTATATTGAAGTCAACGTAACAACCCCATGGCTTTAAGTCGTGAGAAGAAAGAACGTTCCGACCATTTCTGTGTTTATCTTTCATCAAATTATTTTTCTTCGGCAAATGAATGTCAACTCAGTAGAAATAGCAATTCCAACTTCCCAGCATATACCTATCGACAAATTGAGTCTCTGTTAGGAGACTTTACGCAATCCAAAAATGAACTGAAGAGTCAAAATACAAATAGGAGAAATTACGTGATTCAATCGATGGACTGCAATCATGGTAAAAAACTAAGTGCAAAGATTTACAAATTGAGATACAATTAAAGAGAAAGAACTACCAAATCCCCTATATCCAGAAACTCCCGATGTCTCTCACATGCTCTGAAATAATATTGATATGATAGCTCTAAAAGAAAATACTAAAGTTAGTCAAGTCCGTCTATAAAACGGAGAAACAGAGAACGGAGAGGATGAGGTAGACCAGTGGCCAAGGCGACTCCACGACGCTCCCCTGGCCAGGATTTCTAGTCTCGACGCCTCACTCGCGACTTTCCCCGTGATCCTCGTCATTTCCCCGGTAAGCCACCACACGATATGTTTTTCTTCTCTTCCGAGGATCACGGTTTGGGCGTCCTGCGACCTGGCAGTGGTTCAACGCCCTTTTGAGCGCGTCTGGCGGCCACTGCCCTTGAACCGAGTAGGATATCCCTGCATCTTCAATCTTCCCTAGGGCAACATAATCCCCTGTTTCAGACTTCTCGGTCCGCGGTGGTTTTTCACCAGTCCAAGTGAATTCTTGTCCCTGTTCGTGGTCTTTTGCATGCTACTCGCACTTCCTGCTCACGCATTGTGCACCATATGTTAAGATTTATTCTCGCTTGGCCATGAAACCAACCGTTTTTAACTCGCGCACCACCTGTTTGCTATAATGTCCATCCAGAGTTGAACTGAGGCGTTCTTGGACCCGTCATTGTTTCGCGGTGTAGTTTGACTCGATCTTGACTCGTGGGGCAGTCATACGAGCCGAGAAGTCGAGTTGGGCGGTGGCGCTGCTTGTCGCAACTTCTGTCGGCAGCTTCATGCGAATCATAGGAGTCTTTAGCTCCGAACTGACTTCGTGCGTAGCCGAGTCGGGCTATCCTCGTGCTGGGTTGGGTTGGGATCGTGGCTGGGCCCGTCCATTTTTGTGGCAGCGGCAACGGTTTTTGAGATCTCCGGTTGGGCCTATCGAAAAGAGGCCCATCAGCGGAGGGAAGTTTGTGATCGGGCCCGATTTATCAAGAGAACCGGGGCTCAGGATTGGGCCTAGGTTAGGCCCTGTCCGTGTGTGTCCATTAGGCCCCGAGGCGGGCCGAGACCCGTTTAGGCCTAGCAGTTCGGGCCCCTGGTCCAACTTGGACCCTTTACTTCGAGCCCGAGCTTGACCCGATTCGGAGCCCGACCCGGGTCACTTTTTATATTATATTGTATGATATTATATTAAATAATAAATTTTTTAATATAAAAAATTCGAAAAAAAAAAAGAAAAAAAAGAATCTTTTTTTAGAACCACCTGGGTCCGACTTGGAGCCCGACTTGGATGGATTGGATATCTTTTTATAGTATGTAATTTTTTAATGATAAAATAAAATTTAAAATAACTTTATTGTTCTTATTATTATAAAAATTTCAAAAAAAAAAAGTTTTGCTTAGGATAGCCAGCCTTGCCTTAAAAATCCTATCCCAACATTAGATTATGCCCAACTTAATTAATCTAACACCAACTCTTCTTTGGAAAAATTGAAGATGTTGCCTTAGATGGACAAAAGTGTTTATGGTTTCCTTAATGCTTATTAACCTAATTGCATGCCTATCTAGCTTTTCTAGTGTGGTCGGCCTCAGGGTGATTCGATTGGGTTGACATGAATATTGCTACCATCCTATTTCGATTTGATGCATATCATGGATTAAATAAAACAAATGGGCTCCTGCACTGATAGAAAGGGAAGAGACAAGAAAGGAAAAACAAAAAGCAAGAAGAGGAGATCGTAGAGAGGGGGGAAAGGAGGAGAAGAAAAAAAGGAACTATAAAAAGAAGAGGATGAGACAGAGGAGGTCTTTGGGGGAAAGGAGGAGAAGTAAAGAAGGAAGCAGAAGGGAGAAAAAACACTCGCTTCGGCCATCTGGATCGGGACATCCCACCGCAGCACATTGTCCACGACCTCTCCGCCTGGTTCTCGCCGTTTTCCGGTAGGTCGACATCGCGATTCGACTCCTCCTCAAGGATCACAGTTAGGGTGTTTCACAAGCTGACTGGGACTTGACTCAAGCCCTCCTGAGCGCGTCCATTGGCCGTTGCCCCTGAACCGAGTAGGGGGGCCTCTATTTCCTTGCATTTTCCCTCGTAACATTTTACCCTGTTTCGATCTCGCCAGACCAAGGTGGTTGGCCATCAATCTGACCAAGCTACGACCCTCCGTTATGACACATTCGATACTTGCTTGAGTGTTCCCTCATTGTGTATCGTAAAGTAAGATCAAAGTCGTAAAGTAAGATCAAAGTATTGTTTCATGACAGAAACCGCCCAATTCTTCTTTGCGCATCACCTAGAACTACGGCCATCATTCTGCATATTTCGGCTCGGTTTTGATTTTGTGTGGCTGCTATGTGAGTTGTGGAGTCGATCCAGACGTTGGCGCCACCCATCTCAACCTTGGTTGGCGATGTCACGCCAAGCAGGGGGATCTTAGCCAGGAGAGGGCGGCCTGACCTCGGCCTCTGCTGGGTCGGGTCGCGCCCGCGCTTGGTCGGGTTAAAGCTGTGAAGGGTCCGTCGGGGTCATTGGTTTAGGCATTTTGGGCTCCGAGTTGGGCTGGCCTAGACAAGGCCTAGCCGACAAAAAAGAAAAGATAAGAAGAGAAAGGACTTAGATTGGGGCCCCCATCTCAGTGGCTGGGCCTGGCTGAAGAGGGTGGGTTAAGCTGGATGGGGCCACCATGCTGGGTTTGACGTTTGAGTCAGGTGGGCTGGTTGTTTGGGAGCTGGGCCTTTACTTTGTTAATTGGACTTGGAATTGGGCCTCTTTTGATTGAAGCCCAGTTCGCGTTCACAAGGAGGACCCATTCCGCTTGTTCGGGCTATTTAAGCCCGAGTTACCACGTTCGGGTCTAGTCCGAACCTGACCAAGTTCGGAGTTCGGCCCTTTTTTGATTAAATATTATAATATTTTATTTTAATAATATAAATAAATATTTATAATTAAAAAATCCGAAATTTTAAAAAGAATAATAAGTTTTTTAAAGAACTTAGCCGAGGGCCCGGGTCGGTTTGGAGCCCGATCCAGGTCCCTTTTTAAATATTTAAAATACTTTATTAAATTATAAAACGATATTTTTTTCATTAAAAATTTCGAAGTAGTTAGTCTTATATTTGCATAAATACGATCACACAAAAACAATTGCAACCTTTTAGGGCTTTAAAGGATGAGTAAAAGTACATAACCATTTTAATAGAAATGTTAGTGTAAACAAGTTTTAAGACCTTAGAATCTTTGGTTATGTAGGGATCGAGATAACACTCCTATGCTTCAATCGGTTTATAGTCGACCCTAATAAGCTAATGGCAACTCCTATAAATGTTTAGGTTCTTAAAGAACTTTTAAAATTAAAATGCCTTAATATCACGCGAGATATGAACTTGAGAGAGTCCGTGCTCGTAATTGAGGAATTAAGTTGGATTACAATTAGACGATACGTTCGAATGGTCTTCTAGGGATGCCAACTCAGATCTCTTTATGAATAGTGCCTCTAAATCTACCTAGCACCATCCCCTTCTCAAGGAGGTTTGGATAGGTTGCGACATATAGGGTGATTTTTATAAATATAAGGAAGGAGTGAATTCTCCCTAGGGATAACCAAATATCTTACATATATTTGCATTCTCCGTTTACTTTGTCGTTGAAAGACTCTAATCAGGAGAGCAACCCAATGGCGCCGCAATCAAGTGAGAAACAAGGGAATTCGAATCATGCAAAAGAACCTGCAGGTATAAGCGATGTGGTCTTAAAATATGCTACAACTAATGTTTTCTCATGGTTACCTTTTCTTTGCTTTATCATAGCACATATATGAACCTGACCTTGTCTAGAAAAAGAGAAAAAAAAAATCATTACGAGAAGGACTTTGTGCTCACTATTTCTCCTGTGTATTTTGAAGATGTTCGCGTAAGCATTGGATCATCTCCTTCTCAAACCAGACGTGCTTCAGGTGCGTTATCCCTCAAAAGAGTTATTTCATTGTGAAGTTAAGATCTGGGGTGGATCTTCATGAAATTGCTCTTTTTTGGGACACTTCATAATGTCTGCAAGGGAAATGTATGGACAAAATGGCCTCCAAAGTTTGCTTCTACTGCAGAAACAGCGGAAGAGGAAGAGGAAGTGAATGGACACTATTACCGACCATTGTCACAAGCTACATTCAGGGGTGATTGGGAATCTGCTCAAAGATTTTTCGCACGAGATTCTGCATCAAAGACGGCCAAAACAACAAGCAGATCAGAAACAGTGCTTCACATGGCCGCTTTGAGTGCACAAGACCAATTTTTCGAGACCCTGGTTCAGTCCTTGTCTCAATGTCCAAAAGTGCTTGAAATGGTTGATTGTGATGGCCGCACAGCCCTCCACAATGCTGTACTGAGTGGAAGGATAAGGATGGTCAAGAAATTAGTTACGAGTAATCCCAGGTTGACGCAACTTCAGGATAATGAAGCACGTCTTCCTTTAACAATATCTGCTGAGGAAGCTTCTATGCATAAGGAGATTGCCTGGTTCCTGGCAAAAAGTACAACAGACGATGAGCCAAGTAAGCCCTTCAGCAATCCCTCTGCGATTGATACCTTGATAAGTCTCACCAACGCTGGTCATCATGGTAAGATCACCATCACTTTTATCTTAATTCCATCTGTTTTTACCTCCATTCTAGACTTAGCTCATATTCCTAATCAACTTTGCTGGTGAACAGATATTATCCTTTATCTAATTGAGCGGTACCCTGACTTAGCTACCATGGAAAGCAAAGGCGAGTCTATAATGAGCATGTTGGCGACAAAGCATTCCCACTTTACCAGCGGAACCAGGCTCAGTGTATTGGAAGCATTGATATATAAATGTCCGTGCTTTCTTCACTTGCATCCCTTCATTACTGATTCCCTTCAAACACAGCATACCTGGCTCATCACCTGCTCTTTTGTTTCTGAGCTGAAGGTATTCGGGTGGACTTGAACTACAAACCAACCGATGAAAATTCAAGGAATATGCAAACGTCAATGGATCGGGGTGCGTGCGCATTTTTACAGTTGGGATTGATCTAAATTAGGACCTTCAATGATCTTGAACTTAAGTCAATTATCTTAGGTTGATTCCTTCCCTACTTGAAAAGGAAATTTATATTCTAATTCCTTTACCTAGGTTTACTTAATGGCGTGAAAGCGAACGACTTTGTGGATGTGCTATCCCGTAGTTCAAGTGTTCAACCAAATGCATAATTAGTTTTTAACTTAATGGAGAATCTAGCGAAGGAATTATGACACAATTAGTACAGGAGGAGCTACAAAAGGAAGCTGAGCTACATTGATTAGGGTCCTTTATCCTCATCCATCGCTCAGAAATCCAATTATTGATCCATGTAAATGTGATAGTTGTGTACTTTGATATCTATGGTTATCAACCACTATGGTTGTCGGATCCCAGTATTAAAGTATTTTCATTCCACATACTCACTATGATTTGGGATCCAATGATCTAATTCTCTCTGCGACTTGATTGTAGCGCTTCAACATTTGAGGTCATTTTGGAGTGCCATCAAATTTCAAGGTATGCCTCCAATTTATTAAGATGCTATCACTGTCTCTATATCTCAGTCTCTCCCGCAAAAGTTTATGGCTTGTTTGTTTGTTTTTTTTTATCTTTTTTATAGAAAAAAAGTTCCCACTTAATTTTTTTTCCGCAAAATGAAAAAGAATTTTTATAAGGATCACCATCCACCTGGAAAAAAGAAATGGCCTTCGTTGGATGAGCACTGTGCATTTTGAGTTAGTTTTGCAACAAAATTTTTTCATGTGTCGACCATCTAATGGTAGACCTGTAACTTACTCTTTACAGAAAGTGGACCTAATAAAAATTCTTCAAGAAACTATATTCAAACAACATTTTATATGCTATTCACCAAATACTAGTCGCAAGAGTCACGAAATTAAAATAAAAAAGTTAAGTAAATCCTTGGAATTACAAATTGAGGCGAGATCAGAAGTTGTTAAATACCAGTTATGTCAGCCTAGAGCTCCTCCTTCAATCTTTGATTAGCGAAATCATGTTTGCTTCATCATCTCTATCAAGGATGTAAATCGTTTTGAGAAGATACTTTGTTTCATTGCCGCTTCATCTCAATAAAACACAGTAAAACCACGGTAAAATACTTTGAGAGGGTGCAGAAATTGGGCATAAGACCGGAGGAAAGCCCCCGCATGCCTGACTACTCTCGCCACATCACCCATAAAATAAGAGTGAAATAGATCAAGGAAAGGGTTTATCATTTAAGGGCATTTAATATAGTGAATTTCCGCTTTCGTTTGGCAACTTCAAAAGGACGCGAGAACAGAATTATTTAAGATGATTTTATATATGCGAAGATTACTGTTACTCACTCTAGCTAGACACATGTAATTAGCAAGGTTATTTTCAAAGATGTTCTATCACATTAAGACTTCTAATTGTGTTCTTTAATCACGATTTACATTCTGAAGGGAAAAAGTCAATCATTCAGAAACATTCTTTCGGTTGAATTTCCTTATCTTTCTAAATTAATGAAGATGTACCCCTATCCATCATCCCTTCTTTCCACCCTTCTAACACGACTTCAAGGAAGATCACTTTCTTTATTCATCCTCTCATTACTGCTGCTTTCTTCACATCCTTTTTTCTCCTAATCTTCCCAAACCCACACTTGGCATTTGAGGACAGAATCCTTTAAAAAATGATAAAAATATCCTTCCTAGAAGATTAAAAAGAAGAAGAAGAAGAATGAGATCGTTTTCCCAATTACCCATCCACCCAAATTCCAAAATCGGTAGGAGTTCTGTGGGAAAACATAACAAAATAGTGAATCGTCGTTAGATACAATTTTGATTGCAAACCTGAAGAACCTTATCTTTTAGTACAATTCGAGAGCCGCCTCTTTGTTTTATATTTTCCTTTTTTCTTTTTTCTAAAACATTTTGTAGTTCCTACAATCAAGAGGATTCAGGAGGTGAAGTCGAGACATGTTGCGGCCATCAAGTTGGCAAGAGAACTTTGCAATAGGCTCTCTTCTAAGAAAACTATGAAGATCACTCATTTTTTCGAAGTCGGAAATATATTGGAAGAAGCTACAGCCAGGGGAATTAGTGAACTCGTGAAGCTATGTACTCAGGCTTTCCCGGAGCTTATGCGGATTTCATCTTATGGTGATACGTTGACGACAAGGGCCGTGCGGTATCGCCAAGAAAGGATTCTCAGACTCTTTTTGAAGGTAAGCTCAACCAATGAGTTGTCGTTAGTTACGGGGCCTACAAAGGAAGAATCGAGGACGATGATGTCCCAAGCAGCAGAGTACAAAGCATCAGAGTACAACCCTAATTTCGATGCTGTAACTAATGTTGCCTGAGCAGCTTTCCAAATGCAAAGAGAACTCCAATGGTTTAAGGTAAGTATCTTGCCTCTCATATATTTAATAACCCCTCTTAACAATAATTATCATACCTTCTTGACAAATTTCTTTGTATATCATGGCTGGAACTTTATTTGGATAGTCTCAGGAAGATAGCTAGCACTTTTTTTTCCCCTTAAATAGTGGTGAGCCGATGTCTTGTTCAACTTTCATGCACCTCAATGTTCACTTCTTAGGTGATTTTTAGGGCTCATTATCCCGTGTTGATATGATGCATTCAATATTTTACTTTTAAAATGCTTCTGACAAGAATTGATGTCCACGAGGAGAAGAATAAAAAATATTGCCATCTAAGCCAAAATGTTGCTGGTACATAGAACTTTTAAATTCCACCTGCTAAACATAGATCGTAAATTAACTTAAGAAACAAGTCTATATTCGTAGAACAATTGACAGAAATGGAGGGAGATTTATTAGAGAAATTGGGACACTACAAATTGATTGAAACTCATCATAATTAGATTGCATGTAAATTTTATTAATTAAACGTGATCCACCACTTAGTCTAATCCAAGTGACTCTTTCATGGATCCGACTGACTCTTTCTATCGGTGTCTTCCATGATGCAATTAGGGGCTTATTGTGCAAATCGTTTCATGTATAACCCACATATATTAATTTATTTAAATCATTTTTGCTTATATTTTCATTATAGCTTTGCTAGTTCCATTTTCTTGTCATATTTTGTATCTAAGGTTAAACTGTAGTTCAAAATTAATTAGATCTATGTACATGGGTAATGATGTAATTAAAGTAATATGACACGACTTTTCTCAATCAAACGGTTAGCTAAGTTAATTTATGGCCACTACTTCTTTTCGGATACCTATTAATTCAAGCACATTTCTAGGTAATTAAGTTAGCTATTAATTGGAATTGTGTACTTGCAAAACATTGTTAAAAATGATATTAAGAAGCTTTTACAATATATTTACCTTTATTTCATTACTACCCTCTGTTCTCTGTCTTAAAAAAAATTGGGAAACTTACGTAAAACAAGAGTGCTAAAATTTGTGCCCATCCTGCACATGCGTATCAAAACTTTTGATTCATGCTCTAATTAATCCTAATAATTGTCGATCTCCTCCACACTAGTCCTTCCGTTGGCCCTATCAACTTTTAATGGACGGTAATTCTATGTGGCATTTTATTGATTATTTTTTCATAAGTGGCACCGATACCAAGCAAATTAGGCACCATATCACAAAAGCTAAAATTAAAAATAGAATAGAGAATAAAGGTTAAAAAAATAGAGAGAGCCATCATTGGAAGAGGAACAAGAAGAGGGCACCCCGCTGGCAAGGTTGGAGGATCTTTGTTGGGGTTGCTTCGGGTGCAGCAACCATAGTGGACCACCGACGAGGGCCGGCCGACCTCGTCTGCTAAAAGCAAGGGCATGGGCCCTCACTCTATCGTGGCGGGACGCAGCTTGTCAGCACCTAGCAAGGGTCGACCGGCTGTCTTGCGAGCATCATATCCGACACTACAGGATACCCATGAAGCATCCTCTAAGCCCTATAAATTGATTAAAATCCATGGCCTTGGCGTAGGTAGCTGATCATAAATTAGAGCAGGTTGTTTGTAGTTGATAGGATCTAAGTTGACTCCTAGTCCTACACTGAAGTTAAGTTGCGTCTTTTCACAGTAAAATGTAAAATGCGAAAAAGAGAAATGGGGATGTTTCGTATATTTCGATAGGTTATAATAAAGAGTATGTAATCCTAGGCTTTATTAGATGATAATTTTGATAACATATCAATCAACTATATGCACAATCAAAGAGAGATATGGAGATTCTATATGATACATGCATTATCATGAGAGATAAAAATTAAGGGAAATATCTTAATTATTTCTAATGTTCCCTCAAAATCAAAGAAGATGACTTGAATTTGGATAAAAGGTCCGAAAATGCCTAGGTGAATCACCAAACTGGCTCGGTGAGCTGAAGAGAGTACATAGTCAAAGGCTGTCATTGAAGTAAGAGGTTGTGGTTGCTGTGCAGGCCACGCAATATAGAATAGGTCGACATGGTAATTGAACGAGATGGACAATGTTCAGGATCGATATTGAGAGAAATACTAAAAGTTATTGAGAAAGAAAGGGACACAAGATAAGAGGTTTGTACTCAAGGAGTCAAGTGTGCACTAAGTGCTTCTTGTGTGTCTCTAGATTGTTACTCTAATAGCAAGATAAGAAACGCGAAAGAAAGAAAATATTCTATATAGTTCAACGAGTACCAATAAAGACTATATGGCATTATTAGATTAATATCACGGTAACATATCAAACAAATATATACATAATTGAAAGGAGATATGAAAAAATCTTTTAGACATAGGCTCCATCACTTGAGATATATAAGTAGGGGATATATCCTAAACGTTTCTAATGTTTGGATATTTGCATAATAAAATTCAGCTTCATTAAATAGTTAATTTTTTAAAAATAATTAACAGAGATTTTATAAAATATCATATGGTAATATAGTGGCCCCTTCACTGTCTTCCCATCATATATTTTCACATTTAGCTAGGTCAAAGTTCAACTTGCATGCTAGGGAAAAACCATACATCATCTAGTAACTTAAAATTTTACCATGCACTCATGTAATGAATTATTTAATTTACTTTTCAACAAAAAAAAATCATATAATGCGAAGACGTAACTCCCACCTACTGTGCACGTTTCATGTAGTTCTTTTTAACATCCGATAGAGCAACATGAATAATATTTTCTTTATAGAAATTTAATCGAATTTATGGGCTACAAATTAATGAGAAAACGATAAGGGGTAAATATAATTTTTATTGGGTTATTTCTAGTGGATGAAAAGCCATATGAAAAACACACGACGACTACCAAATCAATCACATCAATCAATCAAAGATAAGAAGTAGGAGAATTTTGTATATGAAGCTAGTATCCTTCCTCGAAGAAACCATCCCAAGTGCGGAATCATTGTGCCTTTTTTCTTTCCCCGAGGCGGGACTCCGATAGGCTTGTATTGTTTAATGGGCATAATAAAAGAAATAGATGGTCGGGATTGAATCACGATCTGTAGGGAAAAGATTAGTGAACAAAATAAAAGAATTTAGAAAAAGGTGTAAAAATTGGGTGAATAAGTGGGGAAAGCGACTTGAGAATTTTAGAACTTCTGCTCGATAAATAATCAGAGAGAGAGAGAGAGAAGGGTGATGTTTGGAAGGATGTGTGATCCAAGGGGACCAAATGAATAATATGTCTAGTTAAAACTCGAATTGTGCCCTTTTGATATGAATTTCGCAATTAATTGGGTAATTTTGAAATAGAAAAAGTGAAGAAACACCTCACACATTTTAATATTATTTTACTAACCTTGAAATCTTATCTTAATAAAATACTAATAAAAAGTGAAAACGGATAATTTGAAGAAGATGTTGTAATGTTATCTTAGGCGAAAAGTAACAGGTTCTGATGCCGAAAAAATGGAGATTTAGAAGGTAACAAAAGCGACAAAGGACATCTAATAAATCCATTTCACCATATAAGGGATGTGATAGGATAGATAATCACCACCGTACAACTCTACTTCAAGATGTAGGGCATATGTAGGTTAGATGCTCAACACTTAAAGAATCCATCTCAAGATAGAGGGCATGGAACCCACCACTCAATAGAACCGACCAAATAACTAAAGATTAGTGGGAACTTTAATCCAAGATTCCAAAAATTCATTAAAACACCCACGGACACTCAATAAAATCTTAGAGCAATTTATTTAGATTTGTTGTAAATACATCGTATGATGTGAATGTATCACATTTATTATTCAATGAATAGTTCTGTATATTCCCTCTCACAATGTACACGATCATCTTCTTCATTAATGGTATACATGAACGAAATTTGTGCATTCATGTATGCATTCATGTATAATGTATCTATATTATTCATGTACCATCTAGCTTATAAATGGAGGCTTTGTAGAAGATGAATAATAAGAGTTAACATTTACTCTATATTTTTCCTCTCTCTCTCTCTCTCTCTCTCTCTCTCTCTCTCTCTCTCTCTTTGAGTTGACTCCAAAGATCACCGTCGCCATCTACTTTTACAACAAGATTTACAATTTGGCGACATTGTCCCAAGTCATTAACTTTTATTTACCAAATAAGACTATCAATCCCTGGATAAATCAGAAAAATTAGTACATAAACAATACCATTGACTCTTGATCAATGTTCTATAGAAATATTAAATGACCCATTCTCATAATCCTTACCAACTCTTCGTATTATTGTCAACAATTTCCTCAAGAAGACTCCAACTTGTAAGACAGTACATTTATTTGATAGTGGACGCGTATTGCTTTCCATTCTATGTTATTTGACTAAATTGAAGCACAAAATTATCATGAAGCTGCTTACTTTACCAAAAAAAAACAAAAAAAAAATTTATCATGAAGCTTGGATGAGAGTCAGTCTTGAAATTATGCCCCTAGAGATAGACGTGACTTCTAAATAATTTCACATTAGGGGCTGGATAAATCTCAGTGTCCTTGATTCGTTCCTTCATCATTTTTCCCTGATCGATGGAAATACTTGTCCTCCAGGCTGTGTCACTTTCGTTAGGGAAGTACAGGCTATTCCAAGACACTAACTTTTTATTTCCCAAGAAATGACCAACCAACCTTAGACAAATCATAAATCCTAACATTAACTCTCAACTCACATGACCCTATGAACAAAATACAATGCATAGGGCTCACCATAGCACATAAAACTGCTATAAGATTCTTTCTTGGATTTCCTAATCAGCTCTTGACATTTTTTTTTCATAAATCTTCTAGAAGACTCCATATCCTATGATAATTGATTCATTTGAAAATAGAAACATGGCGTTTTACTTACATATATTGTTCGACAAGCGCGAAATCATCACTGGAGCACATAAGAAAGAGACCCTTGAAATTCTGCCAGCAAAGATGAGCTTAACTTCTAAGCAATTTCACATTAAATGCTGGATAAGTCTTAATTTCCGGAGATGTTCCTAAGTCTCTTTTTTTTTTTTGAAAGTTTTCATTAATTTATACACTTATTGTAACTGGTGCACGTGACTTTCGCATATAGGCTGTGGAAAGTTGCGTTATCCCTAAAATGAAATCCTTCTATATGGAGGGAAATACATATTGGACTCAATTCGTGGAGCAGCATGGAGAGTTGCTTAAGAATGGTGAGAAGTGGGCGAAGGACACAACAAACTCATGTATGCTAGTATCAACTCTAATTGCCACGGTGTTGTTCGCTGCTGCTTTCACTATGCCTGGAGGTAACGACAACAATACTGGAGTCCCATTGTTACCAGAACACTTTCTTGGTTTTTGCAGTTTCAGATGCCTTAGGTCTGTTCTCCTCCGTGACAGCCATCTTGCTATTCCTAGCCATCTTAACTTCACGGTACGAACCGCAATATTTTCTTGAATCGTTGCCTAAGAAGATCATAATGGGCCTTTCTTTACTCTTCCTCTCCTTGGCTTTCATGCTGGTGGCTTTTGCTGCAACTCTCACGATTGTGCTGGATAAGAGACTGCAGTGGGTTTTCATTCCCGTTACTTTGCCGGCCTTTATCTCTGTGCTTGTATTCGCAAGACTGCAGCTTCCCCTGCTAATCCAAATGGTTAAATCCACTTATGGAACCAGCATCTTTCGTCCTGAGAGCATTTGGGATTGAGGCATAATTATTAGATGTGCGAAGTGATTGACGAATTTGATTTGTACGGTATAAATCTTTCTTATAGTTGATTGTGGTAGGGTGACGCAGCGTTCGCGATAAATTCGAGCAAAAATCGCTCTCAAAGGGATGAACCCTAATTTGATAATTCTGAAATTCCAAAAGTCTGGCGGCCAGCCTCCAAAAGAGGTCTAAATAGCCTTTTGGAAACAACAAGCCCTAAAACGACAAATTACCAAAATGCCCTTAAAATAGTTTAATTCCGAAAATGCTAAAATAAATGGAAAAAGCATCTAAACGATCTCAGATCGCAAAAATACGGCGGGGCTGGAGGCAAAGCTCCAGCCTTGATGACTGGACCGTTTCCTTGCGACCCACCAAAATTCAGCTCATTCCGGGTCCGTCGCCCGGAGTTACCATTCAGCCTTCCGGGCCTTTTGTTGGTCCCACTTGGCCATGAACGCAGCGCCTATCATGTCCGCATCATTCTCCTCCACTTGTGAAGAACTCGACCGCGAGTTCAAATCAGCGCCTGGGTATAGCTCCTCGGGCTCATGAAACAGCGACAAATCAGCAACATTGAAGGTGTTGGAAATACCCATGCTAGCCGGAATGGCAATAACATAGGCATTGTCATTAATCTTCTTACTGACAGTGTAAGGCCCATACTTTTTGGGCTGCAATTTACTATACGTACCAGCTGGCAACCGTTCCTTCCGAAGGTAGATCATTACCTGGTCACCTACCTCAAACACCTGGGCACGCCTGTGTCTATCTGCGGCAGCCTTATACTTCTGATTGGCTTCCTGCAACTTCTGCCGGACCTCATGATGAGTCTCCACAATTTGTTTGGCCATGTGGCCCGCCGCAGCACTTGTACTTGCTTGCTTCGGCAACGGAATCAGGTCCAGAGTATGCTGAGGTGCCTTGGTATACACAACAGAAAAAGGTGACCTGCCGATGGAACTGTGAGCAGCATTGTTATAGGCAAATTCTGCCTGAGATAAAGCGACATCCCACTGTTTTGGCTTGTCGCCACAGATACTACGAACCAAATTGCCCAAAGTTCTATTGACAACCTCCGTTTGCCCATCCGTCTGTGGGTGAGCTGTGCTGCTAAAGTTCAGCGAAGAATCAAAGAGTCGCCATAAAGTTCGCCAAAAATGCCCCAGAAACTTACTATCGCGGTCTGATGTGATCGATTTAGGGACACCATGCAAGCGAACCACTTCTTTAAAGAACAGTCTAGCCACACCTACTGCATCAGAAGTTTTCTTGCATGGGATAAAGTGCGCCATCTTGGAGAACCTGTCAACCACCACGAAAACAGAATCCACGCCCCTTTGTGTCCGTGGCAGGCCAAGCACGAAATCCATAGACAGATCTTCCCAAATATTGTCAGGAACAGGTAAAGGCATATACAAACCTGTGTTGTTAGAATGCCCCTTAGCAGTTTGACATACATAGCACTTCTGTACATACCTGCCGACATCCCGACGCAACTGGGGCCAGTAGAATCGCTCACGGACTGCTGCAATGGTCTTATCACGACCCAGATGGGCTGCTAATCCGCCGTCATGCAAGTCACGGATGACCTTCTCTCGCAGTGATGTCCGAGGAAGGCAAAGTTGATTGCCCCGCATCAAGTAACCATCCTGCACATAGAAATCTTGCGCAGGTTGGCCAGCAGCACACGACTCCCATAGCTGTCCGAAGTCCTCATCTCCGGCGTAACAATCCTTCAATTGCTCGAACCCTAGAATTTCTTGGGTCAATGTGATCAGCAAGCCGGCTCTCCTGCTCAACGCATCCGCTACCACATTATGCTTACCAGATTTATGTTGTAACCTGAAAGGAAACTTTTGCAGGAATTGACACCAACGAGCATGCATGTCTTTGCTAATCCTTTTTTGACTATTCAAATACTTCAACGCCTCATGGTCAGAATAAAGGACGAACTCTTTCCCAATCAGATAATGCTCCTAGGTCTTCAAAGCCCGGATAACAGAATAGAATTCCTTGTCATAAGTGCTCCATCTCTGCCTGGCATCGCTAAGTTTTTCACTGAAAAAGCAAATAGGTCTGCGCTCTTGAGATAAGACAGCTCCAATGCCCACTCCACTAGCATCACAATCTACTTCAAATAATTTGTCAAAGTCAGGTAAAGCTAGAACAGGCGCAGTACAAAGCTTCTCTTTCAAGATGGCAAAGCTGTTGTCGGCTTCTTCGCCCCATAAAAATTTGCCCTTCTTCATGCACTCAGTGACGGGAGCCGCAAGAGTACTGAAATTCCTAATGAAACGCCGATAGAAAGTCGCCAACCCATGAAAACTTCTCACCTCAGAAACTGTCTTAGGGGTAGGCCATTCCCTGATTGCCTTCACCTTTGTATCGTCCACCTCTATTCCTCCAGAAGTGATTATAAATCCCAAGAACAACAGTTTGTTAGTCAGAAAACTGCACTTCTTAAGATTTACATACAATTTATTTCGCTGCAATGCCGTCAATACTTCCCTCAAGTGCATCAGGTGTTCTTCCTCAGTCCTACTATAGATTAGAATGTCATCAAAATAAACCACTACAAATTTGCCAATAAAAGACTTCAGAACTTGATTCATGAACCTCATAAAGGTGCTCGGAGCATTAGAAAGACCAAACGGCATCACCAACCACTCGTACAGCCCCTCCTTCGTTTTGAAAGCCGTCTTCCACTCATCACCCGGTCGGATGCGAATCTGGTGATATCCATTCTTCAAGTCCAGCTTAGAGAACCATGTAGCTCCATGCAGTCTGTCCAGCATATCATCCAACCGAGGAATTGGAAACTTGTACCCTACGGTAATCTTGTTAATAGCTCGGCTATCCACACACATCCTCCAGCTCCCATCTTTCTTGGGAGTTAATAGTGCTGGCACCGCACATGGACTCATGCTGTTTTGAATGTGCCCCTTCCGCAGCAACTCTTCTACCTTCTCTTCGGAACTCTCCGGAAGCACAAGATGATTTCGCCCGCGGACAGGAACAGGCCTTTTGACAGGATCGCCACGAGCAAAATCTGCACCCGGTCTTCTGTCACCTCGCCGATTCCGGTTCACATCGACACCGAGACCATCGAACCGATCCGATAATTCGTCGAAGCGCTCTTCGAAGCGACGAAATCTATTGTCGATCCGCTGATCCAAGTAGTCTAACCGCTGCTCCAAACGTTGCAACGCGTCTTCCCCAAAGTTTGGGGGTACGACCTCCTGAACATCGTCACGAAGATCACCGCCAGTCGCCATTAGGCTCTGATACCACCTGACGCAGCGTTCGCGATAAATTCGAGCAAAAATCGCTCTCAAAGGGATGAACCCTAATTTGATAATTCTGAAATTCCAAAAGTTCGGCGGCCAGCCTCCAAAAGAGGTCTAAATAGCCTTCTGGAAACAACAAGCCCTAAAACGACAAATTACCAAAATGCCCTTAAAATAGTTTAATTCCGAAAATGCTAAAATAAATGGAAAAAGCATCTAAACGATCTCAGATCGCAAAAATACGGCGGGGCTAGAGCCAAAGCTCTAGCCTTGATGACTGGACCGTTTCCTTGCGGCCCACCAAAATTCAGCTCATTCCGGGTCCGTCGCCCGGAGTTACCGTTCAGCCTTCCGGGCCTTTTGTTGGTCCCACTTGGCCATGAACGCAGCGCCTATCATGTCCGCATCGAGGAGAAGGGATGAACCCTAATTTGATAATTCTGAAATTCCAAAAGTCCGGCGGCCAGCCTCCAAAAGAGGTCTAAATAGCCTTCTGGAAACAACAAGCCCTAAAACGACAAATTACCAAAATGCCCTTAAAATAGTTTAATTCCGAAAATGCTAAAATAAATGGAAAAAGCATCTAAACGATCTCAGATCGCAAAAATACGGCGGGGCTGGAGCCAAAGCTCCAGCCTTGATGACTGGACCGTTTCCTTGCGACCCACCAAAATTCAGCTCATTCCGGGTCCGTCGCCCGGAGTTACCGTTCAGCCTTCCGGGCCTTTTGTTGGTCCCACTTGGCCATGAACGCAGCGCCTATCATGTCCGCATCATAGGGCCAATATAATAATGTATTTCCTTAAAGCATATGGACAAGTTCTACGTAGTATTTTGTTTCCATACCTTGTTATGAAACATCTAATTACAAATTTGTCTGATCATCTCGTTTGATTAACTTATGCCTTCAATCAAACGAGATGATCAACAATTTCACGCCAAAGAACAATTTCGCTGTGGCAGCCGACTATTTCAACCTCGGCAACGGTTTTGCCTCGTCAATTTCAAATTCGTGTTTGCCCCTCTTGCGTGAACTCTGTCTTTCGAAGGTCCTCCTCCTCCTTTGCAATGCCAATGGCTCCTTTCGAGACTCTCCAGTCTAGAGACACACTCTTGCCATTCTCCTCGACACAGCTCTTCTCCTGAACCTATGGCCCATCTAAGATCGATCATCAATCAATCTCACATCATTAACCGCAGAAACTACTGCATCCAGTTGCCGCATTGCCACCATTGGCAAGTCCTATCCAAGCCCTCGACCTCGTCGACAACTGTCCTCGACAGATATTGCAGCATCTTCATCGTTAGATGGAGGTCGATCCAAGCCATAGATTGAGCAGGAGCGAGCTGAAATCTGATGCGTCTTTACAAACTAAGGATTTCATCGTCAGGGAAGGCGGCTGGCAGCAAACAACTGCAATCAGGCTTGTCGTCTGCGAGGCCAACAATAGCCTAGTGACTCTATGGTGGAGAGCCTCAGATGTGGTGCAAAGACGGAGAAGTGAGGAAGATGAAGAAAGAACAACAAGAAAAAGGACAAAACAAAAAGAAAGTGAAAGAAAAGTACCCTTGGCTATGAAGGAGATTCGGAGTTAGGATCTTTATGGGAAACAAGTTACACTTCGCCTCTTTACGTAAGAAAATACCCATTTTAGACTTTCTTCTGAGGAAATGGCTCCATTTTGGGACCTCATCTAAAATTATCAAGATTTGTTCCTCCATGAATCCTTACCTGTCTACCTGTCACCCGTCACAGGCCACTTCCCCAATGCGACCAGCCTCGTAGCCGCAGGAAGCGCTCTGCTCACCCCTATTTTCCTTCCAACGTCATCGAAGAGCTGGATTCTCCTTCTCCCTCCTTCAGCTGGTATAAGTTTTCGGCGCCACGACTCCTGATGCTGCGCTACTCTGATTTGATCACCCATTGCGGTCAGCTATTACCCTTCGTCAAGATAAATTCGCCTGCTCTGTTCTCGTTCGAGCCTTTTTGATGAGTCTGGATATGACCTGTCTCTTATTTCTGCATCAAGGATCATTTGGCCGAAACGTCTACCACCGGTTTGATAAAATTACTGAACCGGATCAGTGGGTTGTTTCGACTCGATTTCTGAATGAGGGCTTTCCTTTGCTTGATCGATACATTATCGGTCGTCTTATAGGCTTAACTTTTGTTTCGTTTCCTTTTCTTTCCGAATTTAGTAGCTATCCATTTTAGGATTGGTTCTTGAAATTCTCGGATTAGATGTGTGTACGGCGTGCACGTGAGATGGCTCTGATGCCGAGTACTCCAGATCTTGACCGAGGGACTCTTGAACGAAAATGAATTGATCCGTGCACGTTTACTTCTTATGCTTCACTGTATGTCCATCTATGTTTTTTGTGCTGAGTTGCAAACTTATTATGAGAATGTAGCTGGTTAGTTCTATCCGCGTGTGGAAATCACGAGTGTACTAAGCGAACTCTTCCATCTTGAATACTGTGCGCGTACTGCAAGAGCTCTGAGCTGCTGCTCTAGTCACCGTATGCACGTTCATTTGGAGTGTGCTGTGTTACTGTTTGGTTCATCGGTTCGATGTCTATTTTGAATACATTGAGTTGCTGATGAGCTCGCCATATTGTGCTCATACTGATGTGCTGAGTTCCAGATTATGTCTATTCTCGTATGGGTAAATGTGTCGTTGATGTGCTCCTCGTTGATGCCAAATACATGCTAACCACATTTCCTCTTTCATCCAGTGTCGTGAATGAGGAATTCAGAGTTGGATTAGACTTTGTTTGTCTCGTGAAAAATGAATGATTTGCAAAATATTTTCCTAAAAATATTCGTTTGTATCTCATCAAATAATTAGTCAATACAAATTTTTATGTTTGAATAGTTTCACGCTTTATATGAGATTCGTAGATCACGTGATCAAATCACCGAGACTTTATTCTCATACTAGAATCCGTTAGGGTAGATTGAACAAATAAAAAGTAGAAGTACTTTTTTACCATTGTCATGAGAAATATTACATGCAATAATTTACTTTTATATTGTCCACTGCACACTCTATAGTGTGCTCCTCAGCACCATACATGACTATCCTCCTTAATTAAGTCATCCGTAAGAAAGTTTGTGTCATTGAATTGGTCCATTTGGGCCTAGTACAATACCAAACGAAGGCATGGAATGTGTTGGCACAACATGCCACAGCTATTTAATGCTTCGTTCGGGTCAAACACTCGGCTTGACATGAGCCGTCATTATATGGACGCCGCACCGAGGGTTAGTTTATCCCACTGCAGATTAGATCTAAATTCTACTGTGATCACAACTATAAAGGGTGGATGATACCTCTACATCCCTTTGACTTATTGAGTAAATCTACTCCCAGATGAACATCAGCTCTCGAGGAATTGACGAAGCAAAATACTTTTACTCATCCAAGTCAAAATTCGACGGAGGGAAGGCTTTTTGCTCCACAGTCAAGACAGAATAACAAGTTAGAAAGCACTAACAATCGATCTCCACTCCAATGTCTCACTTCAACACAGAAGCAGACCAGATGCAGCCTTACAAGAAAAATCCACTATGAAGCCAAAGACGACGAGCCTAAAAGCTGAGCATCAAGAGCACCCTCAGGCTTGGACATGACATGGTGTACCCACACAAAGCGCGACCCTATATCTAGAATGTGGAGATTTCCAGTATTAACATTGTTCCTTCGTATAAATTGTATTATTTTAATAATATAAAGTTTCTCATTTTTGAGATGGATTGCAAAATAACTTCGAATACTTCAAATAGTTAATTTCCTTTTCTCATCAATTTGCCATGGAAAAATTCCAAATTAAACTTTATGGCAATGGATCTAAGAATTCCCAAGTTCATATTTGTTTTGCCCATATATGATTTATTCGACTGCAAATTTTTCTGAGAGATTATTATTGTTACTAGTGTATATATAGATATATAATTATGCTTACTGAAGAATTTAGTTAAACACTGTTATTATTTAGTGAGGCAAACGGAACGAGGAAATCTGCATACCTGCTAAGGTAAGTAAACAATCAAAATCAAGGAGATAAGAGTCAAGCGCGAGAAAATAAACTCGGTAAGAGTCTGGATAAAGAATATACATGGCCATGTTATTACGTCCTAAGAAGTATCAACACTCTTTAGGACCCTTTGTGTCATATTCAACACTCCGACATGTGTCCAACACGTTCCGACATGCGATCAACTGTCTCTGACACGCAAGTCGGAAATTGCGACATGTAACTTTGACACACACAGGTAAATTCTAGCATGAGATCAAATCGATTGATTTTCCGTGTAGTCGTCAATCGTATCTCAAGCGTGAGATCGGATTATCGAACCATGCACGTTGTGGATTAGGATTTTATAATCTAGGAAATGTTTAGACACCTCAAATGAATTAAATTAGATAATAATTTATCAAAATATTTGAATTGATTTCAGATAAGATTTGTTACCTAATTTTGTGGGATCGCTTCTAAACTAGAATCGGCGGCGGACGTGGATTACGAATGCGGCTGTGGGGGCAATTCACGGACTTTTGCGGAACTGGCGGTGTTGGATTGATGCAGCAACGTTGGTGTCGCAGGTAGGAGGTGGCCGCTTCATTGAAAGTTGACGCTCAAAGGCGAGCGTGAAATTCGCCTGAAATCGCTGGCCGTGTAAGGTGGAAGAGCCTGCAAATAAACATCAATACAGAAAACTTGCTGGTGCAAAGGCAGCTGATGGCTCGTGACACGACAAAAACCAAACGTAGGTGGACGCCGCAGTAAGAGAATGGGTTGGCGACCAACAACCGTGATGCAGCGCGACCGGAGAGTGTAGTATTTTCACGATGATTCCTCTCTTTGTGCCAAGACATTCTGAGAAAGGAGACTTCTCATTCTATCTTTCTCTCTTACTATCTCCTTCAGCTATCTCACTTGCACTTTTTTTCTGACCTCTACTCTCTCTTTTCTCACAATTGTGTCGATGACCTTCAGGAGTGTGGCCGTATACTCCCAGAAAGAACCCCTTTTATGCGCCCCACATCAACCTATTTATATTAAATGGAACAGAGCCCACCAAGGAAAGCAAAAAAGCTTCTTTCCTCTTTCCCCCAAAAGTCCCGAGATCAGGGAAACACCTTCTTATTTAATATAATATTCACCGATGTTCCTTCCTCTTCTTCATTCGACCGAACATTTGACCAATTCTATGTGAATATTTGACGGCGGCCGTGAATCTATTACTTCCTCTCGAGCATGAATATATAATGGGTGAAAGTCGTCTCCTCCTATTTGCTTCCATTCATATTAATTCTTTCCTTGCTTGACTGAAGTAGAGATGCGAGGAGACCCCTCAATCCTTTCTTTCCAATTCCTTTTTTATTTTCTCCTTCTTTACTCATCCCTGTGACGCATCCTTTTTCAAGACCTTCGTAATTTCATTTTCCAAATTTGACTATAAATTTCGGCCATAATAGAATTACGGACTTGGTCAGATATTCATCACCATGAGCTTAGCAAAACTAGCTAGATTAAGCTTGAAATCACTTGTCACTGATTGTCTGATAATATATGACAAATGCTCCTAAAACTATATGCTATGGATTATAATATTATTTTTAAGGGGCCAAAGATAAGCCATGAGTTTTTTAATAAATGAGACGCCAAAGTAAACAGAAATATTAATATAGTAATTATAACAAACACAAGAGGAGTAAGAGAAATTTCCTACATGCGGCCTTATACCCCGCTGATTTTGATGGTTAGTAAAGAGAGTGGCCGGTTAAAACTCTTAAAAGATGTCCATGAATGAGTGCAGAAGCAGATACATAAACAATCAAAATCGAGGCGATAAAGGAAAAGCGCAAGAAAATAAAGTCGATAAGAGTCTAATAAAGAATATACATCACCATATTATTACGTCTCAGGACAGGACACTGGGAGCTATATTCTGACCTAAACTTGAGATTATTCTAATCTGAAATGTGTAATCTTCCTAATCAAGTGATGACGGTGGGACAGTAAGCAAAATAGAATAAGAAGAAGCATGAATCAAGCTTAAGCCCCTGCTATGCAATGCTAAAGTAAAATGCTACTATGGATTTTTTTTTCTTTTCCTTTTTTTTGTCATCCTTGATTTGAAATAAAAATAAAATGAAGTTATACTAATACTAAACCAGACATGCAAACACATCGTAGAACTAAACATAAGCTTGAAAAACGCATATCAAATAAATTGATTTATCATGAAAGTGCTACTTTGTTGCTAAGATGCTAATTTTTTTATTTTACATTTTCTATCTATTAATTTTTATACGCCCTTTCGTTAATTTGTTTCTCTCTCTCTCTTTCTTTCTTTGCTCATGATCCCCCGTTACCACGTACACATATACCCCGTCAGAATCCTTTCACTTGTATTCATACATGCACACACGGCTCCTAATTCTATTCACTACCCACCGAGTGCACTAAGTGTTTCAACCCAAACCTCTCTTATTTTCCTCTCATCCCCTCCCGTCTTTTTCCTTCTCTACTGAATATGTTTTCAGCCAAGCTCTCTAGGATTTTCGTTGTATTCTCTACAGATGAATCAGATCGTCCCCAAATGCTCTCTGCCCATGATTCAATCCCAATGCAACTTATGTACAATCTAAAAAGATCAAAACAAGAACAACCAGCAATTCATGAAGTAATACAGCAGCGAGATAAGAAGAAAGAACTGGTGCAGCGAAAACACAATCTATAGGTTTCGATAGGATCTCAAGGAGGAGGGGAGGGTGAGCCGAGTGTCCGAGGATATCGACATGCACTGAAACCGAGCCCGTGATTTCGCCGGCAACCAGAAGAGGGAAAGTACGGAGTTGGAAACTTCAAACGAGTAATCGACTTTGGGACTCAATCGAAATAAAAACGATCCGATGGTCTGTGACTCGCCATGGAGGCCACCGTGCGGTTTTAGAGGCTCCAGTATAACAAGACGCGATTTGGCTGACTGGATCGTGCAACTCTGTTGGCCTGGTAATCCACGGTGGCAACGAACAAACAGTGATTTTATCAACGGCCCCAGAACATTTACTGTAGACTACTTTGGTCGGCGCTCCTACAGCCACGACCAACCATTTCACGACCAATTCGACAGTTAAGGGAGGTGCCTCTTTATGTGTGGGTGTCATCAGGGATAAAGGTGTGACGATGCTCCGTGAGGTGAGTCGCCGGTGGAAGACTCGAATCAAGGAAAAACGCCATGACAGGAAGCTGTCAAGTCCGTCCCTGCAAGGGCATTTTTTGGCGAAACCAGGCCTTCCATGGCGTTAACTGAGACCGTAAGCGATGGAGAATAAAATTGCTTCTTTGATTTCATATGGGTGGAGAGAGAACCAATTCCTTTAAATCTGATTAACGTTGGTGAAGAATAAAATTGCTTCTTTTATTTCATATGGATGGAAAGAGAACCATATTCTATTCTATACTTTACTAGGTGCATTTTCAATATGTGCCTTGCATTATAGAATTTGTCTTCATAAAATCGCATCATTTGATATAAATGTCACTTCAAGAAGAGTCGCATTTCTCATAGCTAATAAATACTTTAACATTTAAATTGATATTAAACCATTAATAATGTCATGTGGTCCGCAATTATTCCTAATGAGGGGTGGGACAAGCGTCTGGAACTTGAAGATTGGATGAATAAAGGTTTGAACGAGACGAGCAGGCTCTTGAACAGTGAAAAGAGAGGATCCGAAAACAGAGCCTGTGGGCCAAATTCGTCGGAGATGACACCGACGACTGCCCCAGGTCAAATAGAAGTCAGCAACTGTGGCGACGTTTCTCTGGTAGCTCAGCCGGTGTTAAAGTGAGGTAGATCGGCAGAATGGTGAGGTGAGGCAGAAGAATCATTAGAGCTCCCTGACGCCAGAGAGAGGACCCTTCCGTCCTGTTGGCACGCGCAGAGGAATCCAGGCGTGACGAAGGTGGAACTCATCAGCGAAGAACAAGGAATCCACCTGCTTTAATGGAAAGGAAAAAAAGATATGCTTGCTTGTTGTTACAGTAGATGCTCACCTTTAATTTAAGGGAGGTGCTTGTATATAAGGAATGAACTCCCCCTTAGGGAGACTAAAACTCTTTTGATAACTGAATATCTTACCCATATTTGCATTCTCCGTTTACTTGGTCTTACTCTAACCAGTAGAGTAACCCAATGGCGACACTACCGAGCGAAGAACAAGGAAATTCGAATCCTGCAGCACCCCCAGCAGGTACATGTTCAAGTTTCAACCGAGAAAAAATGTAATGTAAACGATGTGGTCCTGAAATACGCTGGAACTTGTATTTCTCACCGTTCTATTTCTTTGCTTTATCATGGCACAAAGATAACCCTGATGTTATTTACCAAAAAAAAAAAAAAGATAGCCTGATGTTGGGTAAGAAAAGGAGAGAATAAATTTAGTATTTGAAGGATTTTGTGCTCACTCTTTCTCCTACAGATATTGAAAATGTTTGTGCAAGCAATGTACCAGCTTATTCTCAAACAGGAGGTGCTCCAGGTGTGTTAATCCCTCAAAAGAGTTATTTTCAGTGTGAAATTGGTATATGGGGCAGATCTTCATGAAATTGTTCTTTCTGGGACACTACTCAATGTCGGCAAGGAAGAAAGTACTAACTGAATGATCTGAAATGTTCGCATCCATTGCAGAAGTATTGGAAGACGTAGGGGAAGAACACTATTACCGCCGATTGTTGCAAGCAGTATTCTGGGGCGACTGGGAATTTGCTAAAAGATTTTTTGAAGGGAATTCTGCTTCTATGACGGCCAAAATAACAAGCAGATCTGAAACAGTGCTTCATGTAGCCGCTTTGAGTGCACAGGACCAATTTTTTGAGAACCTGGTCGTTCATCTCTTCTCTACACATCCAGAAGCTCTTGAGATGATCGATTGTAATGGCCGCACGGCCCTCCACAATGCTGTCCTGTCTGGAAGGAAAAGGATGGTCGAGGCATTAGTTAGAAGTAATCCTAACTTGACGCAGCTTGCAGATAATGAAGGACGCGTTCCTTTGGCAATGTCCGCTCAGGAAGCTTCTATGCATAGGGAGATTGCCTGGTTCCTGGCGAAAAAGACAACAGACGAGGGGCCAAGTCATCCATTCAGCAGTCCCACTGCAAGTGACTTTATCATAGATCACACCTACAATGGTCAACATGGTAAAGATCACCATCGTTCTTCATCTCAATTTGACTTCATTGTAGAATTGACTTATTTTTTTATCGACTTTGCTGGCGAGGTCGGGCAGACATCACCCTCCATCTAGTCAAGAAGTACCGTCACTTGATTGCCTCGAAAAAAAGAGAGGTTGGTGTACACGCTTCTATACTGGACGCGTTGGTATGGAGGGAGTTTAACTTTCGTAGCGGAACCAAGCTCAGTGCACTGGATAAATTGATATATGAATGTCCGTGCTTTCTGCTATCGCATCCCTTCATTACTAATTCCCTTTAAGAAAATCATACCCCGCTCATCATCTGCTCTTTTGATTCTGAACTGAAGGTATTCCGGGGGACTTGGACAAAAAACCAACGGATAAAGATTCGGATCCGGGTGGGTATGCATTTTTTCCGTGGGACATCATCTTGGGACCTTTCATGATTTTCAGCTTTTAAGTCAATGTTCTTTGATTGATTCCCCCTTACTAGCAAAAGAACCGGATGTGACTGTTCCTTGACCTAGTTTTACTTGAATAATGACCTAAAATCAAACTACTTTGTGGATTAGCTGTCCCCTGGGAATCACATATGATTCAACCAAATCATAAGTATCATATAACTTAATTGATTGGACAATGTACCAAACAAATTATAAAGTCTTATAATGATTTCATATCTAATGACTTGATTTTCTTTTCAACCTGATTTGTAGCGCTTCAAAGTCTTACAAGGTCATTTTGGACCGCCGTCAAAACTGTAGGTACGCCTCCATTTATTGAGATTCTCTCTCTCTCTCCAACTAAAAATCTATGGCTTGTTTGTTTTTGACTTCTTTTATACGTAGACTTAAATCTTTGGCATAACCCACTGGGTATACGGCTTGGTGGTAAATAAATTCGATTGGCGTGGAGACGTTTAGTTTCAAGTTTAGAATTCGAATCTCACGCTTTATTAAACAAAAAAGGAAAAATAAAAGTCAAAGAGAGAGAATATGTGCGCGTGCATTGCGTGTGTTTGAGTAAGAAAGACCAAAAGAAAATTCTTCGCTTTAATTTGAAATATTATTTCTGTTAGGCCTACCGCCTGTATGAAAAAAACCGTCATACATTTATCATTAGATGATTGATATGTGTATTTGAAAATAGTTTTGTAATTAAAATTTTCCACATATCAACGGTCTAACAGTGAAAGTGTAGCTCATTCTTTATATCAATCGTTCCAATAGAAATCCTTCAAAAAATTATTCAAACCCAAACGAGGCTATATATGATTTTCTCTGTTAATATGTTTATAATATCCCAAACGCCACCAAATCACTATAAAAAATAAAAAATCATGCAGTTCCCGAAACTTATTCACAACTTTTGCCCGTAGTTGCATTTTGTCATCTTCCCCCAACTTTTGTATGCACCCAAAATACCCTTTATCCTTGTCCCTTATTCTTCCATTTTTGTCAAAGAACAAAAAGGAAACAGAAGTATAGTGTTTATGCATATTCTTATCAAACTATAAGACATTTTAGAATAGAGTCAACTCTGCTCACTATGTCATTTAGGTGTAACAAGTAAACTCAAATGTCACATACAATTATGTGACCTGATGTGGTGAAGTTTTGATTTCAGATAGATAGAATGGAGAATGGAAAATATTGTGCTCTTTTGTTGAGCATAAATGACAATCAAATGTACTGTGTGATTAATTTTATTTTAATTTACTGGCTGCTATGCATATTTGAATAATATTGTCTAAAATAATTTCATACATGCAAAGACTGCTGTGACTTACTAGCTGCATAGATGTCATTAGCATGGTTATTTTCAGAGCTTTTCTATCAGGTTAATTCTTATAGTTACGATCTCTTAATTATGATTAACATTACGAAACCTCGTTTGAACTTCAAGGAATATCACTTTCTTCAGTTACCCGCCAATGACTTTTACTTTCTTCCCATCCGATTATCTTTCTCATCCATACATGATGACATATGCCTTTTTTTGTTAAATACCATAATGATTTTATACCATTTTGTACTCTACTTCAGCAATTACTAAAACTTACTATGCATTTAAGGACTGAATCCCAATGGGGAAAAAAGATCAAAATGGCTTTTCTAAAAGAGTGAAAGGACCAAAAAAAAAAAACAAAGAATGAGATCATTTCCCAATCTCTGGCCAACCCAAGCTCTAAATGTGGTAGGGGCTTTTGTGGGAAAATGCGACAATGAGTAAACTGTTTTGTTTGATTAAAAAAAAAACATTGGGATGCTAAGTTGGACTACTGCTTTTTTGCTGGATTTACCCTTTTTTTTCTTAAGTAAATTCCAATTACCACCTCTTTGTTTTCCGTTTTAATTTTTCTTTCATATTTTGTAGTTCCTATGATCAAGAGGATTCACGAGGTGAAACTGAGACATGAGAGGACAATCAAGTTGGCAAAACTAGTTTGCAAGGAGATATCTCGCTCAAAATCTACCGAGATCACCAATTTTATCCAAGAGAAAGACATGTTCCGTCAAGCTTTGTTAATGGGAAATAGTGAAATCATAAAGCTATGTATTCAGTTTTTCCCAGAGCTTTTTTGGCCGCCTAATAATAGGTTGACAATATTAGCTGTGAAGTATCGGCAAGAAAGGACTCTGAGACTCTTTTTGAAGGTAAGCTCAACTAACGAGTTGTCGTTACTTTCCATGCCGACAGTAAAAGAATCACGGCAGATGATGGAGGAAGTAGTAGGGTATGCGGCAAGAGAGTACTACACAGGATTCGATGCGGTCAATAAGGTGGCCGGAACAGCTTTTGAAATGCAAAGAGAACTGCAATGGTACAAGGTAAGCATCTTTCCTCAACCTCCCTTCTAGGCCATGTTATTTTTTCTCCCATCTTTGCTCAAGACACTCCTTTTTTTAAATAACTTACCAAACATTAAAGTCCCTTTTTCTAGTTAATTTTTTAAAATTTAGAAAAAATATTAAAAAATTATCAAATAATCGTATTGCATAAGATTATTTTAACAATACATTCAAAAAAATCACCAAGTAAATTTTATTGAATTTGGTTGAATATTGAAGTGTTTTAACAATACAAGTCGGGTCGGATCGGGTATGTGTCAGGTTGGGATTTAGGTCGGGTGTGTATCGCCAAAATTGTATTGTATGAAAATGGGTTAATAGATCATTTTTTACCCGACCCACCCATTTGACACCCTTATTTACGAGCACAGACCCTCCAAAGTCCATACCTTGTGTGACTTTTAGGAGTGTTCATTTTTTAAAAGGTTATTTAATAATCTAAATAATTTTAGGAGTCGCCACTAGCCTAACTAATCGAGACGCGAGAGTGTTACCGCAAATTTTTTTCTGTTTTTCTCCTCCCACCGAAGCCCCCTTCCCCATTTTTCTTTGAAAACCCTCGGCCTCCCTTTTTCTAGATCTCCTCCTCCCACTTTTTTTTTCTGGTCCTTTTCTCCTTTTTTTTTTGTCTCTTCTTCCTCTGCGCTGCTCTCCTGCATGAGCCACAGCCCAAAGTCTGTCTTTTTGACTTTTTCTTCCTTTTTCTTTCTGCTTCGCCAATGCTTTCCTTTGCTTCTTCCCTTCAGCTTTTCATCTCGCGAAGCCTTCTCTCCTTCTGTTGCGTGTCAATCCATTCAGCAGTGGGGAGTAGGTCGGTCAAGATGGCGGGCCAAGCGGGAATAAAATCAGGAAGAGAGAGATGGGCCGTTGGAGGGGGCCGCGAAGGGAAAGAAGGGAGATGGTCCGAGGGGCTTTTGTTTTCATTTTCCAGAATATTAAAGAAATTCCTAATCTCTAACAATTTTATTAAAAAAAAACTAAAAGTGAATTACCAAATCGTAAAAAATTAAGTGTCTAACATACAATAAAAAGTTACCCTTTTTGTACTTATAATATGTTTCAACATGATCCAGATTTAAACATGTTTAAATATGCTTCCAAAAAATTAATAAAAATAATATTTTCCATATATGAATTTTTTTTTCATTTTTTGATCAGGATCAATTAGATGATAAGATTGAGAATTAACTTTCAATTTTCAAATAAAGTTTCGTTCAAACTATTTGATAAACCACATGCAATTAATTGTGTGTTTATAAGTTATCATAAATAGCATTTTCAGATATTTTATCTAGCTTTTGCGGTTAAAAATATGAGACCACAAGTTAAAATTAACAATCTTCTTTAGGTAAAGTGATAACACGATGCGGAATATAATAATATCTTGTTTGGTGTAATGTGTCATTTACATCGTGGATTTGATGAGAAAGCTAATAAAAAATAGTCAGCTTCCTTGGTTAGTTTGATAAAGAAAGAAACAATAAATTCAACAAAGGGAGAAGGGTATTTTGGTTAGTTAACAAACCAAAACAGTGTCATAGCAAAAATTGAGGTGGAAATAGTGCCTCCCTTCTTGAGAAATTCCTTAAATATATGATGGTCAAAGCTTTATTTCCATACTCTTGAGAATATACATAGAATATATATATATATTCTAAAATTTGATTGATGTATACTTTTCTGGGTGATTTTAAGGGCATATTGCCTTACATCTATCTGGTGCAATCAAGACTTTACTCCTGAATTTGAATCCAATATCACAATGATTAGATCACCATGTTAGTGATTTTTTGCCAAAGTTGGCTAGGAAGACTAAATTGGCATTAAAATATGCAGGACTTGAATCCAACGCTTTGTTGGCACATAGAACTTGAATTGAAGATCACAATGATTAGATTGCCACGTCAATGACTATCAATCAAAGTTGGCGAGAAAGACTAAACTGGCATTAGAAGGTTTATGGTAAATTAACATATCATCAAAATATTTAGAACTAAATTGATATAATTGAAATATTAATGACTAATAAGCAAATTAATAAAAAATTTAGGACTAAATTGGCATATTTAAAAAGCTTATGATCCAATTAGTTACCATCCAATGTATTGAGGATTTTTTTAACAAATTTCCATATATTTTTTCAACAAATTCTTCTAGAAGACTCCAAATTCCATGAATCTTAAATCCGTCATAAAGTAGCATGTGCTTTCAATGTATATATTATTTTAGTAATGTGATATTTTATGAAATCATTACTAATTGTTCTAAACGTTTGAATTGTTAAATAAAGATATATATTTTTAAATTTTTAAATATTCTAATAACTAAAATGAAGCACACAATCATTATTGAAGGTCTAAAGAAAGTGAGCTTTGATATTTTGCAAAGATGGACTTCAATTTCACATTAAGTATTAGATAAGTATTAATATCCTTGAGATCTGCCCTCTGTAATTTTTTATTATTATATAATCCATCCACTTGTTTGAACTCCTATTTACGAGTTTCATGCATAGGCTGTGGAAAGCTGGATTATCCCTGGTGTGGCATCCGACTATTACTACGGGAGAACATATTGGAATAAATTCGTGGAGAAGCACCAAGGTTTGCTAGAGAATGGAGAGAAGTGGATGAAGGACACAGCAGATAAATGTATGCTCGTCTCAACTCTTGTTGCCACGGTATTGTTCGCTGCTGCTTTCACTGTGCCTGGAGGCAACAACGACAAAACTGGAGCCCCATTACTGTTAGGACAAGACTCTCTCCTTATTTTCGCAATTTCAGATGCGTTAGGTTTGCTCTCCTCCGTGACAGCCATCTTGCTATTCCTAGCCATGTTAACATCACGGTTTGAGCCGCAAGACTTTCTCGGATCACTGCCGAAGAAGATCATTTGGGGCCTTTGTTTTCTCTTCCTCTCCTTGGCTTTCATGCTGATGGCCTTTGCTACCTCTCTCACGATTGTGCTGGATAAGAGAGTGGAGTGGATTATCATTCCCATTACTTTGCTGGCCTCTCTCCCTGTGGCTTTATTCGCCAGACTACAGCTTCCCCTGCTATTCCAAATGGTTAAATCCACTTATGGACCCAGCATCTTCCGTTCCGAGGGCATTTGGGATGGAGTCAATTATACTAAACAAGATTAGAGATTGACGAATTTTATTTGAGAGTGTATGCCTTCATTAGTATTGGTCGTTTGTAGCAGGGCCAATGCAATACTGAATGTATTCCTCAAAGTATTTAAATAATTACCATGCCTTATGTTTCCCTACGTACCTTGTTGCCACAGATCTATTTGTAGAATGATTTAATCAATTTGAACTTTTAGCCTATACATACTTCAAAATATAAACATATAAATACAATTTTCTTTAAACATTCGGTATTAAAACAGGCTCACAGTCACAGAATAAGCTTTTTAAAAAATAGTTCTTTTTTTAGCTTTTCGTTTTATAATTTAGATGCATAATTTTATTTCCATTAGCTTAAACATTCAGCCTCCATGTATTTCAAAACATAAGCTATATAAACAATTATAGTAAACGTTTATTACCAAAATACGCCGAATCATGTAATATAACTTTCATCATGGAGCGAGATGAACAATGATTTGTAGAAAGAATCTATAGATACAAAATGTCGGTGATGAGAATTACACCATATGTGGACTTTATTCCTGAGTACTATAAAGTTGTTCGAATCATACTAGCTATAAGACTTAGCTTATGTTAATTATGAAATAGACGGAATTGATTATACCATTAGTCTTTGATCATTCATTAGTTACAAATAGATCTTTCGGCGAGGATCTGGCTGTACAAAAACAATACATTCATGGAAAAGAACTTTTTGAACATTTGACTTTTCTTCATAGATGCTCTTCAAATGAAAAGTTTGATCGTCAAAATAATCTATATGTAAAGGATACCAATGATAGACATGATATTAAATGTATGACTTTATTCTTAGGATCTATTTAATTGGAAACATACTAGATACAAGAATCTGTACACAAAAATTGAGAGGCACATCGAATTACAACTATTAAATATCTTCAATGAATCATCTAATTATATATGGATAATTATCCAAAAAGTCCTAACTTTAATATATGATGGCTGATTCAGTCCTAAACATTTGTGTTAGGCTAGTCCTATAATTTTAAAAAATTTGCCAATTTAGTTGTAAACCGGTTGACAACTTGCCAATTTAGTAATTCCATCAAAATTTCATTGAAAATTGCTAATATGGATGCTAGCCAACCACTAGCCATCATACGTGGAGCAACATGTGCCAATGTGGACAACTCCTACAATATTTTAATTTTTTTCCTTATCTTATCCTTTGACCTCCATAGTTGGTGATCGGCCAAAAGCGATGGTTGCTTTTGCTGTAAATATATTCAAGAAGGGAATCTGATCATATAAAGAATTTACTCAGAAAAGTAAATATATTTAGGAAGTAAATTTGATCAACAAGAATAATATACTCAATTAAGTGAATATACTCGTAAGTGAATGTATTCAAAAAGTGAATTTGATCAAACAAATAATTATACTCAGTCAAATAAATATTCATATAATGAATATAGTCAGATAATGAATTTGACTAAGCAAATGAAATATCTTGAGATAAGTGAATGTAGCCAGTGAGTATAAGGTGGAATGACCCATGAGTACAAGGTGAATGCGACTAACGAATATAAGGTGGATATTACTAGTGAATACAAGGTAAAATCTAACTAATGCATAGAAGGTGGATATTATCAGCAAGTAAAAGATGGATATAATCGATGACAGTTGAATTTGCAACTATCAAGATAACACTTCCAAGTTTGGGTTCATCATTTTTACATACAAAATGTTACAATATCTCAATAAAACCGATCAAATGCCTTTTAGACATGTATGTGTAATCAACAAAATAAATCAAACAATCAGATCACCTCCATACCACTATTTCACATACTCACTTCTAACCTCATATTTAGCTAAAATTAAGATTATATTTATCAACCAACCAAGTTAAAAGTGTTAAGTAGATCAAGCTAACTTAATGCCTGGATTTTTGACTTTCCAAAAACAAAATGCAAACAATCAAATGCCTTAACCACCTTGTGACTCTTGAAAGATAAAATCCCAGACCAAAAATATAATATATTTTCTTTTGAAGATTGAAGATAGAGTGATACGGCTCAGGTGAAAATGATTAAAAAAACTCATACTACCAAGGTTAAAAAGGATGACTATAAGTAAATATTAGATAGAAGACCGCATGGGATGGAATTGTGGGTGGCAATGTCTCATTTAATCTATGGCCAAATGGAAGATGAGTTGATAACTAATACATTAGTATAATGCCATATTAGTTTTACGTGTCAAGATTAGTAAATGCGTCTCAATTTGAAAAAGACACTTGGCCTTGCATGCACTCTTAAAAGAACAAGTGAATATTATGTAACTTAATATGGGTAGACAAGAGGGCGACCATAATAAAAAAATCCTTCACTTTGGCCAATGAATGGCTACATCACTATCAGTAAGTGTCATTATTAGTATTAATTAACTGAGGTTAATACAAGGAAACTCATAACATGTCAAGATTATCGATAATCCTCACTGTACACTAATAAAAATCTACATTTAGTAAATACAAACCTTGATAATTACTCAACATATAATTTAAAAAAAATCCGTACCCATTAACAACTAAGATGATGGTAAATTAATTAACATCACTCTCACTGTCAACGTATATATCAATGCTTATCAATTTAATTTCAACACATCAAAAGTGAGGCGATTACGTTGATGAAAAAAATCATATCTCACGCTTCCCGTACCTCGTATAATATGTAATGTTTTTTTTCTAATTGTGGACTTGTATTAATTGATCTTGTAAAACCGATTAACAGGCTTGGTCTAATAAAGACGGATATCAAGATTCTCAATTAAGTCTAATATGGAACTGGCTTGTGTGGGCCGAGTTCGGCCCGGCCCGTAATGAGAGGGCCCGACTCATAACTCTATAAATATCGCTCAAAGTCCCTCCTCCAGCCTAGACGCAAAGAAATTCTCTCTGAACTAGCATAAGGAGTCCATACGGAAAACGGACCGCGAGAGGCAGTCTCATTGAGCCAGTGATCCGGTGGGTGATAGAGGGGAAGACCGAGAGCCCGTGGATCGATCGAGAGCTCATGGATCGTCGACAACGGCCCCGAAACGACCATGGATTCAAAAACAAGTATGTAACTCAAATTTCATTGGCTGAATCGTTCTATTGCTGAGCTACGTCGATCCTAGGGCGAGGCGTGGCAGTCTCGGTCGCGGCCAACAAGTGGTATCAGAGCCGCCGTAGCTCGGTTTTAGAATCTAAGGGTTCTCAGTCTTTTTTCACATTTTGTGACGGATGAAAGTTGATTTTTATTGCACAATCATCGCGGGCTCATGATTCCTAGCAAATTGAGTGGCGGCGCGCCGCCGTCGGAGGTTGGACGGCGGCGCACGCACCCCACGCACGCTGGACGGCGAGGCCACACGCTGCCGGCATGGCCCACACACGCCCAGCTGCGCGCTTGGAGCGCAAGCCAGCCCATAGTTGGGCTGGTGTTAGCGCCAGCTGTGGGGGCTGGAGTGCGCCCAGTGGCGAGGCATTAAATGCCGTGCTAGCTGTGCAACGCACAACCCTCAGCTGAGGGCTGTGCCGTGCACACCAGCAGAGAGGCTGGCGTGCACGCGGGGTGACGTCATGCTGACGTCACCCCTGTTAGCCGACCCGGCAGACTCGCTTGCGACCCACCCGACTCGGTCCACCGACCCGGGATCCGACCTGACCCGTCTGGTCTGTTGACAGTCCTACCGGGTCAGACCGGGAGGTTCGATCGGTCCTTGGACCAGTTCAAGGACTTGTGCGTGAACCTAAACTTCTGGGTTCTCGTTTGGGCTCATCTGAACTCCGTTTTGAGCGTGGTTTGCGCCGTTTTGTCCGTACGAATGTCTATTTCCATATGATGAATTTATTGTGCATGTTTGATGCTTTTATAAATGTGAAAATGCATATAAAGTGCATGTTTTGGTGTTTTGTGGCATTTTCTCAAATATTTCTTTATGGTTTCTTGAAGTACTTATATTAGCTCACGTGTGTATTATCACATATGGTTAGTAGACAATGATTTGTTGATTGCATGTATAAATTTTTAACATGTATCAATAAATTAAGCATTATGATTGGCATAACATATGATTTTAGTGACATTGCCCCTGTCATCAAGTCTAAAATCTATGTATAAGGTAAATGTGAGTTTAAAGTTTAATATTCCTGGTATGAGAGAGTTTCGAGAGTTTGATTAGGGAGTGACCGCCAAAGTGGCACAGCTGGTTAGATTTGAAAATATCAATCTTGTACTGTTTTGGGATGTCTCATGTTCTAATGTGTTGACATACTTCCAAAGGAGGTGATTTCATATTTGTTCTTGGAGGGTTGCATGTGCAGCATAAGGTTGAGTTTTGACCGGTCCTAGTGATTCAGACACCCAGAGGTGATGAATTTGTGAAGATTTGGAATATATTCTCATGATCGCTGACATGTGTAGAGTGTACAACTGCATGTCTTGTATTCTACCTAAAGGTGTTTGCATGATGATGTTTGTAGCTCTAAAAATGTGTACTTATATTGTTCCAAGTTACACATTACTCACATTGTTCTTAGCCTGGGAAAAGAGCAATAGGATTTGTCTATTGTCTATGAGGTGGACCATTCAGGAACATTTGAAAAGTGGTTTGTCTGCTGATTACACTGCTAGAGAGTTGATGGAGGCCTTAGAAGCTAGAAATCGTGTGTTGCCTAATGCTGAGATAGGGACACATTTGCAAGGACTTTTCAACATGAGGTACGATAGTTCTGGAGGGGTTAGGGATTATATCCTCAGGATGGTAGACCTACAGTCCAAACTCACAGCCCTAAATGTCACCATTCTTGATACCTGCATAGTGCATCATGCACTAAACACTCTCCTACCTGACTTTGGCATTATCAAAACCAACTACAACTCCCAAGATGAAACCTGGTCAGTTAATGACCTAATTGCTAGGGTTGTAGCTGAGGAAGAGAAACTGAGGAAGGAGAAAGGGCATTTGCCCCTGTTTACCTATGGTTCTAGCCAGAAGAAGGGGAAAAGGTTTAAGAATCGTACTCGTAAAGGAACTCATCCAACCACTAGTCATTCTGCCACCGGTCATACTGAAAGTTTGGGTCCCAATAAAGGATCATCTTCTAAGGATAATGGCCTCTACTTCTTCTGCAAGAAGAAAGGTCACATAAAGAAGGACTACAATAAGTATAAAGCCAGGTTGTCTAAGCGTGAGCAAACTGGTAATAATTCCCTAGCATTAGTTTGTGAATTTAACCTATCCGAAGCCCTATCTAGTTCATGGTGGCTCGATAGTAGCGCAACTAATCATGTTGCGTTCACCATACAGGGATTCATAAACTAGAGGAAGCCAAATCAGGATGAATCGAAGCTCACCGTTGGAAACAATAAGAAAGTTGACGTCGTATTCGTGGGAGATGTCATTTTAATACTAGACTTTGGTTTTAAATTGACATTAAGGAATACATTTTATGTACCTTCCTTCAGGCGGAACTTAGTTTCCGCATCATGTTTGGACAACTGTGGCTACTCTTTTGAATTAAAGAATAGTGTTATTACTATGTTTTTTAATTCAAATAAGGTTGGGTGCTACAATATGTCCAATGGATTGTACAGATTATGTTTGACTCCTACGGATATATACATCGCCTATATAGCTAAAAAGGTTGTTTCCAAAAGACCTCTATCTAAGGAACAGTCCTACGCATTATGGCATAAACGTTTGGGTCACATCTCTAGGGAAAGAGTGGATAGGCTGATAAAGGTTGGCATCCTATCTCATCTTAAAAGTGACCTAGAGACTTGCGTAGACTGCTGTAGGGGTAAGATGACCAAAATAAAGAAGAAAACTGCAGTCCACAATAATGACCTATTAGAGGTCATTCATATAGATATTAGCGGACCCTATACAGTAACCGTGTGTAGAAATTTTTATTTCATCACATTTATAGATGACAAATTCCAATATGATTATCTGTACTTGATTAAAGAAAAGTTTGAGTCTCTTGACAAGTTCAAGATTTTTCGAATTGAAGTCGAGAAACAACTGGGAAAAGTCATAAAGGTTGTGAGATCAGACCGAAGTGGTGAGTATTATGGCAAGCATGGCGATGCTAGACAGCTTAAACGGCCATTTGCCAAGTACTTAGAAAATTCTAGGATAGTAGCTCAGTTTACTATGCCTGGAAGTGCTGAACAGAATGGTGTGGCCGAAAGGCGCAATCGCACCCTAATAGAAATGGCGAGGAGTATGACCAGTAGGACCAATTTATCGGACTTCTTATGAGGTGAAGCTTTGAAAACAACCCTCTACATCTTGAACTGAGTTCCTACAAAAGCAGTTCCATTGACTCCTTTCGAGCTGTGGACTGAATGAAAACCTAGCCTAAACCATCTAAAAGTCTGGGGTTGTCTTGCAGAAGTAAGGTTGTACAATCCAACATTAAGTAAGTTGGACCCCATAACCACTCGGTGCTATTTTGTATCATATATAGATCATTCCAAAGGATATCGATTCTACAATCCCAGTGGAGGTACAAGAATTGTGGAATCGCAGACGGCAAAATTTCTGGAACTTGATGTAGCCGAAAAGGATAGTAGCTCACAAACTACTGAGGAAATCAGTCCAATATGGACAGTTTTGTCATTCTCTGCCTGCGCAGACAGTTATGGAGCCTGTTTTACCACAAATTAAACCTGTTGAAGTTCAGGATCCTGTTGCTGAAATAGTTCTTGATGAAGTTTCTCAAACCTCTTAGACTCAAGTTGAAGCTGTGGTGGCTCCACTCAAGAAATCTAGTAGGGAGAGATGATCAGCTATTCCACCGGATTATCTAGTTTATCTCGGAGAGCAAGATTATGACATCGGCTGTGATGTGGATCCGGTGACTTATGCAGATGCAGTCTCTTGTCGTCAATCAGAATTTTGGTTGGATGCGATGAAAGACGAGATGCAGTTTATGAAACATAATGGAGTATGGGAACTTGTTGGATTGCCTGAAAGATACATGCCCATCGGCTGCAAATGGGTATATAAGACCAAAAGGGATTCCAAGGGAAAGATTGAGAAGTTTAAAGCCAAACTGGTAGCCAAGGGCTTCACTCAGAGAGAGGGAATAGACTATGAAGAAACATTTTCTTCATTCTCTTCTAAGGACTCTTTCAGAGTGATCCTGGCATTGGTAGCTCATTGAGATATGAAGTTACACCAGATGAATGTCAAAACTGCCTTTTTTAATGGAAACCTTGATGAATAGGTCTATATGGTAACCCCCAAAAGTTTTGCAGCAGGTGATTCAGGTGAGCTTGTATGTAGATTGAAAAAGTCTATTTATGGCCTTAAGCAAGCTTCCAGACAATGGTACCTGAAGTTTCATAGTATTGTCACTTCATTCGAATATGTTGAGAACAGACTGGATCAGTGTATATACTATAAGGTCAGTGGGATAAAGTTTATTTTTCTCATACTTTATGTCGACGACATCCTGTTGGCGAGTAGTGATCTTGCATTACTACACGAGACAAAACAGATGTTATCAAGTAATTTCGACATGAAAGACCTTAGTGAGGCATCTTTTGTCCTAGGCATTGAGATCCTTAGGGATCGTTCTAGCGGAGTATTGGGTTTCTCTCAGAAGGCATATGTAGATCGTATTTTGGAAAGATTCGGTATGTAGGACTGCAAGCCAGAACTTGCTCCCGTATGTAAAGGTGACAAACTGAGTCAGTTACAGTGCCCTCATACAATTGTTGAGAAAGCCCAAATAAAGAATATACCTTATGCTAGTGCACTTGGAAGTATCATGTATGCTCAGGTTTGCACTAGACCAGACATTGCTTATGTAACTGGACTTCTAGGCAGATATCAGTCAAATCCAGGACACGATCACTAGATTGCTGCCAAGAAAGTTCTAAGGTACCTAAAGAGGACAAGAGATTATATGCTGATTTACAGACATATTCAGGACCTGTAGCTAGTAGGGTATGCGGATTTAGACTTTGCTGGCTGTAAGGATGAATCGAAGTCGACATACGGATACATCTTCAAGTTAGCAGGAGGTGCAGTATCGTGGAAGAGTCAAAAGCATCAGAACATGATATCCTTTGCCATGCAGTCAGAGATAGTAGGATGTTATTGGGCCGCTTCTCAAGCAGTTTGGCTCCGGAACCTCATTAGGGATTTGGTCGTATTTGACTTTGTGGATGCACCCATACAGTTGTATTGTGACAACGATTCTGCAGTGTCGTTTAGCAACAACAATGAAGGTCGTAAGGGGTGTAAACACATGGAGGTCAAGTATTTGACAATAAAGGAGATGGTTGAGAATTGTGACATTAAAGTAGAGCATGTTTACACAGATGATATGGTTGCAGATCCACTAACTAAAGGCCTTAGCCCTTGTGTTTTTGAACGGCATGTCGTTAGCATGGGCTTAGGAGCATCATGATATGCTGTTGTTTAGTGGGAGCTGCTTTTTGACTTATGCTCTAATAATGTACAAATCTGTGTTTTTACACTTTGTAACATTTTGATATGTATCAATTTTGCATTCAATGAAGTATATTTCTGAATGTGTTATTGAATACATACATAAGGCAAAATCTTGAGGTATGTGTAAACCTTGAGTAAAGGCTAGGGGTCTTCAGTTATTAGCCTTAAAGATATATCTTGTTGCACATAAAGACAAGTTAACTGTAAAGTGAGACATATACAGGTTCGTTGGAACCATAAAGCTATTCTCTTGTGGCACATAAGGTTTTGTCACACATAAGGAGAGAGAATGGTAACTAACAAAATAGAAGGCACATAAAGTGTTCTTCTCTATGAGGTGTTATCTATTTGCCACACAACCATATTGAATCCATATAAGTAGAGTTAAGAACATTTGTGACTATGGAAGGCTCGGCGTTGCGTCAATGCATTTACCGTCGTGATTCGGTGTTTAAGACTCTATGGGATCGAATTGACAATTGAGAATAAATCCCTAGACCAACATAAAGGTGCGCACATAAAATACAATTTCAATTAATACAGTCCAAGTGGGAGAATGTAATGTTTTTTCTAATTGTGGACTTGTATTAATTGATCTTGTAAAATCGATTAACGGGCTTGGTCTAATAAAGACGGATATCAAGATTCTCAATTAAGTCTAATATGGAACTGGCTTGTGTGGACCAAGTTCGGCCCGGCCTGTAATGAGAGGGCCCAGCTCATAACTCTATAAATAGCGTTCAAAGTCCCTCCTCTAGCCCAGACGCAGAGAATTTCTCTCTGAACTCGCATAAGGAGGCCATAAGGAAAACAGACCGCGAGAGGCAGCCTCATTGAGCCAGTGATCCGGTAGGTGATAGAGGGGAAGACCGAGAGCCCGTGGACTGACCGAGAGCTCGTGGATCGTCGACAACAGCCTCAAAACAACCATGGATTCGAAAACAAGTATGTAACTCAACTTTCATTGGCTGAATTGTTCTATTGCTTAGCTACGTCGATCCTAGGGCAAGCCGTGGCCGTCTCGGTCGCAGCCAACAGAATATACAATCTGGCAAAGATTTTCTAAGTGTCAACCCAAGTTCCAAGCTTAATAATACTTAGCTTTATAGTCTAAATGTTACTTTTGGACATACAAAAATCGGAATGTCATATAAATATTTATTTATGACAATTTTGAATGCTCTATTCGCAGCCTGGATGAAGGCGTTAACAAAAGAAAAGCAAATTGATAGAAAATTATTATCAAAGTATACCTAAGAATCAGATATTATCTAAGATTACATGTTAAGCTAGCATTAGAGGTATGCTAAACTAACCACGACAAGTAAGCCCAAGGCTCGCCAAACTAGTAGGCCTCACCTAGGCGAGCTCAAGGCTCAGCAGACGAGCAAGGAAGAAGAAAAAAGAAAAGTAAAGAAAAGTAAAGAAAAAGAAAAAAAAGAAAAAAAAAGAAAAAAGTAAAGAAAATTTAACATTTTAAAATTTATTTTTTTGAAAGAAAAATAAATAAATATCATGAATAATAAAAATGAATGCACAAAGGAGAATTGCTTTGTCTAGATAAAAGAAAGAGAAATTTTTACACAAAATGGAAAATATTTTTCGCACTTTTGAATATGTTTTTTTCTTTAGACGAAAAATATTTTTCTTGACTAAGTTATTTTACATGAAAAGAATGTTGGAGAATCCAAAAAAAAAAAATCCTAAAACTTATATTTCCTAAAATGAATGGAGCCTTAATAAAGAAAAAAAACATACAAACAGGATTAAAGATTGAATTATGTTTTCGGAGGGTTAGTATAACTCGCTTCGTAGCCGTCAAATGAGATTCCTTCGAATTACATTGAAAAAAAGGAAGAAAAAAAAACACACACACACAGGCCCGTGCTGAATAGAATATCGAATCTAAATGCTACTAAACAATAGAGAAGACGGAGGCCATGAGGAGAGGGACGCGTTCTTGGTAAACAAAGAGGAGGGAGGTAAAGGAGAGAGGCAAAGTCTAGAAGCTGCTTAAGATCCAGGGCGATTGGTATATCAATTGAAGTACTCAAGCTTGTGCACTGCGATAAGCGCACTTGAAACCGATGGTGTGGAGGACGATTTTGAGCTTGATTATGCAGAGATTTGCGGATGGAGAAATTCTATTGTTTTCTGCATTATTTTTCTGTTGAGTGAGAGAGTGCCGCAGATCGATCACTGAAAGAGAGGGTTCAGGTCAGTCAGACGCCACCAAGACTTGAACCATGACCAAAACTAAAAGGGACCAGAGAGAGAGAGAGAGTAAGGAAGAAGAAGGCCATAAATTTTGTGAAAGTAAGGTCGTACTGTTTACTCGAGAGGAGTAGCCATGGCCCTGGGCCCGAGAAAGTACATCAATGAGCTATATGTGGTGGCCACTCATTGCTTTTGTATTTTCAATTCAGGAAAGTAAAACTTCTCGTGTCTTGTAGATTGGGAAACTTCACTTCTTAAATCCCCATGCTTGGTTTGTTTATAATTCTAGTCCTATTACTGTTTTCTGGTGACAACTTAGTCATTTTGTCAAAATTACATTAACAAAAAGTGTTATTTCCTCAAATAATTGTAGAGGAAGTTATTTTTCCTCAAAAAGAATGATTTAATTGGACTTTGCAAATTATTTAGAAGTCAGTATCTTCATTGGCTGCACCATTAGGGGCCAAACCTAATAATGCTCAAGATAACAATTTTAACACAAAAATTAATAATTTAAAATTTAAAAAATAAAAAGAAAAGAAAAAGAAAAAAGGAGACTCTGATAGGGAGCTGAGCAGTGGAGTAGTACGTGAGAAAAGAGGAGACCTTGGACAGAAGAAATTTTTATACAAGAAAAAAAGAAAAACAAAAAAAGAAGGACTTTGACATGGACTTGATGGAGGAGACGTGGGCAAGAGGAAAAGAATAAGAAAAGGGAAAAGAGAAGAAAGAAAACAAAAAAACAACAAGAAGAAGAAGAGGAGTGGAGAAGATAAAGGGAGAAAAAACACTCTCGCTCCAGCCCTCCGCGAGGTCTTTTGGATCGGGATATCCCACCGCAGCACATTGTCCACGACCTCTCTGCCCAGTTCTCATCGTTTTTCGATAAGTCGTCATGGCGATTTGACTCCTCCCCAAAGTGGTTGCAAGATTTATCATCATCGCATTTTCCCCTCGTAACATTCTACCTTGTTTCGGGCTCACCGGCCAAAGTGGTTGGCCATCGATCCGACAGCTCCAGTACTGACGATTCCATCAGGCCCAGGTGGTTATGAAATTTATAGCAACGCATCTCACCAAGGATTAGGGTGTGTTTTGATACAGCATGGACGAGTCGTGGCTTATGCATCGAGGCAGCTGAGGCCTCATGAAAAGAATTATCCGACGCATGATCTAGAATTGGCTGCAATCATCTTCGCTCTCAAGATCTAGAGGCACTACCTATGTGGAGAGAAGTTTCCCATATATACGGATCATCAAAATCTTAAGTACTTGTTTTCTCAGAAGGAGTTAAACATGAGACAATGTCGCTGGATGGAGTTACTAAAGGACTATGACTGCGATATTTTATATCATCCAGGAAAGGCTAATAGGGTTGCTGATGCCCTCAGTCGTAGATCGACGATAGCACACTTGATGGCGAAAGAGTGGCATCTTCTGAAAGAGGCGAGAGACTTTGACTTTAAATTTGAGGTAAGTCACCTCACATGCTTGATGGCCACTTCGCGAGTAGAGCCATAGATTCAGTCAAGGATTAAATCCTTACAGCCATTAGACCTAGCCCTTCAGAAGATTATCCAGTTGAGCGAAGATCAGAGGAAACCAGACTTCCAGATTTCTGAGGATGGGATATTGAAGTTTAGAGGAAGATTGTGTGTGCTTGATAATGCTACACTGGAAGAGGAGCTGTTAATTGAAGCTCATAGGAGCAACTACAGCATCCACCCTGGAAGTACGAAGATGTACCAGAATCTAAGGCCACATTATTGGTGGAATGGCATGAAAGTTGATGTGGCGAAACACGTGGCTAAGTGTCTGACATGTCAGCAAGTAAAGGCGCAGCACTGCAAGCCAGGAGGCTTACTGAAACCATTAGAGATCCCAGAATGGAAGTTGGAGCACATCACGATGGACTTCATGACAGGTTTACCCAGGACTCAGCGAAATCACGATGCAATTTGGGTTATAGTGGACAAACAGACTAAGTCTGTACATTTCATTGCAGTACGTAAGGATTTTACTTTGGACCGATTGGCTGAGTTGTATGTTCGACAAATTGTTAGACTCCACGGAGTACCAGTGACAGTCACATCGGATCGTGATCCAAGATTCACATCTGCCTTTTGGAAGAGCTTGTAGACTGCTTTATGGACGAAGTTGCAGTACAGTACTACTTACCATCCACAGACTGATGGACAATCTGAAAGGACCATTCAAACTTTGGAAGACATGTTGAGAGCATGTGTTTTAGATTTCAAGGGTAGCTGGGAGGATCAGTTGCATTTAGTGGAGTTTCCTTACAATAATAGTTTCCAGTAGAGCATTGGAATGGCTCCATATGAGGCTTTATATGGCCGTGCCTGTCGAACCCCAATTTGTTGGGAGGAGGTTGGAGAACGCAAAATCACAGGTCCAGAGTTAGTACAGAAATCAATTGAAGCAGTCAAGGTCATCAGGGATAGGATGAAGACAGCTCAGAGTCGTCAAAAGAGCTATGCTGATAAGAGACATAGAATTTTAGAGTTTCAAGAGGGTGATCATGTGTTCCTGAGGGTGTCACCTAAAAGAGGATTGTCACGTTTTGGCAAGAAAGGCAAGTTGAGCCCTAGATTTGTGGGGCCATTTGAAGTTTTGGAGAAGATTGGAGCTGCAGCCTATCGTCTAGCCTTACCACTGAATTTGACTCATATTCACAATGTCTTCCATGTATCGATGCTGAGAAAGTATGAGCCTGATCCCTCACATGTACTGAGCTTCGAGGAGATAGAGGTCGATGACAGAGTGTCGTATATGAAGCGACCGGTCAGAATTGTAGATCTCAGAGAACATCACTTAAGGAATAAAGTGATATCCCTGGTCCAAGTGGCTTGGCAACACCACGACACGAAAGGTGCGACCTGGGAAAGTGAGGAAGCTATGAGAAGCCAATACCCTTATCTTTTTTAGGGGACTACTGGTGTAAATTTCGAGGACGAAATGTCCTAAGGGGGGGAGAATTGTAATAGCCCAATTTTTCTTAGTGTTATAATATAATTTTTTTTGTGTTCTTCTCTTCCTCACGCATGGGCCGGACCAGGCCTAGCCTAGCACACGCCCTCTTCTTCTCCACGCATGGGCCCAAGCCTGGCCCACGCCATCATCTTCCCTGTTCATCTCCTTCCTCCACGAGCTGCACTAGGGAAACCCTAGCCGCCGCTAGCCAGCCAACCAACGCGATCTTCTTGCGTCGACGCCAACAGCTCGCCCCCACGATCTCCTTCCACAACGAACTCGGCGGATTCCTCGCACCAACACCTTAGAAAACCCCAATCACAGCCTCCCTCGTCTGGCACGCGTTCAGTAAAACAAGAACGCGAACCGAAGCTCCCCTGCTTATGCTTTGGTTGCCGCCGACCACCCGAGTCTCCTCAGCCGCCGTTGTCGCGCGAGAAGCTCCTTGAGAGTTCCTTAATCCTACTCATTACCTCACCAACTCCAATTTGGCGTGGGTAGTTCCAATTTGACGCTAATTCCAGATCTGCTCGGGTTAGGGTTAAGGTAAACCCGAGACCTCCCTCCTCGCTGTCACCGGCGTTGTTTGTCGTTCTCTAAGCCTTTAACGCCACCGTTCGTCCAGCCGTCTCACCATCGCTCAGCATCGTCCCCAGCTTGAGTCCGAGATCACCGAGTGTTCCTCTGTTCTGGATTGATCTCTAAACGCCTCAACTCGAACGATCCGAGGCCACCTTGGCCGAACCTTCCTCTCAACGAGCCGCCGGACTCATCTTCAGCTCGCTCAGCCGCCACGATCAGCCACTTCGCCGTCACCCCACGCCGCCTTCAGCTCACGTCCGGATCTCCTCAGCTCAAACGACCCTCAGCTCACGCCGCCTATAAGCCGACGTCTAGCCTTCCCTCAACTCAGGTCAACTGAGTGCCTAATCTCCAGCTCACAGCCACCGTGCCGCCGCCTTGCTCCTCTCCCAGCTCACGTCGTCTTCAGCTCGTACCCTTAGCTCGTAGGAGAGGAACCCCTAAGCTCATCTGTGAATTCTTCTGCTCAAACCTGAAGTACAGAGGCTGCACAGCTTCTGTGGACTTGGAATCAAGTCACCATGGGCCTTGGTCCAACTCATCCGTGTTGCACTATTTCTGTGGGCCGAACCAGGCCGCGGTGGGCCTTGTTCCAGCCCAATCCGAAGGGTTGGCTCACTCTTCAACAGTCCAATCAGCCCACGAATAAGCTTAACGGACCATCGCCGGATAACCCGCCGTCGTCGTCAAATTAGAAGCTCGGAATTAGGTGAGTTTGCTCCCTAACTCCTAATTATGCTGTTGATTGCTCCGGTAGATTTAATTCGTGATGATTGGACTAGGTTGTTGATTAAATTGGAAATTAGAGATTGTTTAGAGATATTTATCGAAATAGGGGTAATTTCGTAAATTCAATTAGTTAGGGATAGAATTGTGAAATTAGATAATTGGAGGATTAATTAGTAAATTAATATAATTAGAAATGTGAATTATTGGTTAAGGAAGTGCAATTCAGTAAGTTCCGAGGAGTTGGAGACAATTTATTAATTTTGGTCCAATTAGGCATAAGTTAGGGATTTTGGGTAAATTGATGAATTTAATTAGCGGAAAGAACAATTGCTAATTAAATTGGTTGTTGAAATCATTAATTAGTGGATGGTAGAAAATATGAAATTCGGAATATTTTGAGAATGATAAGTTGATTATGTCATATTATAGCCTATTTAGGGTTTTTAGGGGTAAAAATGAAATTCTGGAAATTTTGAGGGCAAAATAGTAAAATTGTCAATTTGGAGAAAGATGTACGAAATGTCGGTTGTGATGGAATTAAATCATTGATAGTGAGGGTTTGGATTGATATTCGGGTAAATACGAGTTTTAATTTTTGTTGTGCCTAGTTAGGGTTTAATTATGCAATTTTAGGTAAATTGCAATATTTTGGAATTAATTCCAGAAATTGCGTAATTGGCTAAGTGGCTACTGATTAAGGTGATGTCACCCGTAGTTGATCGAATCGAATACTCTGGATTCGATTTAGGGACCCGGGTGAATCCCTAATTGGTAGGTCCATGCAGTCGATTTTGGTTATCTTGAGAAATTATCTCATTATGCTTGTGGATTAGTTGCGGATGTTAATTTAATATTTTGATTGCTCGATTGATTGAGATTAATTTATTAACTGCAAGTGTTTATTGATTGTTTCACAATGTGATTGGTCTATTTAATTCTTGGTGCTCATTATAATGGATTTTATGTTGGACTACCTTAGAAATTAATATTGTAACATTTATATCGAGTTATTTGGTGATTAATCTATCAAGGAAGTTTAGAGACTTGACAAGGTCATGGGTTGTGAGAGGTAAGGATTAAATTAATTAACTGGTTAGGAACTCTAGAGTGAATATCAACCTAAATAAGAAGTAGGGGCAAACTCGATGAGTTTATCTCATCTTAAAATTATTTGTTCAGGTCCTAATATTGCAGCTCCCCCTCGAGGACCAGGTGATGCAGGAGGCGCAGCCAGATAATATTAGTTTATTTGATTTATGTTTGATTAGAAGGATTTTGGCATTTGAGGAAATTGTTTTTCCGAATTATCCTTTTGGTATTTATGTTGACCATCTTGGATTCTTTGGATACTTGATTAGTTTATTGGACTTAATGTAATAATTAAGATACCTCAGGATTTTGGTCGGGGTTTATTTAATTTGTTCCGCTGCATTCCTTTAGGTATTAATTTTGTATCTTTAATTAATTTAATTAATTAATCGATAACAACCTGGGATTATCGAAAATATAAGAAGTTGTGAAAGTAATTACGGGGACTGTCATGAGCTCGGGTACGGGGCGTGACATGACCTCGGCCTCTGCTAGGTCGGGTCGCACCCGCGCTTGGCCGGGTTAAAGCTGTGAAGGGTCTGTCCAAGTCATTGGCTTAGGCACTTTCGGCTCCGGGTTGGGCTGGCCTAGACAAGGCCTAACCATAAAAAAAGAAAAGAAAAGAAGAGAAAGGACTTGGGTTGGGGCTCCCATCTCGCAGTGGCTGGGCCCGGCCGAAGAGGGTGGGTCAAGCTAGATGGGGCCACCGTGCTAGGTTTGACGTTTGAGTCAAGTGAGCTGGATGTTTGCGAGCTGGGCCTTTACTTTGTTAGTTGCATTTGGAATTGGGCCTCTTTTATTGAAGCCCAGTTCACGTTCACGAGCCATGAGGACCCATTCCGCTTGTTCGGGCTCTTTAAGCCCGAGTTACCAAGTTCGAGTCCGGTCCGAACCTGACCAAGTTCGGAGTCCGGCCCTTTTTTATATTAAATATTGTAATATAATATTTTATTATATAAATAAAAAATTATAAAATTTAAAAAGAGTAATAATTTTTTTTAAAGAACCTAGCCGATGGCCCGGGTCGGTTTGGAGCCTGATCCGGGTCCCTTTTTTAAATATTTAAATATTTTATTAACAAAAGTAAAAAACAAAACTTTTTCATTAAAAATTTTGAACTAGTTAGTTTTAGATTTGCATAAAAATGACCGTACAAAAATAATTGCGAAGTAGTAACTTTGAATGACCTTTTAGGGCTTTAAAGAATGAGTAAAAGTGCATGACCACTTTAAATTAAACAATCAACTAGTTAGGTATTGAAATATTGCTAATAGAAATGTCAGCGTAAATAAGTTTCTGGACCTTAGAATTTTTGGTTATGTAGGAATCGAGACAACACTCCCATGCTTCAATTGGTTTCTAGCCGACCCTAATAGGCTAGTAGCGACTCATAGAAATATTTAGGTTGTTGAAAAACTTTTAAAATCAAAATGCCTTAATGTCACGCGAGATATGAGCTTAAAAGAGGACGTGTTCATAATTGATGAGCCGAATTGGATTAAGATTAGATGATATGTTCAAATGGTTTTCTTGGGATGCCAACTCGGATCTTTTTACGAATAGTACCTCTAAATATACTTAGCACCATCCCCCTCCTCAGGGAGGTGCGAGTAGGTCACGACATATAAAGGCTTGCCTTTACTTTAAGGTTGATTCTTATATATATAAGGAAGGAATCAACTCTCCCTAGGTAGACCAAAACTCTTTGATAACTGAATATCTTACCTATTTTTGCATTCTCCGTTTACTTTGTCGTTGAAAGACTTTAATCAGGAGAGCAACCCAATGGCACCGCAACCAGGTGAGAAACAAGGGAATTCGAATCATGCAGAAGAACCTGCAGGTATAAGCGATGTGGTCTTAAAATATACTAAAACTAGTATTTTCTCATGGTTACTTTTTGTTTGCTTTATCATAGCAAAAATATGAACCTGACCTTGTCTAGAAAAAGAGGAAAAAAACATTATGAGAAGGATCTTGTGTTCACTCTTTCTCCTATATATATTGAAGATGTTCGCGTAAGCATTGGACCGTCTCCTTCTCACTCCAGAAGTGCTTCAGGTGCATTATCCCTCAAAAGAGTTATTTCATTGTGAAATTAATATCTGGGGGGATCATCATGAAATTGCTCTTTTCTGGGACAATTCCTAATGTCTGCAAGGAAAACTTTTTAACAAAATGACCTGAATATACAAGATTCTGCTTAAGAGACGGCCAAATTAACAAGCAGAGGTGCACCAGGTGCGTTATCCCTCAAAAGAGTTATTTCATCGTGATATTAAGATCATTATCCCTCAAAAGAGTTATTTCATTGTGAAATTAAGATTTGGGGTGGATCTTCATGAAATTGCTCTTTTTTGGGACACTGCATAATGTCTGCAAAGAAAATGTATGGACAAAATGGCCTCAAAAGTTTGCTTCTACTGCAGAAATAGCAGAAGAGGAAGAGGAAGAAGAGAAAGAGAAAGACGAAGAGAAAGACGAAGAGGAAGTGGATGGATGCAAATATCGACCATTGTTGGAAGCTGCATTCAGGGGTGATTGGGAATCTGCTAAAAGATTTTTCGCACAATATCCTGCTTTAGAGACGGCCAAAATAACAATCAGATCAGAAACAGTTCTTCACGTAGCCGCTTTGAGTGGACAAGACCAATTTTCGAGAACCTGGTTGAGCTCTTCTCTCCAAATCTGGAAGTGCTTGAAATGATTGATCGTGATGGCCGCACAGCCCTCCACAATGCTGTACTGAGTGGAAGGATAAGGATGGTCGAGAAATTAGTTAGAAGTAATCCCAAGTTGACGCAACTTCAAGATTTTAAAGCACGTGTTCCTTTGGGAATATCTGCTTTGGAAACTTCTATGCATAAGGAGATTGCCTGGTTCCTGGCAGAAAATACAATGGACGATGAGCCAAGTAAGCCCTTCAGTGATCCTTCAGCGATTGAAACCATGATAAATCTCACCCTCGCTGGTCATCCTGGTAAGATGACCATCACTTGTTATCTCAATTCCAACAGTTTTTTCCTTCGTTCTAGACTTAGCTTATTTTCCTAATCAACTTTGCTGGTGAACAGATATTACCCTTTATCTAATTGAGTGGCACCCTCACTTAACTACCGAGAAAAGCAAAGGTGTTTCTATACTAAAGACGTTGGCGAAGAACGAGTCCCACTTTCCGAGCGGAACCAGGCTCAGTATCTTGGAAGCATTGATATATAAATGTCCGTGCTTTCTTCACTTGTATCCCTTCATTACCTATTCCCTTCAAGCACATCATACCTGGCTCATCACGTGTTCTTTTTTTTTCTGAATTGAAGGTATTCCGGTGGACTTGAACTACAAACCAACCGATGACAATTCAAGGAATATGCAAACATAAATAGATCCAGGTGCGTGTGCATTTTTACAATTGGTATTTATCTAAATTTAGGATCTTCAATGATCTTGAACTTAAGTCAATTTTCTTATATTGATTCCCTCCCTACTTGAAAAAGAAACCGAAGATGGTTGTTTCTTTGTAGCATATATTCTAATTCCTAGACATAAGTCTACCTAATAATGGCGGGAAAGCAAACAACTTTGTGGGGATAGGAACACTACAAGTGTCATAATTTGTGTAAAGCACTTAATTTAGTGTCATAACTTTCATTTGGATCACTCTTTTTTTTTGGGTAAGGTAAGTAATTTTATAGACTTTTGTACAAGGTGAGGTAGCTTGGTTCATTCGGATCACTTTAGTATCACTTTAAAAAAAGAAACGATCACTTTAGTGCTAACTCCGATATTACTTGCCGAAAATCCGATGTGGCAGTCCACGTGGCCCGCTGAAAGTGCCAAGTCAGCATTTAATATAATAAAAAATTAAAATTCCAAAAAAAATTAAAAAAGAGGGGGTTTAAGGGGAGGGCGACAAGCCCTCACCTTGTCTCTAATACCATCCTTGCCGGTGGGGGTTATCAGCCCTCGGCCACGCCGACGTGTTCATCAGTGGAAGTTCGAAATGTTGGTGAGCTTCCGAGCGAGGATATAAGGAAGCACTTTGCGGCCCACTAGGATCTACTAGTTCAAGGACAACGACAAAGTGGTGACGGAGATTTTCATCGAGTCCAAGGTGCTCAACGCGATTTTCCATTTTTGGGTTTCTCTTGTCATGTTCACCATCACCTACGCAGGCTTCAGATGGTGCTTGAACGAGTTGGTGGAGATCCTAGAGTGCCATAGGAGGTTCAGAAATCATCAGTATCACGTAGTTCTACCCATTTTCTAGGGACGTGCGTAAATAGAGCTAGGGCCACGAATAGTAGCTCGGCGCAAAAATAGGGGAGGCAGATATTGTCGCGGCGATGGCGACTTCGATAGTGGCAACGGTGGTGGCCAAGGCTTCGACCAAGTTGGAGCAACGTCAGGGAACCCAGAGGAGGGGTAGCAGCGTCTGGGTGTGGCTGGGTGCGCACAAACAGCCGTGCGACTTCCAGCGATAAAAAATGAGACAATTGTCAAATAAGTCCTAAACATTTTGCTACTTTACCGATTCAGTCCTAAACCTTTTTTTATGCGAAATAAGTCCTAAACTTTTTGCAACTTTGCTGGTTAAGCTATTCCGGTGGATTTTGGTCGGAAAATGCCTACGTGGTAATGACGTGGCGTGCCGGACCTCGCTGGAGATGACGTGGCGATGATCGGACCCAAAAATTTTTTCTTTTTTTTTCCTTGTATTTCTAAAACAAAACTTACTTGGCCGGCCAACTCCGGCGGCCGGCGAAGCTCGCTAGCCACTCTAAAGGTTGGGTCGGCCCTCGCCGACCGTGCGCAAGGGTGGGGGAGGCCACTGCCGCCCTCGCCCATGGCCGACGAGGGAGCTCCTCCCTCGTGCAGATTTGGGCAAGGGAAGAGCTCCCTCGCAGATCTGTGCGAGGGAGTGCTACCTCCTCCCTCACTGCAGATCGTGAGGGAGTCTCCCTCGCTGCAAAGCACTCCCTTGTTGCTGTTGCGAGGGAGAATCTGCAAGGGAGGAGCTCCCTCGCCGACCACGGGTGAAGGCCGTGGCAGCCTCCCCCGTCCTCTCTCGCGGCCGGCTAGGACCAACCTGGCCTCTGGAGTGGCCGGCGAGTTCCGCCGGCCGGCCAAGCAAGTCTTGTTTTAGAAAAACAAGGAAAAAAAATTTGGTCCGATCATCGTTACGTTGTCGTCATGTCATTACCGGCGAGGTCCGGCGCGCCACGTCATCACCACGTAGACATTTTCCACCCAAAATCCACCGAAAAGACTTAACTGGCAAAGTAGCAAAAGGTTTAGGACTTATTTGGCATAAAAAAAATATTTAGGACTAAATCGGCAAAGTAGCAAAAGGTTTAGGACTTATTTGGCAATTGTTCTGATTGAAAATAGGGGCTTGGGCATCGCTTGCGGGAAGGGAGGAGATGGGCGGCACTAGGGGCGCGATTAGGCCGTGCTGAGGGTGGTTCCCCCCATGGAGGTGCGAGCGGCTAGTGGAAGGCTGGGTGGTGGCAGTCGATGAGGAATTGAGAGGTGAGAGGCGCTGGTGGGCGTTAGGCGCAAAATGCGAGTTAAGCCGACAACCCTCTAGGTAAGGGCTTGTGGTGGCCCTAGACGGTCGCCAGTGAGGGTGGCCGACCCATGGCCGACGTGGCTGGGGGCTAGCGACTCCCCCCGACTATCCCCATCCTCTCTGGCGATGGTGGGGCTGTGGCGGCAAGGTGCCCTATGTTGACTTTTTTTTAAACAAAGTTAATTTTTAATATGATTTTAAATAAATTAAAAAGCCGCATAAAATCATTTTTTATTTATAAAAATGACACGTGGAATAGATTTTAATTTTTTTATTAAAAATACTAACTTGGCATATCTGGCGAGCAACGTCATTTTTTAGTCGGAGTTGGCACTTAAGTGATTCGGCGGAAAGTTTCGCCGCCCCACCCTCGCCGCGAGAAGGTAGTGGCCGACACATGGCCAGCGTGGCTAGGGGCTGGCGACTCCCGCAGACCGTCCTCACCCTCGTCGGCGAGGGTGGGGCGGCGGCGGAGAGGTGCCGTCTGTTTTGATATTTTTTAAAAAAACTAATTTTAATAAATTAAAAAGCCACATGGAGTAGGATTTTTTAAATAAAAATGACACAAGGAATATATTTTAATTTTTTATCATTAAAAAATGTTGACTTGGTGCTTCCGGCGAGCCACGTCATTTTTTGGCCGGAGTTGGCACTTCAATGATCATTTTTTCTTCGACTTGGCACTCAAATGATCCGACGAAAAGTTATGGCACTGGAATGAGTGCCATACACAAATTATGGCACTTGTTGTGTCCTTTTTTCAGACTTTGTGAATGCACTATCCCATAGTTCAACCAAGTGCATCATTACAGTTTAACTTAATGGAGCATTTAGGGAAGTACTTACGACACAATTAGTATAGGAGGATCTACAAAACGAAGCTGAGCTACACTGATTAGGGTCCTTTATCCTCATCCATCCCTCACAATCCCAATTATTGATCCATGTGAATGTGAAAGTTGTGTACTTTGATATTTGTAACTATCAACCACTATGATTGTCGAGATCCCAGTATTAAACTATTTTCATTCCACATGCACACTTTGACTTGGGATCCACTGACCTGATTCTCTTTGCGACTTGATTGTAGCACTTCAATATCTTACAAGATCATTTTGGAACGCCACCAAAGTTCTAGGTATGCTTCCATTTTATTAAAATACTGTCACTGTCTCTATATCTCTGTCTCTAGATCTCTGTCTCTCTAGCAATAGTCTATGGCTTGTTTGTTTTTTTTTATTTCTTTTATAGAAAAGTTCCCAGTTAATTCTTTTTGCCGTAATTTGGAAAATAATTTTTATAACGATCACCATCCACCTGAAAAAAAAAATGCCTTCTTTGGATGAGCAATGCGCATTTGAAGTTAGTTTTGCAACTAAATATTTTCATGTGTCGACCATCTAATGGTAGACCTGTAACTTATTCTTTAACAGAAAGTGGACCTAATAAAAATTCTTCAAGACATTATATACTAGTTATGTCAGCCTAGAACTCCTCCTTCAGTCTTTGATTGGCGAAATCATGTTCGCTTCATCATCTCTATAAAGCATGTAAATCTTTTTGAAAAGATACTCTGTTTGATTGCTGCTTCATCTCAATACAACACGGTACAACCACGGTACAATATTTTGAGAGCGTGCAGGAATTTGGGCACAAGACCGGAGGAAAGCCTCCCGCATGCCTGACTACTCTCGCCACATCATCCATATAATAAGATTGAAATAGATCAATGAAAGGGTCTATCATTTAAGCGCATTTAATATAGTAATTTCCATTTTCATTTGGCAACTTTAAAAAGGCGTGAGAATAAAATTATTTAAGATAATTTTATACATGCCAAGATTACTGTTACTCACTCTAGCTAGACACATGTAATTAGCAAGGTTATTTTCATAGATGTTCTATCACATTAAGACTTCTAATTGTGTTCTCTTAATCACGATTTACATTACGAAGGGAAAAAGTCAATCATTCAGAAACATTCTTTCGGTTGAATTTCCTTATCTTTCTAAATTAATGAAGATATACCCATTTCCATCATCCCTTCTTTCCAACCTTCTAACACAACAAGGAAGATCACTTTCTTCACTCATCCTCTCATTACGGCTGCTTTCTCACATCCTTCTTTTTTGTTTTTCCTAATCTTCCAAAACCCACACTTGGCATTTGAGGACAGAATCCTTTAAAAAAAATGATCAAAATATCCTCCCTAGAAGATTAAAAAAAAGAATGAGATCGTTTTCCCAATTACCCACCGACCCAAATTCCAAAATCGGTAGGAGTTCTGTGGGAAAACATGACAAAATAGTGAACCGTCGTTAGATACAATTTTGATTGCAAACCAGGAGAACCTTGTCTTTTAGTACAATTCGAGAGCCGCCTCTTTGTTTTTTATTTTCTTTTTATTTTTCTACAACATTTTGTAGTTCCTACAATCAAGAGGATTCACGAGGTGAAGTGGAGACATGTTGTGGCCGTCAAGTTGGCAAGAGAACTTTGCAATAGGCTCTCTTCTATGAAAACTAAGGAGATCACTCATTTTTTCCAAGAGGGAAACATATTGGGCGAAGCTACAGCCAGGGGAATTAGTGAACTCGTGAAGCTATGTATTCAGGCTTTCCCGGAGCTTATGTGGATTTCAGCTCATGGTAATAAGTTGACGACAAAAGCTGTGAAGTATCGCAAAGAAAGGACTCTCAGACTCTTTTTGAAGGCAAGCTCAACCAACGAGTTGTCATTAGTTACGGGGCCTACAGCGCGAGAATCGAATGATAGGATGTGGGAAGCAGCAAAGTACCAAGCAGCAGAGTACAACCCTAGTTTCAATGCTGTTACTAATGTTGCCGGAGCAGCTTTCCAAATGCAAAGAGAACTCCAATGGTTTAAGGTAGGTATCTTTCCTCTCATATATTTAATAACCCCTCTTAACGATAATTATCATACCTTCTCGACATATTTCTTAGTATATCATGTCCGGAACTTTATTTGGAAAGTCTCGGGAATATAGCTGGCACTTTTTTTCCCCTTAAATAGCGGTCAGCCGATGTCTTGTTCAACTTTAATGCACCTCGATGTCCACCTCTTTAGATGATTTTTAGGTCACCCCATGTTGATCCGGTGCATTCAAAATTTTACTCTAAAATGCTTCTGACAAGAATTGATGACCACCAGGAGAAGAATAAACATCATTGCCATCTAAGCAAAAACATTGCTGGTACATAGAACTTTTAAATTCCACATGCTAAACATAGATTGTAAATTAACTTAAGAAACAACTCTATATTCGTAGAACAATTGACAGAAATGGAGGGAGATTTTATTAGAGAAATTGGGGCACTAAAAATTGATTGAAACTCGTCATAATTAGATTGCATGTAAATCTTATAAATTAAATGTGATCCACCACTTAATCTAATCCAAGTTACTCTTTCATGGATCCGACTAACTCTTTCTATCGGTCTCTTCCATGATGCAATCAGGGGCTTATCGTGCAAATCATTTCATGTACATAACCCACATATATTAATTTATTTTAATCATTTTTGTTTATATTTTCATGATAGCTTCGCTAGTTCCATTTTCTTGTCATATTTTGTATCTAAGATTACACTGTAGTTCAAATATAATTAGATGTATGTACATGGGTAATGATTTCATTAAAGTAATATGACATGAATCTTCTCTATTCTCAATCAAACGGTTAGCTACATTTATTTATGGTCACTACTTCTTTTCGGATATATTAATTCAAGCACATTTCTAGGCAATTAATTTAGCTATTAATTGAAATTGTGTACTTGCCAAACATTGTTAAAAAATGATATTATGAAGCTTTTACATAATATTTACCTTTATTTCATTTCAACCCTCTGTTCTCTTTGTCTTAAAAAAATTTGGGAAACTTATGTAAAACAAGAGTCCTAAAATTTGTACCCATCCTGCACATGCGTATCAAAACTTTTGATTCATGCTCTAATTAATCCTAAGAATTGTCGATCTCCTCCACACTAGTCCTTCCATTGGCCCTATAAACTTTTAATGGACGAAAAATCTATGTGGCATTTTTTCATTATTTTTTTTCATAAGTGGCGCCGATACCAAGCAAATTAGGCACCATAACACAAAAACTAAAATTAAAAAAAGAATAGAGAATAAAGGTAAAAGAAATAGAGAGAGAGAACGTCGAAGAGGAACAAGAAGCGGCCACCCCGCCAGCAAGGTTGGAGGATCCTTGTTGGGGTTGCTTTGGGTGCAGCAACCATAGCTGGACCACCGACGAGGGCCGGCCACCCTCGTCTGCTAGAGGCAAGGGCATGGGCCCTCACTCAATCGTGGCAGGACGCAGCTTGTCACCACCTAGCAAGGGTCGGCTGGCTGTCTTGCGAGCATCATATCCGCCACTAAAGGATACCATGAAACACCATATAAGCCCTATAAATTGATTAAATCGATGGCCTTGGCATAAATAGCTGATCACAAATTGGAGCAGGTTGTTTGTAGTTGATAGCATCTAAGTTGACTCCTAGTCCTACATTGAAGTTGCGTCTTTTCATAGTAAAATGTAAGAATAATGCGAAAAGAGAAATGTGAATGTTTCATATATTTCGGTAGGTTATCATAAGAGTATGTAATCCTAGGCTTTATTAGATGATAATTTTGATAACATATCAATCAACTATATGCACAATCAAAGAAAGATATGAAGATTCTCTATGATACATGCATTATCATGAGAGATATGAAAAATTAAGGAAAATATTTTAATTATTTGTAACATTCCCTCAACATCAAGGAAGATGACTTGATTTTTCATAAAAGGTCTGAAATGCCTTGGTGGATCACCAAAGTGGCTCGGTGAGCTGTGTCGCGACCTAACTTCCGCCCTTTAGGGGGAAAAAGATATGTTTAGAGGTATTTGCTTTTGATTCTACGATCTCGAGCTCGGATTCTCCCAAATCCATACCTCGCGTGACATTTAGACGTTTTCATTTTAAAATCTCTTTAATAGTCTAAATTTTTTAAAAACAAAGGAGCTGCCACTAGCCTATTAAGGTCGGCTAGAAACCAAGTGAAAGCATTGGGAGAAATGCTTCACTTTCTACGCAACCATAAATTTTTAGAGTACGGGGACTTGATTACATTAACTATTTAGTTAATACCCTTTCGGTACCTAAAATTAATTGTTTAGTTAACCTAAATGTTTACATGCTAGCTTATATCACCTTCCACTAGTGTTTTAATGCTAAACTCTAAGAGCTTATTCAATTGAATTCATTTTAGAATTTTTTTATATTTTTATTGATTTTTTTATATTTTCTGATTTTTTATGATATTATGATTTTTTATTACTTTATAATGATTTTCTATTTTTATTAATTTCTAATGATTTTCTGATTTATTGTCATTTTCTAATATTTTATATTTTTTAGGATTTTTTTTTAAAATTTTTATTATTGAATTTCTATTTTTTATTTTCTAATTTTCTATTTTCTATTATATATTTTTTAATCTTTAATTATTTTCTAATTTTCTCATATCTATGATATATTTTTCCATTTTTTATTATTTTTATAATTTTCTATTGACTATTTTCTATTTTTTATAACTATTTTTTATTTACTATTTAGAAAAAAAGAAATCGGGCCGGGCTCCGAACCGGATGGTTCGGATCCTGACCCGAACGCATGGGCCCGAGCTCGTGGACTGAAATCCACGAGCTCGGCCTCGGCCCATTGTTAATTTGTTTCGTTGGCCCAATTTCTCCATCCTTTTATTCACCAACCTATTTTTTATTTACTTTAACACGCCGGCCATCTTCTTTATTTCTTTGATTTGTCTTTTACTTCTCAGCCCCAAAGTTCCTTCTATTCTTTTTTTTTTTTCACCCAACTTACTGCAGCAACGTCTCAAACGCTTAAGGCCTTCTTTTTTTATTGGCTTGGCTTGAAACTTTTCTCGAATCAAAATTTCTTCCCCCAGCCCAAACAACAATGAAATGACGAGATGAAGGGATGAACAGATTCATCTTTTCATCTTGTTCATCTTCATTCGGCCGAGCTCGCCGTCGGCTAGAAACAAACTCACGCCGCCGGAGACAAAACTCAAAATCGTATAACTAACGGACTTATGTAACTAGGCTAAAAATATCAATGAGAAAGAAAAAAAAAAATCGGATTTCCTACTGACAGTCCAACAACGATGTGGAACTCGACACTGTTTTAATAGATTTAATCACCAAAAACAGCTCTGATCTAAACCACAACACATCAATGATCGAACCAAGAAAGACCATTACCTAAAACAAGCAACACAGAAGCAATGAAATCGAACCAAACTACATCCTACAATAAATCAATAAAACTGCAACGAAATTCCAATCAACGACACGCATGAAAGAAAATCAAACCAACTCATGAATAACAGTAAGCTGGAACGAGACACAACAGAGACGAACTTACCTGTGAAATGAGGAGGACCGCGCAAAGAAGATCAGAAGATGAAATCGACAATCCGTGTAGCCGAAAACAAGAAAAACCAGCGTGCAAGGTCCAAAAATATCCGTGAACAAAAACTTGACTCTTCGAGCTTCTTCGAGAGTTTTCGAGAATCGAGAGTAAGCTGAGAGAGCGAGTCCGAGAGGGAGAGAGGACGAGTCAGCTGAGAGGCTGAGAGAGGTGTCTATCGCCGTTGACGAGCTGGGAGAGTCGGCGAGGCAGAGCTGGCAGCGGGCGAGCAGGGCAGTGAGCTCAGGGAGAGGCGAGGTGTGGGTTTTTTTGCGAGGGTGAGCTGAGGGACGTGAGCGAGCTGGAGGAGGCAGAAAGCAGCGGGGCGAGCTAAGAGAGAAGGGCCAAAGCTCGTGAGAGAGAGCTAGGAGAGTTCTGGGGAGCTGAAGAATGCAGTGAGCAGGGAGGAAAACGGCGGAGGCGAGCTGGGGATTGTCTGTGTGCGGGCGGAGCTGAAGGACGGAGACGAGGGGGCGAGGGGGAGCGAGCTGAGGGGGGCGGCGACCGAACTAAGGGAAGAGAGGGAGCGGAGCTGTGGAGCGGCGGAGGCCAGCTGCGAGATGATCGGCCAGTGAGCTGAGAGAGCTGGTGAGAAAACAGATGCAAGCTGGACGCCCGTCCGCCGAGTGAGAGAGAGAGAAAAACCAATTTTTTTTTCTTTTTATCCTCCCCCAATTAATCATCCCCGCTCTTTTGTCCTATTCCCCCATTTTTCTGTTTGTTTTTTAATTTTCTTTGTTTTGTTCTCCTTACTGCCTTTTGAGCGTGAGTTGAAAAAAAGAAGATGGGTTGGGCTCTTTATTTTTTATTATATTTTCATTTTCATTTTTTTATAAACTTCTAATTTCTAGTTAATACCAATTTTTTGAGAAATAGATTAAAAATGATTTAATAGATTGATAAAATTTAGGTGTCAACAAGCTGAAAAGAGTACATATTCAAAGACTGTCATTGCGGTAAGAGGTTGTTGTGGTTGCTGTGTAGGCCACACAATAGTAGAATAGGTTGACATGGTAATTGAATGAGATGGAGAATGTTCAGGATCGATATTGAGAGAAATACTAAAAGTTAATGAGAAAGAAGGGGACACAAGATAAGAGGTTTGTACTCAAGTGTGCACTAAGTGCTTGTGTGTCTCTAGATTGTCTTACTCTAATATCAAGATAAGAAACGCAAAAGAGAGAAAATATTCTATATATTTCAATGAGTACTGGTAAAGACTATATGGATTTATTAGATTAATACCAAGATAACATATCTATTAATATATGCATAAATGAAGGGAGATATTAAAAAATCTTTTAGATATAGGCTCCATCGCTGGAGATATATAAAGTTAAGGGAAATATCCTAAACGTTTCTAATATTTGGATATTTGTACAATAAAATGCAGCTTCATTAAATAGTTAAAAAATTTTAAATAATTAACAGTGATTTCATAAATATCATATGGTAATAGAGTGGCCCATTCATTGTCTTCCCATCATATATTTTCACATTTAGCTAGGTCAAAGTTCAACTTTGCATGCGAGGGAAAATATTAGAAGATTTATATGTTAAACCATACATCATCTAATAACTTAAAATTTTAAAATAATTGATAATGTTCCTATAAAATCCCACACTATGCACTTAGGTAATAAATTATTTAATTTACTTTTCAACAAAAAAAAAACATTTAATGCAAAGACGTAACTCCCACCTGCTGTGCGTGTTTCATGTAGTTCTTTTTAACATACGATAGAGCAACATGAATATTATTTTCATTAAAGAAATTTTATCAAATTTATGGGCTACAGATTAATGAGAAAACGATGGATAAAAATAATATTTATTGGGTTATTTCTAATAGATGAAACACCATATGACAAACACCACCACAACTACCAAATCAATAACATCAATCAATCAGACAAAGAAATGAAGTAGGATAATTTTGTATATAAAGCTAGGGAGAAGGACACTACAAGTGCCATAACTTGGTACGACGCTCACTTTAGTGTCAAAACTTTCATTCGAATCACTTTATTGTCACTTAAAAAAAAATCACTTCAGTACCAACTTAAATCTGCAGCCCACGTGGCTCGCCAAAAGTGCTAAATAAGCATTTGATATAATTAAAAATTCAAATTCCAAAAATTTGTTTAAGGGTAAGGGCGGAGGACACCTCGCCGCCACCACCACCCCACTCTCATTGGCGAGGGTGGGGTGGCTAGGTGTCCTCCCCTTTGACCTTTTTAGTATATTAAAAACTAATTTTTAATTTAATAATTAAATTAAAAAGTTATATCGCATACAAATAAATTAAAAACGCCACGTGGATAGTTTTTTAAATAAAAAATGCCACGTGGAATATATTTTTATTTTCAAAATGCCAGGTGGATTTTTTAAAATTATTTTAAATGCTGACTTGACACTTCCGATGAGTCATGTCATTTTTGGCCGGAATTGGCACTTAAGTGATCGTTTTTTCTCCGATTTGGCACTTAAGTGATTCAGCGGAAAGTGTTACCACTAAAGTAAGCGTCGTATACAAGTTATGGCACTTATAATATCCTTCTCCCTGTGAAGCTAGTATCTATCCTTGAAGAAACCATCCCTAGTGTGGAATCACTGCGCCTTTTTTCTTTCCTCGAGGCGGGACTCCCATAGGCCTCTCCAAATGTTTAATAGACATAATAAAAGAAATAGATGGTTCATATCGAATGACGATATGTAGAAAAAAAGATTAGGGCACAAAATAAAAGAACTTAGAAAAATGAGTAAAAATTAGGTGAAGAACTGAGGAAAGCGACTAGAGAACTTTAGACCTTCTACTAGATAATAAATTGAGAGAGAGAGAGAGAGAGAGAGAGAGAGAGAGACGAGGGTGATGTTTGGAAGATTGTGTGATTCAAGGAGTGTGCCCTTTTGACGTGAATTTCACAATTGAGATTTGATTAGGGTAATTTTGAAATAGAAAAAGTGAAGAAACACCTTACACATTTTAATGTTAATGACCTTAAAATTTTATTTTAATAAAATACTAATAAAAAAGTGAAAGGCATAGTTTGAAGAAGATGATGAATGCTATCTTAGGGTAAAAGTGACAGGTTTTGATGCCGGGAAAAAAAAGAAGGAGATTTATAAGGTAATAAAAGTGCGACAAAGGAAATGCTTGCCATCTAATAAATCCATTTCAATATATAAGGAATATGACAGGAATCCTGTCACAGGATAGACAACCACCACCTAACAACTCTACTTCAAGATACAGGGCATGGAACCCACCACTCAATATACTTCACCAAATAACTACAGATTGAGGGAACTCTAATCCGAGATTCCAGAAATTCATTAAAACACCCACGTTCTAAATAAATCGTAGAGCGGTTTATATAGATTTACAACTTGGCAACATTCCAAGTATAGGCTGTCCCAAGACATTAACCTTTTATTTACCAAATAAGGCTAACAATCCCTAGATAAACATAAGTTCTACCACATAAACAATAGCATTGACTCTTGACCATATTTCTTTAGAAAAAATAATTGACCTGTTCTCATAATCCTTACCAAATCTTAGTACTGTTGTCCATGATTTCCTCCCGAAGACTCCAAATTGTATGAAACTACATTTATCTGAAAGTAGACACGTATTGCTTTCTGTTCGATGTTATTTGACTAAATTGAGCACAAAATCATCATGAAATCTTGGATGAAAATGACTCTTGAGATGCTGGATAAGTCTTAATCTCCGGAGATGTTCCGTCGTCAGTTTTTTTTTTTTCTGTTTTTGAAAATATTCTTTAATTTATCCACTTATTGTGACTGATGCTTGTGACTTCCGCGTATAGGCTGTGGAAATTTGCATTATCCCTAGATCGAAAACCGCCTATGTGGAGATAAAAACATATTGGACTCACTTCGTGGAGCAGCATGGAAAGTTGCTTGAGAATGGTGAGAAGTGGGCGAAGGACACCGCAAATTCATGCATGCTAGTATCAACTCTAATTGCCACAGTATTGTTCGCTGCTGCCTTCACTATGCCTGGAGGTAAGGACAACGATACTGGAGTCCCATTGTTGATGGGGCAGAAAACTTTCTTGGTTTTTGCAGTTTTAGATGCCTTAGGTCTTTTCTCCTCTGTGACGGCCATCTTGCTATTCCTAGCCATCTTAACTTCACGGTACAAGGCGCAAGATTTTCTTGAATGGTTGCCTAAGAAGATCATAATGGGCCTTTCTTTACTCTTCCTCTCCTTGGCTTTCATGCAGGTGGCTTTTGCTGCAACTCTCACGATTGTGCTGGATAAGAGACTGGAGTGGGTTTTCATTCCCGTTACTTTGCTGGCCTTTATCCCCGTGCTTGTATTCGCAAGACTGCAGCTTCCCCTGCTAATCTAAATGGTTAAATCCACTTATGGACCTAGCATCTTTTGTCCCGAGAGCACTTGGGATTGAGGCATAATTATTAGATGTGTGAAGTGATTGACGAATTTGACTTGTACGGTATAAATCTTTCTTATAGTTGATTGTGGCAGGGCCAATATAATAATGTATTTCCTTAAAGCACATGGACAAGTTCTACGTAGTATTATGTTTCCATACCTTGTTATCAAACATCTAATTATAAATTTGTCTGATCATCTCGTTTGATTAACTTATGCCTTCAATCAATTAACTCTGCCCTGGTGATCAACAATTTCACGCCAAAGAACAATTTCGCTGTGGCAGCCGACTACTTCAACCTCGAGCAACGGTTTTGCCTCGTCAATTTCAAATTCGTGTTTGCCTCTCTTGCGTGAACTCTGTCTTTCGAAGGGCCTCCTTCTCCTTTGCAATGCCAATGGCTCCTTTCGAGACTCTCCAGTCTAGAGACACACTCTTGCCATTCTCCTCGACACAGCTCTTCTCCTGAACCTATGCCCCATCTAAGATCGATCATCAATCAATCTCACATCATTAACCGCAGAAACTACTGCATCCAGTTGCCGCATTGCAACCATTGGCAAGTCCTATCCAAGCCCTCGACCTCGTTGGCGACTGTCCTCGACAGATATTTCGGCATCTTCATCGTTAGATGGAGGTCAATCCAAGCCATAGATTGAGCAGGAGCGAGCTGAAATCTGATGCGTCTTTACAAACTAAGGATTTCATCGTCGGGGAAGGCGGCTGGCAGCAAACAACTCCAATCCGGCTTGTCGTCTGCGAGGCCAACAATAGCCTAGTGACTCTGTGGTGGAGAGCCTCAGATGTGGTGCAAAAGACGGAGAAGTGAGGAAGATGAAGAAAGAACAACAAGAAAAAGGACAACACAAAAAGAAAGTGAAAGAAAAGTACCCTTGGCTTTGAAGGAGATTCGAAGTTAGGATCTTTATTGGAAACAAGTTAGACACTTCGCCTCTTTACGTCAGAAAATGCCCATTTTATTCCTCCATGAATCCTTACCTCTCTATCTGTCATCCATCACAGGACACTTCCCCAATGCGACCAGCCTCGTAGCCGCAGGAAGCGCTCTACTCACCCCTATTTTCCTTCCAACGTCATCGAAGAGCAGGATTCTCCTTCTCCCTGCTTCAGCTGGTATCAGTTTTCGGCGCCCTGACTCCTGAAGCTGCGCTACTCCGATTTGATCACCCATCGCGGTCAGCTATTACCCTTCATCAAGATAAATTCGCCTGCTCTGTTCTCGTTCGAGCCTTTTTGATGAGTCTTGATATGACCTGTCTCTTATTTCTGCATCAAGGATCATTTGGCCGAAACGTCTACCACCGGTTTGATAAAATTACTGAACCGGATCAATGGGTTGTTTCGACTCGATTTCTGAATGAGAGCTTTCCTTTGCTTGATCGATACATTATCGGTCGTTTTATAGACTTAACTTTTGTTTCGTTTCCTTTTCTTTCCGAATTTAGTAGCTATTCATTTTAGGATTTGTTCTTGAAATTCTCGGATTAGATGTGTGTACGGCGTGGACGTGAGATGTCTCTGATGCCGAGTACTCCAGATCTTGACCGAGGGACTCTTGAACTAAAATGAATTGATCCGTGCACGTTTACTTCTTATGCTTCACTGTATGTCCATCTATGTTTGTTGTGCTGATTTGCAAACTTATTATGAGATTGTAGCTGGTTAGTTCTATCTGCGTGTTGAAATTGCGAGTGTACTAAGCGAACTCTTCCGTCTTGAATATTGAGTGCGTACTGCAAGAGCACTGACCTGCTGCTGTGTTACTGATTGGTTCATCGGTTGTATGTCTATTTTGAATACGTTGAGTTGCTGATGTGATCGCCGTATTGTGTTCATACTGATGTGCTGAGTTGCAGATTATGTCTATTCTGGTATGTGTAAATGTGTCGTCGATGTGCTCTTCGTTGATGCCAAATACTTGCTGACCACATTTCCTCTTTCATTTTGTTCTGTTCTAGTTTATTGCGTTCTTGTCATTACTGAAGTTAACTACATCATCGGAGCCTCCAGTGTCGTGAATGAGGAATTCAGAGTTGGAAGAACCCAGTATAAGGAGTCCATTTGTCAAATGCTTTTAGACTTTGTTTGTCTCGTGAAAAATAAATGATTTGCGAAATATTTTCCTAAAAATATTCGTTAGTTTACTTTTATATTGTCCACTGCACACTCTATACTGTGCTCCTCAACACCTTACATGACTATCCTCCTTAATTAAGTCATCCGTAAGAAAGTTTGTGTCATTGAATTGGTCCATTTGGGCCTAGTACAATACCAAACGAACGCATGGAATGTGTTGGCACAACATGCCACGGCTATTTTTTGCTTTGTTCGGGTCAAACACTCGGCATGACATGAGCCGTCATTATATGGACGCCGCACCGAGGGTTAGTTTATCCCACTGCAGATTAGATCCAAATTCTACTGTGATCACAACTATAAAGGGTGGATGATACCACTACATCCCTATGATTTATCGAATAAATTTACTCCCAGATGAACATCAGCTCTCGAGGAATTGACGAAGCAACATACTTTTACTCTTCCACGTCAAAATTCGACGAAGAGAGGGAAGGCTTTTTGCTCCACGGTAAAGACAGAATAACAAGTTAGAAAGCACTAACAATCGATCTCCACTCCAATGTCTCACTTCAACACAGAAGCAGACCAGATGCAGCCTTACAAGAAAAATCCACTATAAGCTGAGCATCGAGAGCACCCACGGGCTTGGACATGACATGGATATGCTCGGGCCTGCCCTGAGAACCCACACAAAGCGCGATCCTATATTTAAAACGTGAAGATTTCTAGTGTTAACCTTGTTCCTTCATATAAATTGTATTATTTCAATAATATAAAGTTTCTCATTTTCGACATGGATTGCAAAATAACTTTGAATACTTCAAATAGTTAATTCCCTTTTCTCATCAATTTGCCATGGAAATATTCCAAATTAAACCTTATGGCAATGGATCTAAAGAATTCCACATTCATATTTGTTTTGCCCATATACGATTTATTCAACTGCAAATTTTTCTGAGAGATTATTACTGTTACTATTGTATATATAGATATATAATTATGCTTACTGAAGAATTTAATTAAACACTCTTATCTACAAGTTATTATGGAGTGAGGCCAATGGAACGAGGAAATCTGCATACTTGCTAAGGTTGGGGATGGAGTACATCGATATCCCCGGGATGCAGTCCCTGAACCAGTTCCTTTGTTACCCCCAGTTCACATGCGGTAATTTTTTATTTTTTCCATCTAATAATTTATAAGTAGAAATATTAAAAGAGTAATTATAACAATCACCGGGTGAGTAAAAGAAATTTCCACATGCGGCCTTATACCCCACTGATTTTGATGGTTAGTAAAAGAGAGTGGCTGGTTAAACCTCTTCAAAGTTGTCCATGAATGAGTGCGGAGGCAGATAAGCAAACAACCAAAATCAAGGCAATAAAAGTAAAGTGCAAGAAAATAAAGTCGTCATGTTGTTACGTTTCAGGACAGGACGCCATGAGCTAAATCCTGATCTAAATATGCGATTATTCTAATCTAAAGAATGTAATCTTCCTAATCAAGTGATAATGACGGGACAGTAAGCAAAATAGAATACGAAGAAGCATGAATCAAGCTTAAGCACCTGATATGCAATGCTAAAGTAAATGCCACTAGAGATTTTTTTATCTTTCTTTATCTTTTCCTTTTTTTATTTTGTCGTCCTTGATTTGAAACAAAAATAACATGAAAGTTACACATGTCAAACACATCGTAAACTACACATAAGCTAGAATAACGCAAAGAAGAAAAATGATATATCATGATAGTGCTAGTCTTTCGCTAAGATACTAATTTTTTTTATATATATTACATTTTCTATTTATCAACTTTTTTACGCCCTTTTTGTAATTTGTTTCTCTTTCTTTATCTTTCTTTGCTCATTGTCTCCCTATTCTACTCACCACCCACCAAGGGCACTAACTGTTTCACCCCCAACCTTTCTTTTTCATCTCATCCCCTCCCGTCTTTTTTCTTCTCGACTGGACATGTTTTCAGTCAAGCTCTCTTGGAGTTTCGTTGTATTCTCTACAGCTGAATCAGATCGTCCCCAAATGCTCTCTGCCCATGATTCAATCCCAATGCACCTTATTGTACAATCTAAATGATCAAAACATAAACTACCAGCAATTCATGAAGTAATATAACAGCGAGATAAGAAGAAAGAACTGGTGCAGAGATAACACAATATATGGGTTTCGATAGGACCTCAAGGAGGAGGGGAGGGTGTCCCAGGATTTCGACATGCACTGTCCGAGCCCGTGATTTCGCTGGTGACCAGAAGAGGGAAAGTATGGAGGTGGGAAAATTCGAACATGTAATCGACTTTGGGACTCAATCGAAATACAAACGATCCGATCGTGTTGGAGCGAGTTGATGTCGGCTAGTCGCCATGGAGGCCACCGCCCGGTTTTAGAGGCTCCAAAACAACAAGACGCGATTTGGCTTGACTGTATCGTGCAACTCTGTTGGCCTGATAATCCCCAGTGGCAACAACAGCGATTTTATCAACGGCCCCAGAATATTTACTGTAGACTACTTCGATTGGCACTCCTACAGCCACGACCAACCATTTCACGCTTTACTATTTGGAGAGTCCAGAAAGGATTCGTAGACGCCGAGCATTGGGGAACTTTCGCGGCTCTCACTTTTCTGGTTTTCTTTGTGCGTTTTCTTTTCCTCGTATCTACTGTTCCTCTCTTTTGGCTATTGTTTTCCATCCCAGCAGATGTTCAGCTTTGAGCAATCAGCGGTGGTGGCGAGCTACCCGTCCTATACTCGCCAGAATAGGGCGAACCGCAGCAGTGACAAGGAAACAGAGCATAACAAAGCAGAGTAACATCGTGGCTATTCAAGGCCAATTCGACGGTTAAAGGAGGTGCCTCTTTATGTGCGGGTGTCATTCGGGGATAAAGGTGTGACGATGCTCCGTGAAGTGAGTCGCCGGTGGAAGACTCGAATCAAGAAAAACGCCATGACAGGAAGCTGTCAAGTCCGTCCCGGCAAGGGTATTTTTTTAGCGAAATTAGGCCTTCCATGGCATTAACTGAGGCTGTAAGCAATAATCATAATTTAATAATGCGAAAATTCATCATGGTCATCTTCATAATATTCACAAACAACAAGATGGTTGAAGATATACTTTTGTCCATTAACATAATAACTTTTATTTCTAGAGAAGATACGGCGAAATCTAATTTATCTCCCTTAACCCACTCAACGCTGATGGAGAATAAAATTGCTTCTTTTATTTAATATGGGTGGAGAGAGAACCAGTTCCCTTAACCCACTTAATGTTGATGGAGAATAAAATTGCTTATTTTATTTTATATGGGCGGAGAGAGAACCAGATTATATTCTATAGTTCAATAAGCAATGCATTTTCAATAGGTGCCTTCCATCATACTTCAGCATTTAGATTGATATTAAACCATTAATAATGTCATGTGGACCGCAATTATTCCTAGAGAGGCGCGGGACGTGTGTCTAGAACTTGAAGAATGGATGAATAAAGGTTTGAACGAGAAGAGCAAGCTCTTGAACCGCAAAAATAGAGGATCCGAAATCTGAGCCTCTGGACCAAATTCGTCGGAGACGACGCTGGCGTCCGCCCCAGGCTGAGTAGAAGTCGGCAACTGTGGCTACATTTCTCTGGTAGCTCACCCGGTGTTAAAGTGAGGGAGATCGGCGGAATGGTGAGGTGAGGCAGAAGAATCATTAGAGCTCCCTGACGCCAGAGAGAGGACCCTTGGGTCCTGTTGGCACGCGCAGAGGAATCCAGGCGTGACGAAGGTGGAACTAATCAGCGAAGAACAAGGAATCCACCCGCTTTAATGGAAAGAAAAAAAGATATTGTTGATTGTTGTTATGGCTGATGCTCACCTTTAATATAAGGGAGGTGCTTGTATATAAGAAAGGAATGAACTCCCCCTTAGGGAGACTAAAACTGTTTTCATAACTGAATATCTTACCCATGTTTGCATTCTCCGTTTACTTTGTTTGACTCTAACCAGTAGAGCAACCCAATGGCGACACCACCGAGCGAAGAACAAGGAAATTCGAATCCTGCAGCACCCCCAGCAGGTACATGTTCAAGTTTCCACCGAGAAAAAATGTAATGTAAACGACGTGGTCTTGAAATACGCTGGAACTTGTATTTCTCACCGTTCTATTTCTTTGCTTTATCATGGCACAAAGATAACCCTGACGTCGGGTAAGAAAAGGAGAGAGAATAAATTTAGTATAGGGAGGATTTTGTGCTCACTCTTTCTCCTACAGATATTGAAAATGTTTGTGCAAGCGATGTACAAGCTTATTTTCAATCGGGAGGTGCTCCAGGTGCGTTATCCCTCAAAAGAGTTATTTTCAGGGTGAAATTAGTATCTGGGGCAAATCTTCATGAAATTGTTCTTTTCTGGGACATTTCTCAATGTTGGCAAGGAAAAAGGTACTAACTGGATGATCTGAAATGTTCGCATCCATCACAGAAATATCGGAAGACGTAGTGGAAGAAAACCGTTACCGACCATTGATGCAAGCTGCATTCGGGGGCAACTGGGAATCTGCTAAAAAAATTTTGGAAGAGAATACTGCTTCCAAAACGGCCAAAATAACAAACAGATCAGAAACAGTGCTTCATCTAGCCGCTTTGAGTACACAGGACAAATTTCTTGAGAACCTGGTCGATCTCTTGTCTCAAACACATTCGGAAGCTTTTGAGATGGTCGATTGTGATGGCCGCACAGCCCTCCACAATGCTGTCCTGTCTGGAAGGATAAGGATGGTCAAGGCTTTAGTTGGAAGTAAACCTCGGTTGACGCAGCTTCCAGATAAGCAAGGACGCGTTCCTTTGGCAATATTCGCTCAGGAAGCTTCTATGCATAAGGAGATTGTCTGGTTCCTGGCAAAAAATACAACAGTTGATGGGCCAAGTCATCCATATCCATTCTGCAGTCCCCCTCCATTGGCACTCCTATAGATCACCATCGTTCATCATCTCAATTTCACTTCATTGTACACTTATCTTATTTTTTTATCCGACTTTGCCGGCGAGGTCGGGCAGACATCGCCCTCTATCTAGTCGGGCTGTACCCTGACTTGATTGCCTTGAAAAAAAAAAAAAACATTGATCAACGCTTTTCTATACTGGACGCGTTGGTGTGGAGGGTGTTTAACTTTCCCAGCGGAACCAAGCTCAGTGTACTGGAAGCATTGATGTATAAATGTCCGTGCTTTCTGCTCTCGCATCCCTTCATTACTAATTCCCTTTAAGAAAATCATACCCGGCTCATCATCTGCTCTTTTGATTCTGAGTTGAAGGTATTCCGGTGGACTGGGACTACAAATTAACGGATAAAAATTCGGATCCGGGTGGGTATTCATTTTTGCTGTGGGGCATCATCTTGGGACCTTTCATGATTTTCAGCTTTTAAGTCAATTTTCTTCTATTGATTCCCCCTTTACTAGCAAAAGAAACCGGAAATGATTGTTCCTTGACCTAGAGTTTTACTTCAATAATGACCTAAAATCAAACTACTTTGTGGATTAGCTGTTCCTTGCGAATCACGTATGATTCAACCAAATCATAAGTATGATATCACTTAATTGATTGGACAATGTACTGAACAAATTATGAAGTCTTACAATGATTTCATATCCAATGACTAGATTTTTCTTTTTAACCTGATTGTAGAGCTTCAAGGTCTTACAGGTCCATTTTGGAATGCCGTCAAAACTGTAGGTACACTTCCATTTATTGAGATACTCTCTCTCTCTCTCTCTCTCTCTCTCCAACTAAATGTTTGATTTTGACTTCTTTTATAAGTAGACTTAAATCTTTGGCATAACCCACTGGGTATACGGCCTTGTGGTAATTAAATTCGATTGGGGTGGATACCTTTAGCTTCAAGTTTAGAATTTGACTCTCACGCATTATAGAAAATGCAAAATAAAAGTCAAAGAGAGAGAATATGTGCACGTGCACTGAGTGTGTTTGAGTAAGAAAGACCAAAAGAAAATTATTTGCTTTAGTTTCAAAAAGTATTTGTGTTAGGCGTACTGCCTATATGAAAATAACCACTATACATCTATCATTAGATGAATGATACGTGTATTTGAAGTTAGTCTTGTAATTAAAATTTTTCACATAACAACTGTCTAACAGTGAATATGTAGCTCATTCTTTATACCGTCGATCGTTCTAATAGAAATCCTTCACAAAAATTATTCAAACTCAAACGAAGCTATATATGATTTTCTCTGTTAATATCTTTATAATAACCCAAACACCACCAAATCACTAAAAAAATCATGCAGTTCCCGAAACTTATTCACAACTTTTGCCCATATTTGCATTTGTCATCTTCCCCCAACTTTTGTATGCACCCGAAATACCCTTTATCCTTGTCCCTTATTCTTCCATTTTTGTCAAAAAAACGAAAAGGAAACAGAAGTATAGTGTATATGCATGTTTTTATCAAATTATAAGTTATTTTAGAATAGAGTCAAGTTAACTCTGCTCACTATGTCATTCAGGTGTAACGAGTAAACTCAAACGTCACATACCATTATGTGACCTGATATGGTGAAGTTTAGATAGACAGAATGGAGAAAGACAAAAATTTTGCTCTTTTGCTAAACATATATGACAATAGAATGGACTGTATGATTAATATTTTTTTTAAAGTTACTAGCTGCTATGCATATTTGACTAATATTATCTAAAATAATTTCGTACATGCAAAGACTACTGTGACTTACTGTAGCTGCATATATGTAATTAGCATAGTTATAATTACGATTTCTTAATTATGATTAACATTACAAAGCCTCATTTGAACTTCAAGGAAGATCACTTTCTTCAGTTACCCGCCAATGGCTTATACTTTCTTCACATCCGATTATTTTTTTCATCCATACATGATGACATATACCTTTTCTTGTTAAATGCCATAATGATTTTATACCTTTTTTGTACTCAGCTTCAGCAATTACTAAAACTCACTCTGCATTTAAGGACTGAATCCCAATGGGGTAAAAAAAGATCAAAATGACTTTTCTAAAAGAGTGAAAAGAAAAAAAAGAATGAGTCATTTCCCAATCTCCGCGCAACCCAAGCTCTAAAAGTGGTAGGGGTTTTTGTGGGAAAATGCGACAATCAGTAAACTATTTTGTCTAATAAAAAAACATTGGGATGCTAAGCTGGACTATTGTTTTTTTTTTTTAAAGTAAATTCCAATTGCCACCTCTTTGTTTTCGATTTTCAATTTTTATTAGTATTTTGTAGTTCCTATAATCAAGAGGATTCACAAGATAAAACTGAGACACAAGACGGCAATCAAGTTGGCAGAACGAGTTTGCATTGAGATCTCCCGCAACAAGAAATCTACCGAGATCATTGATTTTATCCAAGAGAGAGACATATTGGGTCAAGCTTCGTTCATGGGAAACAGTGAAATCATAAAGCTATGTATTCAGTTTTTCCTGGAGCTTATTTGGCTCCCGCCTAATAATAGGTTGACGATATGGGCTGTGAAGTATCGGCAAGAAAGGACTCTGAGACTCTTTTTGAAGGTAAGCTCAACTAACAAGGTGTCATTACGTTCCACACCAACAATAGTAGCATCGAAGCAAATGATGGAGGCAATAGCAGGGTACGCGGCAAGAGAGTACTACACTGGATTCGATGCGGTCAATAAGGTGGCCGGAGCAGCTTTTCAAATGCAAAGAGAACTGCAATGGTACAAGGTAAAGCATCTTTCCTCAACCTCCCTCCTGGGCCACGTTATTCTCTTTCCCATCTTAGAAGGACATCTGTCCATCATCGCCAACTCATATAAATGCCATCCTCATCGATCACCATTGCATGACATAATTCAAGAAGTGTCGATTTTGACAGTCAAATAGTCATCCAATGCATATAATTACGCAGATCATTAGCGATATTCATATCAAGTTTAAACAAATAGTCTCGCAATTGATATGCAATTTACTCGTGGAATTCAACTAACTCGAGTCATTCTAATAACAATCAAGTCATGCACCGAATCTAATCATACATCTAAATAAGCAAAGCTAAATAAGACATGCAATTATGCTAGGAAGCACAAGGAACCAAAATCACCTAATTGTCCGTCATGGACAACTTCCTCAATTTTTTTTAAAAGTTGGTGCTAATTGATTAAGCTAGGCCTGTTCTAATACTAAAATTTGATTTTTTTTTTCAAATAAGACTATATTCACTAAACCAACCTTCAATTTTTTTTATTTTCGGAAATATTATAATAAAAATATTATTCTTTCATTTTTTTAATGTTATATATTATTGTATTAAATATGGATCAGTAGCTAGGTCCGATTTGGGTTGACCCGAGTGTGGGGATAGACTGGGAAGAGCCTAGCCATAGAGCTGGGCTCCAGGCTTCGAAAACTCAAGTCCAAATCCAAGGACCCGGTCCAAGCTAGAGACTAGCCTTTTGGTTCAAACCAGAGGAGCTGACGGGGGCCCAAGTTGGATCCTGGGCCCATCTACCAAGCGCGCCACGAACCAAGCTCGGCTCGAATTGGGCTTGGTTTCTTCTATCTTGGGGTGGGCCCTCAACCCCTCCCTCCCCCCCCCTTTCTCTCTCTCTCTCTCTCTCTCTCTCTCTCTCTCTCTCTCTCTCTCTCAACCCGACCTTGCATTGATCTTGGCCCGGTCTGCCTGAAACGACCTAGGTTTAGTCCAAAGCATGTGTGGGCAGGAAACATGGGTCGTCCTTGTTCGCCCTTGCTCCACCCAAGCGTCATTGTTGACCAGGGGATCAACAGAGACTGTGATGGATGTAGACGGCTTCACCTAGTGAGCTCGACCCCACCTATCAACCTCTCCCGATCCACCTCCAAACTGGAAACAGTGACAGTGACCAAAAGAAAAAAGCAACAACTCAAGCCAAACTTAGCTTTGTTTACGCGTTTCTTTGAGTAAATGGTGTGCCAAGAAGATCGATCCTTCTGGACCACCAGAAGACCAATTGTTTGCTCATGGACTTGAAAGAAGATCATTGACCTTCTTCGAGAATTTAGGAAACTTTTTCATTGGACCATTGGTAATGGAAAATTGGTCTCATTATGGTTCGACTTGGCACCCTAGAGGACCTCACAACCTTTTCTTCAGTAATAGAGATATCTATCAATCTGACTTCTCTAGAACAACCACAGTTAATGATCTTGGCTTGAGGATGGGTTGACCGTCTCTTTTATTGGATAGGCTGATCACATGGGGAGAAGCTTTACCTCACCTCACAGAAGAGAGGGATCATTTTATTTGGCTTGGACACCCTTCTAGTATCTACACGGAGGCATCAGCTTGGAGCATTTTTCAGCCTTGAGGTTTGTTAGTTCCGTGGCATTTGTTCATTTGGGATAGAATGATTATCCCTTGGCACTAGTTTCACCTTTGGCTTATGACAAAAAAAAAAAAGGTTATCTACCTAGGTATTCTTATTATCTTGCTGCAGGATTTTGATTGCTACTTGTGCGTTTTACAACCTTAGACCGAATTCTATAGATCATCTTTTCTTTGGATGTACAACCACCAACTAGCTTGCACATTTTTGGGTGAGTAAGTGTAACCTCCCATGGCAGTGCATATCGTGGACACAAACCCTCACTTGGGCTATTAGAACCATTCCGGGAAATAGCTTTCATCAAAGCATTTCTCTCTTCTCCTTAAGTGCGCTTTGTTATATTATTTGGAAGAAAAGGAATAATTGCTTGTTTAGGAGCAAAGAAGTGGTTGTGCCTGTTAGGAAGAAGAAGCTTTTGAAGATGATTAAGGATAAGGTCATTATATTATGGCCCATTGTGGATTCCCCAGGAGTAGGTGATTGCAAAGAAATTGGGGATTTGATCACATTATCTTTACCGAGTTATCTTGCTGGTCTTGTATTTGGCCTTTGGCCTTATACTACCCTTTCACTCATTTGTATTCAGTAACACCTTAAGTGTAAGTTTTTGTGGTGTCAGGTCATTAGTTTTGTAAATTCCTACTTGGTAAGATCAATACAATTTTTACTTCACAAAAACAAAAAGAACATCGATCCATTTTGGGGCCAAAATAAACTTGGATCTATACCTAGAGGCGGTCGGACCAAGCGGGTGACAGTCGTGGGCGGAGCGCCAAGGCTGGAGATCTTCACCGAGAGGGGGCGTCGCCGACTGAACTCAATCACGGGCCTTTCTCTTCCCTTTCTCCTCCGCTCCTTGAAGACCGGGAGACAACGAGGCCTAGAGGCTGAAGACAGAAGGATGTCGCTGGCGAGTCATCCAAGCTGGAACGGGAGCGCCGCTGAGTGGCCTCCGAGCCACCGATCTTCCTCCCTTCTCCCATGAACCAGCGGAGGGACTCCCCCTGCTCTTCCGCTTCCCTCTATTCTCTGTCTTTTCTTTTTTCCTGTTTTTCTACTCCTACTGAAGCCCCTTCCCCCCATTTTTCTTTGAAAACCCTCGACCGCCCTTTTTCCAGATCTCCTCGTCCCTTTTTTTTTCTGGTCTTTTTCTCCCTTTTTTTTGTCTCATCATCCTCTGCGCTGCTCTCCTGCCTGCGCCACTGCCCAAGGTCTGTCTTTTTTACTTTTTCTTCACTTTTCTTTCTACTTCGCCCATGCTTTCCTTTGCTTCTTCCCTTCAGCTTTTCTTCTCGCGAAGCCTTCTATCCTCCTGTTGTGCGTCAGTTCATTCAGTAGGGGGGAGCAAGTCAGTCAAGATGGCGGGCCAAGAGAGAAAAAAGATCAGGAAGAGAGAGATGGGCCGCGAAGGGAAAGAAGGGAGATGGTCTAAGGGTCTCGCGGGCTGGGCCCGCGATTTAGAGAGAGGGGCTCTCTTGCACGAACTTGTTCGCGCGAATGTGGGAGAGGGCCGGGCCACTCAGGCTCGGTCCGAGGGGCTTTTTTTTCCCAAGAAAATTAAAGAAACTCCTAATCTCTAACAATTTTATTTAAAAAAAAAGGCCAAAAGTGAATTACCAAAACAAAAAAAATTAGGTGTCAAACATACAATAAGAAGTTACCCTTTTTGTACTTATAATATGTTTCAACATGATCTAGATTTAAACATGTTTAAATATGCTTCCAAAAAATAAATAAAAATTAATATTTTCCATATTTTGATTTTTTTTTCAATTTTTGATCAAAGATCGATTAGATGATGAGATTGAGATTTAAGTTTCAATTTTCAAATAAGGTTTTGTTCAAACTATTTGATAAACCACATGCAATTAATTGTGGGTTCATAAGTTATCATAAATAGAATTTTTCTGATATTTTATCTAGCTTTTGCGGTTAAAAATATGAGACCACAAGTTAAAATTGACAATCTTCTTTAGGTAAAGTGATAGCACGATGCGGAATATAATAATATCTTGTTTGGTGTAATGTGTCATTTACATCATGGATTTGATGAGAAAGATAATAAAAATATAGTCAACTTTGTTGGTTAGCTCGATAAAGAAAGAAACAATAAATTCAACAAAGGGAGAAGGGTATTTCGGTTAGTTAACAAACCAAAACAGTGTCATAGCCAAAATGGAGGTGGAAATAGTGCCACCCTTCTTGACAAATTCCTTAAATATATGATTGTCTAGAGCTTTATTTCCATACTGTTGAGAATATACATAGAAGATTTTTTTTTATATAAAAGTTAAGTGATGTATAGCCCTAGCTCTTGTGTAACACGAGGTTTACTTTCCTGGGTGATTGTAAGGGCAGATTGCCTTACATCTACCTGGTGCAATCAGGACTTTACTCCTAAATTTGAATCCAAGATCATAGTGGTTAGATCGCCATGTTAGTGATTTTTTTGCCAAAGTTGGCTAGAAAGACTAAATTGACATTGAAAGGTGCAGGATTTGAATCCAACACTTTGTTGGCACATAGAATTTGAATCGAAGATCACAATGATTAGACCTCAATGACTATCAATCAAAGTTGGCTAGAAAGACTAAACTGGCATTAAAAGGTTTAGGGTTAGATTAGCATATCATCAAAATATTTATGTCGCGACCTCCCTGAAGGTGCACCACCTAGGGGTTAGGCTAATGGATTGCTAAACTTAATTTAGCTTGAGCTCTCCCAAGCTCATACCAATTCATGACTTAGGTTTAAATTTTTAACATGCCAAATTGATTTTAATTGGAGTCGCCACTAATCTATTTATGGTGGGTCGATTAAAAATCCATGTAAAATACTAGGAGTAGTATTTTACCCCTACGAACCAGAGATTTTGAATTCGGGGACTTTAGAACCTACTTGTTCTATTTCAAAAATAATTTTGCAGGCAACTTGAATTGATTTTATTCCCTAACATGCACGGTGATCACGCGGGTGCGCAAACAATTATTTAAACATTCAAAGGAAAAGAACAATAATCAAAGCAATAAAACAAGATAAAACAAATCAACAAAAAGATTCTTTTTGGGGTTTTTAAGATGTATGCAATGCATGTAATGGAAAACTAATCCTATATGCAACTATCTTAATGCAATTCTAAATTAATTAATGAAACTAATTATCTATAGTTAAATAATACCTAATTTAAACTAGGAAGTAAATTGCATTAATCCCTAATTTAAATCAAAATCTTATCTTAACTACGGATAATAGACCATGAAAGTTAAACTAATATAAATGCATGAAAGTCTAAACTTAATGACATGACCTAACATGGCTCAAAACATGCAACTCCTAAATTAACTTGGGTTAAATGACATGCTATTTAACTAAATGAATTAAATGACATGCAAAAGGTTATTTTTTAGACACTTTTCTTATTTATCTAATGAAATCCGAAATTAATTAACTAGTAAAGTATAGAAACCTAATCTAACATGATTCCTAAGTTTCTAGATGTAATGTTCTACCATGCCATGAATTTGTATGCAATTCCTAGATAACATGCAATTTAATGTGCCTAAACTAAATGTCATGCAATAAATAATAATGCAAAACAAAAGGAAAAAAGACATGCATGTGATTTTTATTTTATTGGAATAAAGTATTAAAACCTAACTTAAACATGCAATAACTAAAATGCAATCTAATCATGCTATGCAAAATTACCAAAATGTGATTTAATCTAAACATGAAAAAATAATTCAACATGCAATTCAAGTAAACAAGATTCATCAAAACAAAGAAATTTTCACGGATAGAATCAATAAATTGATCTTAAGCCTTAAAGATCAAAATATCAATTCTATTCCCGCTCAATTAATTACCTCGTCTAAAACCTTATAGACGAAATAAAAGAATTGATAATGCTGTTGCGAATTGGAAAATCAATTCCAATTGATAAACTTATTACCTAAAACAAGCAAATTAAACAAAAATAAAAAAACATGAAGAAAATAAACAAATCAGCATAATAAAGGACATTTATTGCAAAAAATTAAAAACAGCAACAACAAAAGAAAAAAACCTCCCTACATGACTCGAGAATTACGACGAGCCCATGTGTTCGAGCAATCTCAAGACAAAGCGGTGGTCAAACGTTTTTACTCTCGGTCACGATCCTCGGGAGGACTCAATTGAGCTAAACAACCACGGAACCTACCTTCGAAAGATGAAAAGCTGCGGTCACAGGCTGCTACGAGCGAATCGTCAAAGAAATGTCGCGGATCAAGCTCTCAGGCGAACTCTTTTCCTCCCTCTCTCGCTTTCTCTCTACCTTTTTTCTCTCCTCTGTTTTTCTCCTTTTGTGTGTGTCTTTAATATGGCCAAGACCCCCTATCTATAGGCGAAAGGAATAGTCCTCTCCAAGGAAAGGAGAGGATTTCCTTTCCAATTTTATGTGATCGTGCCAATTCGACAAATCTCTCAATCCCCTTGATTTTCCTTTTCTTATTTCTTCAATATTGTGTGAATATCATCAAATTTCTCTGCTCCCATTTTGACCGAATCTAGCTCAATTTTATGGCTTTGTTCAAGATGTTCCTTCCAATTATTTATCCACACGCAATCAACTCACGTATAATCTTGGCCAAAAAAACCTATCAAATTGATGCACAAAATATATTCTGCCCAAATTTCCTTCCTAAAATGCAAGATGCAATATCTAATTTTGTGCAACTAAATCTATATGATTTATAAAAAATTTAGGTGTCAACAATTTATAACTAAATTGATATAATTGAAATATTAATGACTAATTAGCAAATTAACAAAAAAATTAGGACTAAATTGGCATATTTAAAAAGTTTATGATTCAATTGGTTACTGTCCGATGTGTTGAGGATTTTTTTAACAATTTTCCAAATATATTTTCGACAAATTCTTCTAGAAGACTCCAAATTTCATGAAACTTAAATCCATCATAAAGTAGCATATGCTTTCAATGTATATATTATTTGAGTAATGTGAGATTTTGTGAAATCATTACTAATTGTTTTAAAATTTTGAACTGTTAGATGAAGATATATATATATATATATATATATTAAATATTCTAATAACTAAAATGAAGCACACAATCATCGAAGGTCTAAAGAAAGCGACCTTTGATATTTTTCCAGCAAAGATGGACTTCAATTTCGCACTAAGTATTAGATAAGTATTAATATCTTTGAGATGTGCCCTTTGCAATTTTTTTTTTAATTTCACTACTTTTATCCACTTGTTTGAAGTCCTATTTACGAGTTTCATGCATAGGCTGTGGAAAGCTAGATTATCCCTTCCGTGGCATCCGACTATTACAGTGGGAGAACATATTCGAATAAATTCGTGGAGCAGCACCAAGATTTGCTAGAGAGTGGAGAGAAGTGGATGAAGGACACAGCAGATAAATGTATGCTCGTCTCAACTCTTGTTGCCACAGTATTGTTCGCTGCTGCTTTCACTGTGCCTAGAGGCAACGACGACAAAACTGGAGTCCCATTATTATTAGGACAAGACTCTCTCCTTATTTTCGCAATTTCAGATGCGTTAGGTTTGCTCTCCTCCATGACGGCCATCTTGCTATTCCTAGCCATGTTAACATCACGGTATGAGCCGCAAGATTTTCTTGAATCACTGCCGAAGATCATTTAGGGCCTTTGTTTTCTCTTCCTCTCCTTAGCTTTCATGCTGATGGCCTTTGCTGCCACTCTCACGATTGTGCTGGATAAGAGAGTGGAGTGGATTATTATTCCCATTACTTTGCTGGCCTCTCACCCCGTGGCTTTATTCGCCGGACTACGACTTCCCCTGCTATTCCAAATGGTTAAATCCACTTATGGACCCAGCATCTTCCGTTCCGAGGGCATTTGGGATGGAGTCAATTATACTAAACAAGATTAGAGATTGACGAATTTTATTTGAGGGTGTACGCCTTCATTATAGTTGGTCGTTTGTAGCAGGGCCAATGCAATACTGAATGTATTCCTCAAAGTATTTAAATAATTACCATGCCTTATGTTTCCCTACCTTGTTGCCACAGATCTATTTGTAGAATGATTTAATCAATTAAAACTTTTAGCCTATACATACTTCAAAGTCTAAACATATAAAAACAAAAATTTTTAAAATTCAGTATTAAAACAGGCTCACAGTCACAGAATAAGCTTTTTAAAAAATAGTTCTTTTTTTACCTTTTCGTTTTATAATTTAGATGCAGAATTTTATTTCCATCAGCTTAAACATTTGGCCTCCACGTATTTCAAAACATAAGCTATATAAACAATTATCGTAAACGTTTATTACCAAAATACGCACAATCATGTAACATAACTTTCATCATGGAGCGAGAGATGAACAATCATTTGTAGAAAGAATCTATAGATACAAAATGTCTGTGATGAGAATTACACCAAATGCAAACTTCATTCCTCAGTACTATCAAGTTATTGGAATCACACTAGCTATAAGACTTTGCTTATATTAATTATGAATTAGATGGAATTGTTTACACCATAAGTCTTTGATCATTCATTAGTTAAAACTAGATCTTTCAACAAGGATCTGGATATACATAAAAAATACAATATGGAATATAACTTTTTGAGCATTTGACTTTTCTTCATAGATGCTCTTCAAATGAAAGGTTTGATCATTGAAGTAATCTATGTGTTAAGGATACCGATGATAGAAATGATACCAAATGTACGACTTTATACTTAGGATCTATAAAATTGGAAACATACTAGATACAGGAATTTGTCCACATAAATTGTGAGGCACATCGAATTATGACCTATCAAATGTCTTCAATGATTCATCTAATTTATGGATAATTATCCAAAATGTCCTAAACTTAATATATGATGACTGATTTAGTTCTAAACATTTTAATTGTACCAATTTGATATTAATTCTTTTTTGAAAAATTGTTAATTTAGTCATAAATTTTTAATTTGTGTTATGTTAGTCCTATAATTTTTGAAAATTTGCCAATTTATTTGTAAACCGGTTGACAACTCGCCAATTTAGTCATTCTATCAAATTTTCATTGAAAGTTGCTAATATGGATGTTGGCCAGCCACTAGCATCATACGTGGAGCGACATGTGCTAATGGGGACAACTTCTACAACATTTTAATTTTTTTCATTTTCTTATCATTTGATCTCCATAATTGGTGATTGGCCATAAGCGATGGTTGCCTTTGCTGTAAATATGTTCAAGAAGTGAATCTAATCATATAAAGAATTTACTCATAAAAGTAAATATATTTAGGAAGTAAAATTGATAAAAAAAAATTGTATGCTCAAATAAGTGAAAATATTTAAAAAGTGAATTTGATCAAACAAATAATTATACTCAGTCAAATGAATATTTATATAGTGAATATAATCATATAATAAATCTGACTAAACAAATGAAATTATATTGAAATAAGTGAATGTAGCTAGTGTGTATAAGGTGGAGATGAACCATGAGTACAAGGTGTTTGTAACTAACGAATATAAGGTGGATATTACTGGTTAGTACAAGGTAAATCTGACTAATCAATATAAGGTGGATATTATCAGCAAGTACAAGATGGATATAATCGGTGACAGTTGAATATGCAACTGTCATCGATACTGAATGTATTTGGGATGGAATCAAATATACTAAACAAGATTAGAGATTGACGAATTTGATTAGAGGGTGTATGCCTTCATTATACTTGGTCGTTTGTAGTGGGGCCAATGCGATACTGAATGTATTCCCCAAAGTATTTAAATAGTTACCATGCATTATGTTTCCTTACCTTGTTGCCACAGATCTATTTGTAGAATGATTTAATCAATTAAAAATTTTAGCGTATACATACTTCAAAATCTAAACATATATAAACAATTTTTTTTAAACAGTCAGTACCAAAACAGGCTCAGTCACGGAATAAACTTTTAAAAATTGGTCCTTTTTTTAGCTTTTCGTTTTATAATTTAGATGCAGATTTCTTTTTCCATCAGCTTAAACATTCAGCCTCTAGGTATTTCAAAACATAAGCTATATAAACAATTATTGCCAACGTTCAATACCAAAATACGCACCATCATGTAATATAACTTTCATCATGGAGCGAGAGATGAACAAGCATTTATAGAAAAAAAGTACAGATACAAAATTTCGGTGATAAGAATTATACCAAATGTAGACTTTATTCTTGTGACCTATAAAGTTATTGGAATCATACTAGTTATAAGACTTTGCTTATATTAATTGAAATAGATGGAATTGATTCTACCATAAGTCTTTGATCATTCATTAGTTACAAATATATCTTTCGGCAAGGATTTGGATATACATAAACAATACAATCATGGAATGTAACTTTTTGAGCATTTGACTTTTCTTCATAGATGCTCTGCAGATGAAAGGTTTGATCGTCGAAATAATCTATATGTAATGGATATCAATGATAAACATGATACCAAATGTACGACTTTATTCTTAGGATCTGTTAAATTGGAAACATACTGGATACAAGAATTTGTCCACATAAATTGGGAGGCACATCGAATTATGACATAACAAATATCTTAATGATTCATATAATTATATATGGATAATTATCCAAAAAGTCCTAAACTTAATATATGATGGCTGATTTAGTCCTAAACCTTTTAACTGTACCAATTTGATATTAAAACTTTTTGAAATATTGCTAATTTAGTCATAAATATTTTATTTGTGTTAAATTAGTCTTACAATTTTTGAGAATTTGCTAATTTAGTCCTAAATCATTTGACAACTTGCTAATTTAGTCATTCCGTCAAAATTTCATTGAAAATTGCTAATATGAATGCTAGCTAGCCACTAGCCATCCACGTGGAGCGACATGTGCTAACATGGAAAACTTCTACAATGTCTTAATTTTTTCCTTTTCTTATCCTTCGACCTCCATAGTTGGCGACCGGCCACAAGCAAGGGTTGCTTTTGCTGTGAATATATTCAAGAAGTGAATTTGATCATATAAAGAATTTACTCAAACTAGTGAATATATTCAAGAAGTAAATTTGATCAAATAAATAATATACTCAAATAAGTGAATATACTCGTAAGTGAATATATTCAAAAAGTGAATATGATAAAACGAATAATTATACTCATACAAATGAATATTCAAATAATGAATATAATTAGATAATGAATCTGACTAAACAAATGAAATATATTGAAATAAGTGAATGTAGCCAGTGAGTATAAGGTGGATATGACCCGTGAGTACGAGATGAACGTGACTAACGAATATAGGGTGGCTAGTACAAGGTAAATATGACTAATGAATATAAGGTGGATATACCAGCAAGTACACTATGGATATAACCAGTGACAGTTGAATATGAAATTAACAAGATAACACTTTCAAGTTTAAATTCGTCATTTTAACGCACATGTTACCATGTCTCAATGAAACTGGTCAAATGCCTTTTAAACATGTATGTAACCAACAAAATGAATCAAACAATCACAACACCTTCATACCACTATTGCACATACTCACACTCACAACCTCCACACTAGGGGTGTCAAATGGGCGGGTTGGATTGGGTTAAAAATGGTCCGACCCTAATTAACCCATTCAACCCATTTCGACCCATTTTCATACAATACAAATTTAGCGACTCATATCTGACCCGACCCATTGTTAAAACACTTCAATATTTAACCAAATACATGAAATTTTTCTTCAAATTAATATTTTTAAATGTATTATTAAAATTATTTTATGCAATAAGATTTATTTGATAATTTTTTTCGAAAATTTAATTATTTGTATTTTTAACAAATAATTTTTTTCCTCTTCCAATTGCAGGAGTTTGGCGAGCTCATCCCTCGACTCTTGGCCGGCGACCAACTTAGAAAGAGGGAAAAAGGAGAAAATAAGAAAATAAAGGAAAAAAGAGAGAAAATAAAAATAATCAACTATTTATTTGTAAAAATTAAAATATCATTAAAATATCATTTTTTATAGTCTAAAAACAAATTGTTGATGAAATTCAAAATGATTTGTTGATAACACTCAAAATTAATTAGGTAACCCATTTTTGACACATTTAGAACTCATTTAATACTCTTAAGGTTATTAAGCAATCAATTTAAGACCCACTTAACCTTTTAAGTTAACTAATTATGACCCATACTATTCAAAATAAATTAAAATATGGATCTTTCATCCATTAAGCCACCTCTAGTCTACACCACTATTACACATACTCACTTCTAACCTCATATATATATATATGTGTGTGTGTGTGTGTGTGTGTGTATCAACCATTAATAGTGTTAAGTAGATCAAGCTAACTTAGTGCCTGGATCTTTTACATTTCCAAAAACAAAACTCAAACAATCAAATGCCTTAACTGTAATGACCGTGTTCGGGTTCGGTTCGCGATTTTGGCTAAGCAGGAATTTTCCGGGGAAATTTAATAATTTCCTTTTTTATTTCGCGAAAATTGTGAAAGGCTTTGAATTTAATGAAAATTTATGTTGGAAAATTTATCTGGGCCCAGAAATGTCAAAAATTGCAATATAGGATTTTTCCAGAAATTTTCTGAATTTTTAGGAATTTTTAAAACAATTTTCCAATTTTCAGGAATTAAAATATATTATTTTAATTTAAAATTCCAACCGGCCAGCGAACCGGCCGGCCCAGCCCCGCGAACCGTCGGTCCGACCGGGTCGGACCGGGCAGCACGCGCGCTACACGCGCGCGGCACGCGCACGACACATGTGCCCGATCTCCCTCTCTTCCTCTCTCCTCTTCTCTCTGGCATTCCATCGAACAGTTGATGGGCATCCATCAACTGTTCAACCCGTCGCCTCAACGGCCACTGTGGCGCTGCAGCCACCCACCCTCTGGTCTGAGGGGACAGCCGGAGGAGACGACAGCCCTTGGCAGAGCAGCACGTGGCGCCGGCGAGCGGTTTTGCCGGCTACCACTCACCTGCTCCCACTCGGTATAAACCGAGTGGGCAAGCCACTTTGAGCTCGGATTTCTCCGAGCTCAGTCCACCTCTCGGCTCGTTCTTGGTGTCCCCGTGAAGCCTGAAGTGCCCTCTCTTCAACGCCGCAGGTGGTGGGCTCCGACTCGTCGTGCTCCGCCGCCGACGGCCCCCGATAGAAAGCCTCGCGGCCAGCCGTTTCTGGAAATTTTCCAGAAAGGCCGCGGCTTCAAGAGGTGAGTTCACCCCTCCTCCGACCATCTTGGCTCGATTGGTTGATACCAATCGCTTCCTTGGCTTTCCTAGTCCTTAGATGTGGTGTAAATTTGTCTGTTTTTGGCCTAGACTCATTGGATTCGAGCTTGAAGCTCGGACCTTTTTTCGCGGGAAACCCTAGGTGAACCGCCGACTTCGTGGCCGTCTCCCCGCCAGTTCCGACCACCTCTGGCCAAGCCGTGACCACCGATTGACGCGCCGGAGGCTCAGCTTCCTCTCCCAGCCGGTCCCGAGCTTCGATTTGGCCGGAGAACTGTGAACGGCGGCCAAACCCGAGAAAACCTCTTGACCCGACACACGACCCGACTCACGACCCGGAGTCGGGGTTCGCCGGAGAAGACGACCGTTGCCGAAGCCGTCGCCGTCGCCGGAGACAGAAGACAGCCGACGGGCTAGGCTGCCAGCCCAGCAGCCCAGCCCAGTCAGCCGGACCAGCCGACCTGGCCCAGCCAGCCAGCTAATCAGCCGACCGACCCAGGCCCAGTCAGCCGGCCCGGCCCAGGTCCAGCTCGCGCGGCCCAGAAGGAAAAAGGAAAAAGGAAAAGAAAAAGGAAAAGGAAAAAGGAAAATAAAAAAAGGAAAAAGGGAAAAGGAAAAGAAAAAGGAAAAGGAAAAAGGGAGAAAAAAAGAGAGGAAAAATTTAATTTTTCCTTGGATTCAACCAGGAGTGCAGCAAGGGGAATTTAGCCAAGAAAACTCACAAGTGAGTGGACTCTAAACCTTTATTAGGCGCAATTACTGTTTTAGTAGAAAACGGGTAGAAACGGTTAGAAATGGCTAGGGCGAGTAGAACGGCTAGGATTCCTAGTTTACTCGTCAATTTCATTGATTAGTTGATTGGTTAGCAGTATTGGATAATGGTAAATTGTTGACCACTTAGGTGGTTTAGTTCGACTCGTGTCGACCTAGGGATCGGCATCTCAGGTTTTACGAGAAATGCCCTCGTACATTTACTCGTGCTCGAGCGTGGTCAGAGTTTGGACCCCTCGAGGGGAGGGGAGTGTCGGCTTGACCCTTTGTTTAAATTTTAGAGTTGTTTAACTCATTTATTTCTACAATTTAATTCAATTAGTCACTTATCATTAAATGTTCTTTCGTATAGCATTTGATCAATTTAGTTAATAGCCCTTCTTGCTTTTCAATTTCATTAAATTATTATTGTAATCAGTCAATTCTAGTATTGCTTTGTGTATTTGAATTTTGCGCCACTTTTATTTAATCAGTTATGCCTACATAAGTTCCGTATAGTCACAATTAAGTTCCCGTTGTAGATCTGCCTCACCCTGTAAATTATTTAGACCCCATTGACGTTCGTTAGCCTACCTTTAGCTTAGAAATCTAGAGGTGGGGAGTTCTTCGACTTGGGTTGGTAATGAGTGTTTCTGCGCGAAGCTTGGGGACCTTGGGATGAGAGATTTACAGCTAGGCTTGCCTAGGGTCGACTGACAGGCCAACGGAAGCCCGAGAGTTGGGAGGGTCGATTTAGGGACCCTAGGGCAGGGGTGTTCCTAATTTAGGATTAGGGTTCGTTCACTGGGATACCAAGTATCTCATTCCACCACCCCACCATCCCAGGACCCCCGTATGGACCCAGTTCAGGACCTATCAGACTTGGAGGACCAGCGAGAGGAGGAGGAGCTTATGGAGGAGGACCCTCACGAGGAGGAAGCTTGGGATCTACTGGAGCTGGAACCTCTGGACCCGAAGGACTGGGAGCAGCAGCTGGAGCTGGAGCTGGAGTGGGACCCTCCGGAGGAGGAGGATCAGGAGGAGGGGGATCTGGAGCCGGATATCCCCTTCATTTTGGATGAAGAAGAAGAGGAAGACAAAGAGAACGGCATGGCGGCAGCCCCCGTTCCCCCTAGAGACATGGGAGATGTCATAGACATAGAAGTAAAGGAAGATGGATTAATCCAAGAATTCCACAGCACGACCGGTTGGATTTGGAGCACTACGAAGCACATCTGGTACCCACATCAACACATTAGCGTGTACACGGGCTTCCATGAGACCGAACTAGAATTGTTGGTTGAAAAGTGTGAGGTACCACAGGGAGGCTACGAGTCCGGCTTCGAAGACCCTGATGGGGCAGACGACTCAGAGGATGGCACCGTGGACAACCCAAAGCCTTCGTGTGTGCGAGATTGGCCCAAGCCGGTGGTTACAACTTAGGATTAGTACTCTCCCTTTTCTTCTCCCCGCGACTTTTGATTGTATAGCTAAGCGGCGACCGTGACTCTAGGCTTTTGTTATGTCTCCTCCTGTTCTCTTCCCCTTTTGTATTTTGACCTGACTTATCCTTTGTATCTATGGGAAGTAAGTTTCTTGATCAAAATTGAATGTAGTGCTCTACCTTGGGAACAAGTTAACTGAGAACTAGATTCTTCTGCAAATACTAGAGTAAAGTTGGATCCTGGAAACATTGCTACGACCCCGAGGAATCGGGGCGTGACATTAACCACCTGGTGACTCTAGAAACATAAAATCCCAGAACGAAAATAGAATATATTTTATTTTGAAGATTGAAGATAGAGTGATGCGGCTGAGCTGAAAATGAACCTCATACTACCAAGGTTAAAAGGATGAGTATAAGTAAATATCAGATAGAATGACGCATGGAATGGAATTGTGGGTGGCAATGTCTCATTTAATCTATGGCCAGATGGAAGATGCATTGATGACCAATACATTAGGATAATGATAGATTAGTTTTAGGTGTCAAGATTATTAAATGCGTCTCAATTTAAAAAAAGACACTTGGCCTTGCATGCACTCTTAAAAGAACAAACGAGTATTATGTGACTTAATATGGGTAGACTAGAGAGCGACCGTTGTCGCGACCTCCCGGAAGGTGCACCACCTAGGGGTTAGGCTAATGGATTGCTAAGTTTAACTTAACTCGAGCTCTCCCAAGCTCATACCAATTCGCAACTTAGGTTTAAGTTCTTAACATGCCAAATTGATTTCAAATGGAGTCACCACTAATCTATTTATGGTGAGCCGATTAGAAATCCATGTAAAATACTGGGAGTAGTACTTTACCCCTACGAATCAGAGAACCTATTTCTTCTATATCAAAAAAGTAATTTGCAGGCAGTTTGAAAAGATTTTTAACTTTATTCCTTAACATGCACGGTGATCACGCAGGTACGCAAACAATTATTTAAATGCTCAAAGAAACAGAAAAATAAGCAAAACAATAAAACAAGATAAAGCAAGTCAACAAAAAAAAATCTTTTTGAGAGTTTTTTAGGTGTGTGCAATGCATGTAATGGAAAACTGATCCTATATGCAACTATCTTAATGCAATTCTAAATTAATGAAACTAATTATCTATAGTTAAATAACATCTAATTTAAACTAGGAACTAAACCCGTTAATTCCTAATTTAAACTAAATTTATCTTAACTACGGATAATATTCTAAAATGCAAAGACTAATTTAATATGTGATGTATGTAAAATCTAATTCTAAATGTGACACGACCTAACATTCTTTGAAATATGCAAATCCTAAATTAACCTAGCCTACGTGACACGCTATTTAACTAAATGACATGCAAAAAGTCATTTTTTAGGCATTTTCTTATTTATCTAATGAAATTCGAAATTCATTAAATTAATTATGAATGAAAAATCTAACCTAACATGACTCCTAGATTTCTAAATGTGATGATATGAAATCCTATGCAATGACATGAGATTTGGATGCACCTAATCTAAATAATGAATAAAGTCTAACAATGCAAACAAATATGGAAAGGCATGCATGTGATTTTTTTTTGATTTTATTGGATCGGAAATGAAATATAAAAGCCTAATTTAAACATGCAATAACTAAAATGCAATTTAATCTAACATGCAATTCAAATAAAACAAGACTCATCAATTGAAAAATAATATCTAAATTCAAACAAAGAATCTCGCAGATAGAATCAATAAATTGATCTTAAGCCTTAAAGATCAAAATATCAATTTTATTCCCACGCAATTAATTAATCCATCTAAAGCCTTATAGACGAAATAAAAAATCGATATTGCGGTTCCGAATTGAAAAATAAATTCCAATTGATGATCCCTATAAGAAACCAAGATGTACATTCCAAATTAAGAAATAGAATCGAATCTAAGATCAGATTAGATGATTACCTGATTTGAATGAACCACCTCCTAATTGGATTGACAAATCTGGATGGATTGTTGCATGTGGTGGGCAAAAAATTCACCTATGGTTCAGCAATTGGCAACGACATGTGGTGATTAAAGTCGGACTGTTCGCTACAACTCCTTTGTAATGGATGGTGGAAACTTCGGCGAGGACCCACGGCAAGTTGCCTTCTTGTATCCTTGCTGCGTACATCCTCTCAAACTTCGGCGAGGGACTTTGCTGTTGGATTCTTCACACAAATTGACCTGGCAAAAAGGAGGCAGAGAAAAAGAACTCAAGCACAGAAATGGTGCAAAAAGAAAACTTTTCTCCCTTCCTTTCCTGGTGGTCTCATTCTTTGGTCTTTTTTCACGCACGAATGCCCAATTCACTTTTCCCTTTGCGAATCATCCCTCTTCTCGTCAAAGATTTTCCTAAGTTCTCACGCCCCCACGCTCACTTTTATTTCTTTTCTGCCGACCCACTCTCTGATTGTTTTTTACTCGTCTAAGCCTTGATCGAACGCCCAAATCGGCTCCTCAGACTCTCAGGCGCACTCTCCTTGCCGATCGTATATCACTTTTTTTTTTTTTTTTGCGGCCGAATGCTCTCACTCTCCTCGTGTGTCCCCCACTGCGTGTGTCTTGCTTTTTTGCTTCAGAAAGTCTCTCCCCAAAGCAAAGGCGACAGATTATTACGACAGAGATTAAGACAAAAAGCCAACTGCTTATAACAAGCCCAACAAATTGCTATATAGTAACTGAGTTCCTGATGCTTCTCGTGCGAGTTTTTGCCAGGACTTGCATATGCGTGACAATTTCCAATATTAAAATACAACCAATCTCTCTCACCTCATGAGGAAACACAAGAAAGACTTGTTAATAAAGGGGCCACATCCAATGAAATGAAAACATAAAGTAGCAATTGAATCCACACTTCTCTGATGCACATGCACGAATTGATCGAACCCAAAAGAAAAGCTGCTCAATTTTTAGAAGGGGGGGGGGGGAAGCAAGTTAAAGCAACGTAAACACCATACCCACTGAGCTAAGATCAACGCTCGAATTCCCTTGTTCTCGGACGCGATCATTACCCATGGCCGCGAGAAAGAACGAAGAGGTTCGTGGTCGAATTAGCGTAGATCTTAGCCTACAATGCATCGAGGACCAGCAAGCAAAAATAAACATCATGAAAGCTTCACAAATGATCAAATAGACCACGACACATCTCAGTCCGAGAAATACAGCAAAGCTTGAGGATGCAAAAAAAAAGGGGGGAAAGCCATGGGAAAAAGAACAAAACACAAGACAACATATTTCCCTACATAGATCGGGGATGACGGAGAACGAGCGCGCTCGAGCGAACTCAAGGCAAATCGTCGCTCATCCACGAGGTGTCCCCGACCACGATCCTCGGGAGGCCATGGGCGAAGAAACCGTGGCCGAAACTCACCGGTGAAGATGAACCGAACAGACCGTGAATGAGTCACCGGAGAAAGAAATTCGTGATCGGATCGTCCAAGTCGAAGCTCGAGAATTACCTCCCTCCCTTGTGTTCTTTCTCTCTACGGTTTTTTCACTCTCTCTCTTTCGGTCTCTCACTCTCGGTCTCGCTCTCTCTCTTTGTGCGCGTGTGTTCCCAAAAAGTCTTCCCCCCTTTCTTTTGTTTTTAGCCCCCCAAAAGTCCTCTGCCTGTCTTCCAAACGCTGACTTCCCCTTCCCCTCATAATGCCTTTGGACGTCCTTTATGATGGGAATAAAGAAATATCGGTCAAATCCAAAGAAGATTTGACTGAATATTACCTAAATCCTTCGCCCCTTCACTAATCGACTTATTTCCTCTTCTTCATCGACTAAATATTTGCAAATATATGACTGTGATCGCAAAACTTTTCATAATCGCGACGTTTCTAATTTCGTCGATTAAAGTGACAACAAACCTGGACAAAATTTCATGTTTTTCTTGCACGGACCCACTTAAATCTATATGCAAAAATGCTCTTAAAACTATATGCAATTTTTTGTTAAGGGACCAAAGATTAGTCCCTAATTTTTTATTTAATAAATGAGACGTCAAAATTTAGGTGTCAACAACCATATTAAAAAAAATCCTTACTTCGGTCAATGAGTGGGTACATCACTATCAGTAAGGGTCATTATTAGTATCAATTAACTGAGGTTAATATAAGGAAACTCATAATATGTCGAAATTATCAATAATTCTTATTGTATACTTATAAAAATCTACGTTTAGTAAATATAAACCTCGATTATCACTCAACATATAATTCAAAAAAATATCCGTACCCATTAACAATTAAGATGACAGTAAATTAATTAACATCACTCTAACTATCGATGTATACATCAATGCTTATCAGTTTAATTTAACACATAAAAATTGAGACGATTCGTTTATGGAAAAAAAATCATATTTCACGTTTCCCGTACCTCGTAAGAAAGTATCTACATATGGAAATCAAGATCTTGATTATATGGGCGATCAAAATTGACGGGTTTTCATCACAATCCTTAATTGGCTCGAGATCTCTTTGATTGATTCTGTCCAACAGTTGATTGGAAGAATTCCTTTGGAAAATGCCAATGGTCGAGTAAGCATGAAAGAGTATTTAAAGGAGGCATCTCTAGTCATTTCGTGGTGTGTGAAAGATAAATTTCAAAGTTTAAAGCTTCCATCATCTTACAATTTGCTGAGCTTATAATCATACACAAGAGAGAGTTGTCTTGCATTGTTTCGTGAGAAAGAGTAGATTCTTCACTATGAAGCCTTCATCATAGAATTGTAATCTCTTTTGTTACTTAGTGAAATCCAGCCAGTTGGCTGTCAGCGTGGGAGAGTACACGTAAGCTTGAACTAAGCCAAACCACTATAAGCTCTGTGTTCACATTCTCTTCCCTGAACTCTTTCATTTTTGCTTATAGTATTATTCAACTGCTATAATATGAATACATCAAGTTATTGATCTTGGCTTTGCCTCGAAAGTAAATAGATAATCTTTCACTCCGGGAAATTGTTTTTACACCTATTCACCCCACTCTAGGTGTTTATACAAGCACTCTTAGTCTGGATGTGAACTCTCTCCTATTTCTGCATCTAGATCATTTGGCTGAAATGTCTACTACCTGTTTGATAAAACTACTGAACCAGATCAGTGGTTTGTTTCGACTCAATTTCTGAATGAGAGCTTTCCTTTGCTTGATCAATACATTATCCGTCGTTTTATAGACTTAACTTTTGTTTTGTTTCCTTTTCTTTCCGAATTTAGTAGCCATTCATTTTAGGATTTGTTCTTGAAATTCTCGGATTAGATGTGTGTACGGCGTGCACGTGAGATAGCTCTGATGCCGAGTACTCCAGATCTTGACCGAGGGACTCTTGAACGAAAATGAATTGATCCGTGCACATTTACTTCTTATGCTTCACTGTACGTCCATCTATGTTTGTTGTGCTGAGTTGCAAACTTATTATGAGAATGTAGCCGGTTAGTTCTATCCGCGTGTTGAAATCGCGAGTGTACTAAGCGAACTCTTCCATCTTGAATACTGAGTGCATACTGCAAGAGCACTGAGCGGCTGCTCTAGTCACCGTATGCGCGTTCATTTGGAGTATGCTGTGTTACTGATTGGTTCATCGGTTGTATGTCTATTTTGAATACGTTGAGTTGCTGATGTGCTCGCCGTATTGTGTTCATACTAATGTGCTGAGTTGCAGATTATGTCTATTGTTGTTGTGCTCTTCATTGATGCCAAATACTTGCTGACCACATTTCCTCTTTCATTTTGTTCTGTTCTAGTTTATTGCGTTCCTGTCATTACTGAAGTTAACTACATCATCGGAGCCTCCAGTGTCGTGACTGAGGAATTCAGAGTTGGAAGAACCCAGTATAAGGAGACCATTCGTCAAATGCCTTTAGACTTTATTTGTCTCGTGAAAAATGAATGATTTGCAAAACATTTTTTTGAAATTATTCGTTTGTATCTCATCAAATAATTAGTCAATAAAAAAATTTATGTTTGAATAGTTTCATGCTTTATATGAGATTTGTAGATCCCGTGATCAAATCACTGAGGCTTTGTACTCAAATTAGCATCTGTTAGGGTAGATTGAACAGATAAAAAATAGAAGCACTTTTTTACCATTGTCATGAGAAATATTACATGCAATAGTTTACTTTAATATTGTCCACTGCACACTATATACTGTGCTCCTCAACGCCTCACATGACCATCCTCCTTAATTAAGTCATCCGTAAGAAAGTTTGTGTCATTGAATTGGTCCATTTGGGCCTAGTACAATACCAAACGAACGCATGGAATGTGTTGGCCCAACATGCCACGGCTATTTTATGCTTTGGTCGGGTCAAACACTCGGCATGACATGAGCCGTCATTATATGGACGTCGCACCAAGGGTTAGTTCATCCCACTGCAGATGAGATCCAAATTTCTACTATAATCCCAAATATAAAGGGTGGATGATACCACTACATCCCTCTGATTTATCGAGTAAATTTACTCCCAGATGAACATCAGCTCTTGAGGAATTGACGAAGCAACATACTTTTACTCATCCACGTCAAAATTCGACGAAGAGAGGGAAGGCTTTCTGCTCCACAGTCAAGACACAATGACAAGTTAGAAAGCACTAACAATCGATCTCCACTCCAATGTCTCACTTCAACACAGAAGCAGACCAAATACAGCCTTACAAAGCCAGAGACGACGAGCCTATAAGCTGAGCATCAAGAGCGCCCACGGGCTTGGACATGACATGGATATGCTCTGGCCTGCCCCGAGCACCCGCACAAAGCGCAATCCTATATCTAAAACATGGAGATTTCTAGTATTAACCTTGTTCCTTCGTATAAATTATACTATTTTAATAATATAAAGTTTCTCATTTTCGACATGGATTGCAAAATAACTTTGAATATTTCAAATAGTTAATTCCCTTTTCTCATCAATTTGCCATGGAAATATTCCAAATTAAACCTTATGGCAATGGATCTAAAGAATTCCAGATTCATATTTGTTTTGCCCATATACGATTTATTCAACTGCAAATTTTTCTGAGAGATTATTACTGTTACTATTGTATATATAGACATATAATTATGCTTACTGAAGAATTTAATTAAACACTCTTAACTATAAGTTATTATGGAGTGAGGCAAAATGGAACGAGGAAATCTGCATACTTGCTAAGGTTGGGGATGGAGTACATCGATATCCCCGGGAAGAAGAACGTCCAGGGTTTGTACACCTCTTGACAAGCCAGAATGCAACCCCTGCGCCCGCCTTGCAGTCCCTGAACGAGTTCCATTGTTACACCCAGTTCACATGCGGTAATTTTTTATTTTTTCCACCTAATAATTTATAAGTAGAAATATTAAAACCGTAATTATAAAAAACACCGGGGGAGTAAAAGAAATTTCCCACATGCGGCCTTATACCCCACTGATTTTGATGGTTAGTAAAAGAGAGTGGCTGGTTAAACCTCTTCAAAGATGTCCATGAGTGAGTGCGGAAGCAGATAAGCAAACAACCAAAATCGAGGCAATAAAAGTAAAGTGCAAGAAAATAAAGTCGTCATGTTATTACGTTTCTGGATAGGACGCCTGAGCTAAATCATGATCTAAACATGCGATTATTCTAATCTAAAGAATATATTCTTCCTAATCAAGTGATAATGACGGGACAGTAAGCAAAATAGAATACGAAGAAGCATGAATCAAGCTTAAGCACCTAATATGCAATGCTAAAGTAAATGCCACTAGGGATTTTTTTTATATCTTTCTTTATCTTTTCCTTTTTTTTGTCGTCCTTGATTTGAAACAAAAATAACATGAAGTTACACATGTCAAACACATCGTAAACTAAACATAAGCATGAATAACGCAAATAAAAAAAATGATATATCATGATAGTGCTACTCTATCGCTAAGATACTAATTTTATTTTAATATATTACATTTTCTATCTGTCAACTTTTATACGCCCCTTTTGTAATTTGTTTCTCTTTCTCTTTCTTTCTTTGCTCATTGTCTCCCTATTCTATTCACCACCCACCAAGTGCACTAACTGTTTCACCCCCAACCTTTCTTTTTCATCTCATCCCCTTCCGTCTTTTTTCTTCTCTACTGGACATGTTTTCAGCCAAGCTCTCTTGGAGTTTCGTTGTATTCTCTACAGCTGAATCAGATCGTCCCCAAATGCTCTCTGCCCATGATTCAATCCCAATGCACCTTATTGTACAATCTAAAATGATCAAAACATAAACTACCAGCAATTTACGAAGTAGTATAACAGCGAGATAAGAAGAAAGAACTAGTGCAGAGATAACACGATCTATAGGTTTCGATAGGATCTCAAGGAGGAGGGAGGGTGAGTTGAGTGTCCCAAAATTTCGACATGCACTGAAACCGAGCCCGTGATTTCGCCGGCAACCAGAACAGGGAAAGTATGGAGGTGGGAAAAGTGGAACATGCAATCTACTTTGGGACTCAATCGAAATACAAACGATCCGATGGTATTGGAGCGAGTTGATGTCGGCCACTCGCCATGGAGGCCACCGCGCGGTTTTAGAGGCTCCAAAACAACAAGACGCGATTTGGCTTGACTGGATCGTGCAACTCTGTTGGCCTGGTAATCCCCAGTGGCAACGAACAAACAGCGATTTTATCAACGGCCCCAGAATATTTACTGTAGACTTCTTCGATTGGCGCTCCTACAGCCACGACCAACCATTGCACGCTTTACGATTTGGAGAGTCCAGAAAGGATTCAGAGACGCCGAGCATTGAGGAACTTTCGCGGCTCTCACTTTTCTCGTTTTCTTTGTGCGTTTTCTTTTCCTCGTATCTACTGTTCCTCTCTTTTGGCTATTCTTTTCCATCCCAGCAGATGTTCAGTTTTGAGCAATCGGCGATGGTGGCGAGCTACCCGTCCTATACTCGCCAGAATAGGGCGAACCGCAGCAGTGACAAGGAAACAGAGCATAACAAAGCAGAGTAAAACATCGTGGCTATTCAAGGTCAATTCGACGGTTAAAGGAGGTGCCTCTTTATGTGGGGGTGTCATTCGGGGATAAAGGTGTGACGATGCTCCGTGAAGTGAGTCGCCAGTGGAAGACTCGAATCAAGGAAAAACACCACGACAGGAAGCTGTCAAGTCCGTCCCTGCAAGGGTATTTTTTGGTGAAACTAGGCCATCCATGGCATTAACTGAGGCTGTAAACAGTAGCCATAATTTAATAATGCGAAAATTCATCGTTAATAGGGTCATCTTCATAATTTTCACAAACAACAAGATGGTTGAAGATATACCTTCGTACATAACATAATAACTTTTATTCCAATCTAATTTATCTCCCTTAACCCACTTAACCCTGATCGAGAATAAAATTGCTTCTTTTATTTCATATGGGGGGAGAGAACCAATTCCTTTAACCCACTTTTTTTTCTGCGGAAGATACGGCGAAATCTAATTTATCTCCCTTAACCCACTTAACCCTGATGGAGAATAAAATTGCTTATTTTATTTCATTTGGGTGGAGAGAGAACCCGTTCCCTTAACCCACTTTTATTTCTACGGAAGATACGGCGAAATCTAATTTATCTCTCTTGACCTACTTAAACCCTGATGGAGAATAAAATTGCTTCCACTTAACCCTGATCGAGAATAAAATTGCTTCTTTTATTTCATGCGGGGGGGAGAGAACCAATTCCTTTAACCCACTTTTATTTCTGCGGAAGATACGGCGAAATCTAATTTATCTCCCTTAACCCACTTAACCCTGATGAAGAATAAAATTGCTTATTTTATTTCATTTGGGTGGAGAAAGAACCAGTTCCCTTAACCCACTTTTATTTCTACGGAAGATACGGCGAAATCTAATTTATCTCTCTTGACCTACTTAAACCCTGATGGAGAATAAAATTGCTTATTTTATTTCAATCTAATTTATCTCCCTTAACCCACTTAACCCTGATCGAGAATAAAATTGCTTCTTTTATTTCATATGGGGGGAGAGAACCAATTCCTTTAACCCACTTTTTTTTCTGCGGAAGATACGGCGAAATCTAATTTATCTCCCTTAACCCACTTAACCCTGATGGAGAATAAAATTGCATAATTTTATTTCATTTGGGTGGAGAGAGAACCAGTTCCCTTAACCCACTTTTATTTCTACGGAATATACGGCAAAATCTAATTTATCTCTCTTGACCTACTTAAACCCTGATGGAGAATAAAATTGCTTATTTTATTTCATCTAGGTGGAGAGAGAATCAGTTCCCTTGACCCACTTAACTTTGATAGATAATTAAATTGCTTCTTTTATTTCATATGGGTGAAGAGAGAACCAGTTCCCTTAACCCACTTAACGTTGATGGATAATTAAATTGCTTCTTTTATTTCATATGGGCGGAGAGAGAACCAGATTCTAATCTATACTTCAATGTGCATTTTTAATAGGTGCCTTCCATCATAGCATTTAGTCTTCATAAAGTTGCACCATTTATATAAATGTCACTTCGAGAAGAGTCACATTTCTCATAGCCAATAAATACTTTAGCATTTAGATTGATATTAAACCATTAATAATGTCATGTGGACCGCAATTATTCCTACAGAGGCGTGGGACGAGCGTCTAGAACTTGAAGAATGGATGAATAAAGGTTTGAACGAGAAGAGCAAGCTCTTGAACGGCAAAAATAGAGGAACCGAAAAATAGAGCCTGTGGACCAAATTCGTTAGAGACGACACCAGCGCCGCCCTAGGTCGAGTAGAGGTCGGCAACTGTGACGACATTTCTCTGGTAGCTCAGCCGTTGTTAAAGTGAGGGAGATCGGCGGAATGGTGAGGTGAAGCAAAAGAATCATTAGAGCTCCCTGACGCCAGAGAGAGGACCCTTCAGTCCTATTGGCACGCGCAGAGGAATCCAGGCGTGACGAAGGTGGAACTCATCAGCGAAGAACAAGGAATCCACTCGCTTTAATGGAAAGAAAAAAAGATATGGTTGACTGTTGTTATGGTAGATGCTCACCTTTAATTTAAGGAAGGTGCTAGTATATAAGAAAGGAATGATTCCCCCTTAGGGAGACTAAAACTCTTTTAATAACTGAATATCTTACCCATGTTTGCATTCTCCGTTTACTTTGTTTGACTCTAACCAGTAGAGCAACCCAATGGCGACACCACCGAGCGAAGAACAAGGAAATTCGAATCCTGCAGCACCACCAGCAGGTATATCTTCAAGTTTCAACCGAGAAAAAAATGTAATGTATACGATGTGGTCTTGAAATACGCTGGAACTTGTATTTCTCACCGTTCTATTTCTTTGCTTTATCATGGCACAAAGATAACCCTGACGTTGGGTAAGAAAAGGAGAGAGACTAAATTTAGTGTGGGAAGGATTTTGTGCTCACTCTTTCTCCTACAGATACTGAAAATGTTCGTGCAAGCAATGGACCAGCTTACTCTCAATCGGGAGGTGCTCCAGGTATGTTATCCCTCAAAACAGTTATTTTCAGTGTGAAATTAGTATCTGGGGCACATCTCCATGAATTTGTTCTTTTTTGGGGCACTTCTCAATGCCGGCAAGGAAAAAACTATTAACTGAATGATCTGAAATGTTCGCATCCATCGCAGAAATATTAGAAAACGCAGTGAAAGAAAACTATTACCGACCATTTTCCTTAAGCTGCACTCGGGGGCGACTGGGAATCTGCTAAAAGATTTTTCGAAGGGAATTCTGCTTCTGTGACGGCCAAAAAACGTAAAGATGGCTACTTAAATGATATCTAGTACGCATTTAAACTCTATTTCATGATTTATTCTCCTAGGACCCGATGAGTTAAATAAGCATAAAATTGGAGCAGTTTGTTAGCTGCTGTAAAGATTCTTAGACTGTCTCAACCACTAGTGCCCTCTACAACTCAAACCGGGTAGTGCTGATAGATTGGGTTCTAATAAGGATGAACGACCAGCAGTTTTGTTGGGACCTATTGTTGCATTCGGTTAATAGAGAGATGTTCACGCCTCACAAAATAAGTATCTAACGACTCAAAACTTTCATTGCATCAAAACATTTCAAATATTACATGAAGGAACCAGAGTTTACATTAAGATAATAAATTAAAGAAGGCTCCACTAGCACTTTATTCCTAATTCTAGATGCGAGATCATAAAAAGAAAATAGGATACAGTTATTATATGATGAAAAGCCCATTTGCAAGCTTATGAGCAAAACATTACTAGATCTACCAGTATATGATGCAGTTCCTATATGATGTATGTCCAAAAGGAATTATGAATCAGTCCAAATGATTATGAGAAGCAAAGACCAACTAAAAATGACACCAAATGTATTTGACTCGAACCATGTCTTACCCCGTGATGGAAATGAAATAAAAGAAATTAGAGCATTCCTCCGTCAAATTAGTAGTACGACTGGGAATTAGTTTGTGAAGTCTTCCCTGGGCCATATGGATGACTCGAAACGAGTGCTTGCATTGTGCTCCATTTGTTGCAAATCTTGACGCCAAATTTGATGATAATTAGGAGTGCAATTATAAAAGACTTCTTAATAATTTTCCTGAGATCAGGAAGCTATCGTCGATAGATAGGTTCAGACCTTTTCTACTCAATTGGAGTCTTGGTGGTTAATGCATGATTTTTTGAGCATGTAGCGGGTTCACTCTCATGCTCTTTCATATATGCAAATATATACGGATTTATCGAAAAAATCGAGAGGAAATTTAAACGTAATAAAAAATATGTTTAATCTGGTCAAAATTCCTTGACAAATATTAGATGTAGTCATTTGTCCACAGCAATTGGGCACATAAACTAGAAAGGGAGCAACGGCATTGTTTTGAATTAATGAGGTATAGTAACGAGTTTTTTATGGTATACATTGGTAGGGAAAGATTTAATGTAAGATATGAAATTTTTAATTTGGTGAGAATTTATAAAAATATAAATTTTCAAAATCTAAATGAATAAAGTTCCTTTGACTCCTCTATTGGTATCAAAATCCATATTCTTTTAGGTAAAATCCTTCGTGATTATGTTTTCTCAAGATATAAATTATTTAATGTCTCGAAAATTGTAATTCAAATGAAAGATGATCTATTTAATTTCTAAAATTTATCATTCAGTAGAGGATGAAGATAGTTCACCAGATAAATTGGACAATGGTTTATTGTGAATACATAAGAAAATGATTTTCTCTTTCTAATCAATGTTTCCGTATTTAGGGGGAAAATTAATAAGAAATAGAGTTTGATTGGATAGGGTTAGGTATGAGTCAAACCATTAAGTGAGTCGATTTGGGTTGCACCCACCCAAATTCGACCTTTCTCAAGATTTTGACTAGTCTATTCTCCAATAAAAGTCCCGAGGAAAGCAAACAAGAGTCATGTCACTTTTATTTATCGAGAAAAGCAAAAGCTTGACCTCGAAGAGCACTACTCTCTAATCACGAACTAGAATTTTTCGTATGTGTCGTGTGAAAATAATGAGACAAAAGTACAAACGGTTAGCTGCTTTATATATTTCCTTTTTTTTTCAAAATAAAATTAAACAAAATAACGGACAGGAGAAAATTTGAAATCCTGAAAGAGAATGCACGTGATGGAGAAAAAGTTAGAGCCCCCGATCTCAACATTATTTTTAAATTTTACTAAATAAACTAATATCAAACAACCAAGGTTCAAGGCATTATTCGGGGAGGGGTCGACCCCTGAGCTTTAGTTATAAGAGGCACTGCAACTTAACCCGATTGACATGGCAGCTTTAACTTTCTAGGAAAGTAGAAGGTCTCTTCTGCACTCTCCGTTTTACTTTGCTGTTGAAAGGCTGACCAGAAGAGGAACAAAAAGTATTTTCTTGTGGTTCTTTTTATTTGCTTTACGGTGAAACAAAAAGTATGCCGACCCTAGCCAGGAAAAAGAAAGGAAAAAAAAGGGGATAACTGCGTTGAAAGTCCTAACACTTGTCACGAAAATGCAATTGAGTTCTATAACTTGTAAAAATTGATCAAGAAAGTGAAATTAAGTCCTCAAATTTTAAAAAAGTGCAATCAATGAAGGGATTTTACTAGATCATTTTGACAAGTCTTTTCGTTAAATGCGCTTTTTGAAAGTTTGAGAACTCGATTATACTTTCATAATCAATTTTGGAACTTGATAATACTTTTTAAAAGTTTAAAAACTCGACTATGCTTTAGTGACAAGTTTTATCGCTCAATGGAACTTTTTGAAAGTTTTCGGATTTAATTATATTTTAATAACAAATTTTATGACTTTTTTTTTGGGTAAAGAACAAAGCTTATGACTTTCAGTGTACTCATTTCAAAATAATATAACGAATTTGTGCTCACTCTCTCTCCTAAAGATATTGAAGCTGTTCCCGTACCCAATGAATCAGCTTCTTCTGAATCCAGGGGTGCTCCACGTGTGTTATTCCTCGAATGAGTTATTTCAATGTAAAAGTAATATACGGGACGGATCTAGATAAAATTATTCTTTTCTGGGGACATTGTTCATGTCTGCAGGGAAAACGTATTTACAACATGGCCTGAAAATTTTGCATTTACTGCAGGAATATCGGAAAACGAAGTAAACGAACTCCATTATAAACCATTGTTGCAAGCTGCAATCAAGGGTGATTGGAAATCTGCAAAAGATTTTTTCGAACGGCATCCTCCTTCAAAGACGGCCAAAATAACAAACAGGTCCGAAACAGTGCTTCACATAGCCGCTTCGAGTGCACAAGACCAATTTGTCATGAAATTGGTTGGGCTCTTGCATCAATACCCAGAAGCTCTTGCCATGAGCGATTGTGATGGCCAGACAGCCCTCCACATTGCTGTCCGGTGTGGAAGGATAAGGATGGTCAAGGCATTAGTTAGAAGGAATCCCAAGTTGACGCAACTTCCAGATAATTGAGGACGTGTTCCTTTGCAAATATCTGCTTGGGAAGCTTCTGCACATAAGGATATCGCCTGGTTCCTCGCCGTAAAAACAACAGACGATGGGCCAAGTCATCCCTTCAGCGATCGCTTTGCATTTTTCCCCATTTTTGGTTTCACCGTTGCTGGTCACCATGGTAAGATCGTCGAGACTCTTTATCTCAATTCCATCTGTTTTTACCTCCATTTTAGACTTGGCTTATTTTCCTGATCAATTCTTCCGATGAATACGGATAGATATAAGCCTTTATCTAGTTGAGCAGTACCCTCGCTTAATTATCTTGGAAGACTTGTACATACTGGACGTGCTGGCGATGGTGAAGTCAAACTTTCGCAGTGGAACCAGGCTCGATATCGTGGAACAATTGATATACAAATGTACGTGTACCTCCTGCACTTGCATCCCTTCATTACTGATTCCCTTGAGAAGATCATACCCGGCTCATCGCCTGCTTTTTTGAATCTGAACTGAAGTTATTCCGGTGGACTTGAACTTCAAACCAACAGATGAAAATTCAGATTCGGGTAAGGCACATTTTGCAGTTGGCATTATCTAATCCAGGACCTTCCATCATTTTTTTACTTCAGTCAGCTTTCTTATACTGGTTCCCTCCCTACTAGCAGAGGGAACCGAAAGTAATGGTTTCTTTGCTGGAAACATTCTCTCCTTGACCTAGTTTCACTTGAATCGAACTACTTCATGGATCAGCTATCCCATGAGGGCCACATATGATTCAACCAAGGGCATAAGTATTGTATAACTTATTTAATAGACAACGAAACGAATGAATTATGATGCAACTAGTGTGGGAGGAGCTGCAAAACAAAGCGGAGCTACACTAACTAATCCATGTGAATGTGAATGTTGTTGTTGTCTTTTGCTTTTATATATCTCTGGGACTATTAACCGTTGAATTGTCAAGACACCAGTAATTGTAATCTGTATAGTAAAATATCCTAATTCCACCTACACAATGATTTCATATCCACTGCTATGTTCTCTCTACAACCCAATTGTAGCGCTTCAACGTCTAGCAAGGTCACTTTGGAGGGCCGCCAAAATTGTAGGTACGCTTCCATTTTATGAATACTGTCTCGTCTCTCTCTCTCTCCCCCCCCCCCAACTAAAAGTCTATTTCTTGTTTGTTTTTTACTTCTTTCGTAAGTAGAAAAAAGTTATAATTGATATTGTGACCCTAATTTGAAGGGGAAATTTATTAGGTCGATTGTCTATGTGAAAAATCTTGATGTGGTCCTCGTCGGATAAATGAAGAAGGCAGGTAGTAAAAATCAAAACGATTTGCTGGGGAGGGCTTGGAACAGAAGAAGATTTTGGTGCATCGCATATTTTAATTTACTATTGTATTACCCTATACCAACAAGCTGTTAACTAATGGGCAAAGGACTTTTCTCCTTTCCTCATAACCATTTTTGTTGGGAGCACTATAAGAATAAATCTCGAATTCACCATGTCAGCATGGGAGAATGCACTCTTAAAATCTTTTGAGGAGGTGAAGCACTTGAAGCGCGAGAAAGTCAATCTAATCACCACCTAGGTGCTATAAGACAATACTAAAGTTCCCAAAAATTATTTTCAACGTTTGCCTGCAGTTAGACTCATCTTGTCATCTTGTCCTTAATTATTATATTTTTGTCACAGAACTAATAGGGAACAGGTCGTTGTGTGTATTTTTATCAAATAAAAAGTTAAATAGAATAGAGTCAAGTTAGTTATACTCAGAAAAGTTGCCCAGAAAGTTCCAAATTGATTATATGGAGGCCAATTCAATCCTAAGCTTTTCAGCTGTATCAATTTTGTCTTTAAATTTTTGTCAACTCAATCATAATACTTTTAATTGTGTCAATTTAGTTTTAAATATCTTAATGAATCACCGATATATTCATTTTCACTAATTTTGATTGGAAATTACTGATATGATAATCTAGTCAGCGTTAACTATTTTATGTGGTGTAGTCCATGCTAACATGGATAAATTTTTTTGTTTTTAATTTTAATTTTCTTTTATTCTCCTGGGGCCGGCGACCTCCGCTGGCCAATAGCTATGGTTGTCAGCCTCAATGTGAGGGTCGTAAGACCCTCACGTACCCACTCTCATTGTGGCTGAGGGCTTGGGTGTGAACTGCAACACTCTCACCTTACCATATTTGGCAAGGGCCATGACCCAACATGGTTGGCCCATGAGGGTCACCGACCCTTTCCCTCTGCGGGCCCTCAGCTAGTGGTTGGTGACCCTGCCGACTCGATAAAGGAAACAGAATTTTGTTGAAAAACTAAAAAATTGTTTACATTAGTGTAGATGCACCACATAGGACTGCCGTCATTGAGTGAACCATCACATTAGCTATTAATGACCAAAATTAGCCGAAAGGACTAGATTAGTAATTCGTTAAAAGATTTAGGAGTAAATTGACAAATCTACAAAAATAAAATAGAATCAAATTGACACGATTGATATGTTCATGACTGAATTAGTAAATTATTAATAAATTAAGGATTGAATTAACACAATTGAAAATTACAAAGGACATTTTTTCCAGTTGTGCTCACTTTATCATTTAGGTTTGTCGAGTAAACTCGAACATGAAGTACCGTTATGTGAGGTCACGGCGAAGTTTTTAATTTTATTTGAGATGGATGGAGTCCTCGGTTACAAAAAAAAAGAATGATAAAAAGAAATATGTTTTGCATTGTCACGAGTGCAAAGAACAACAAGAAGCTACTTACCAAAAAAAAAAACAGAACAACAAGAAGGATCATACGAGTTTTTACGAGCTGCTATGCACATATGAATAATACTGTTAGAGTAATTATATATGCAAAGATTACAGTGATTTGCTCAGCCAGAAAGATAAAAAAGAAAAAAAGAAAAAAATGAGATCGTTTTCCCAATCATCCACCCAACCCGTGCTCTAAATATTGGAGCCTTTTTGTGGAAAAATATGACAAATAGTAAAAATAATAAGACGGCGAAGATGGAGAACTTAAAATCCGCCTCTTCATTATTCAGTTTATTTTTACTTTTATTTAACTTTCTGCAGCTCCTACAATCAATAAAATTCACAAGACAAAGCGGAGACATGCAAAGGCCAGTAAGTTGGCAAAACAAGTTTGCGCTGCCATCTCTGCTCATATGACTACTACCGAGATTGCCGAGACTTTCCAAAAGCGGGAGCTGCTTGATCGAACTATATACTGGGGAATCCTTGAACTCGTGGAGGTATTATTTGAATTTTTCCCGGAGTTCATTTGGTTGTCGCCCTATGGTAGAATGTTGAGGATTGATGCTATGGAGTATCGCCGAGAAAACATCCTCAGACTCTTTCTGAAGGGAAACTCAACCAAGGAGTTGCCATTCATTCCAGCGCCTTCATGCGATGAATCGAAGAGGATGATGATGGCAGCAGCAAAGTATAAGCCACATTTTGAGGATGTAACTAGAGTCTCCGGAGCAGCTTATGAATTGCAGAGAGAACTCCAACGGTTCAAGGTAAGTATCTTTCTTTTCATGCGCTCAACAACCGCTCTTACTAATAATTATAATATCTTCCCGGAAAATTTCTTAAAATATGATGGCTAGATATTTATTTGAATAGTTTTGAGAACGTATGCAGTTATTAATTTTATTTATAGAGGTCAGGTGATATTTTGTTAAGTTTTCGCATAGCTTGATCGGTCCACCTCACCGATTGATTTTAAGGACACACTACCTTACATCAATATGAAGCATTCAAGGTTTTAGTCGCGACATGTTCTCAACAAGGCTTGAATCGAAACACAAGTAGAAGAATAAATTCTCTTACCATTTAAGGGAACACCTTGTTAAATGACATGTGCCAAACATAAATCATTTAAATGTCATAAATGACATTGTTTTTGGAACGATTTACTATAAATGAACGAGACTCATTAGAGAAATTGGGGCACTAAAAACTAATAGACAACCTTATTTGATTTTCTTAAACAGACAAACCTTATACGAGCACTAGTGAATTATCCATGATTAGCTAAGAAATTGAGTAGATACACCAAGGCTCTAGGTTCAGCCTTGATGGACCCTGACTCAAGCACAGGTACCTGGGTCCAAACGCAAGAAAGGGCATCAAGGTCTCGATAAACCTAGGCCTGACCTTGATGGATAGGGGCATGGGCACTAGGGCCATAAGCCCAGCCTCGATGGACCCAAGCACATGTGTTGTGGTCTAGGGCTTACCTTAATAAACTGGAGCCTAGGCACGAGTGTCAAGGTTGTGGCCTTGGCCTTAATAGACATAGGCCCAGCCTCAATGGACATGAGCATTGATGTTGAGGTCTCAAGATTGGCCTTAATGTTGTCAATCTGCAATGTAGGGACATGGACTCTAATGCTTGGGACTTGAGCCTAGGTGCTGGATCCTGGGCCTAGCTTTGATGGATATGGTAGAGCTCTCAATGGACACAAGCTTGGGCATTAGGGACCTAGGCACTAGCACTAGAGTCTTAGGCCTACCCTTGATGGACTTGGTCCCAAGAGCAAGGTCTTGGGCTCAGGTGCTGTAGACCTAAGTTCAACCTCAATAGACTTGTGCCTGAGCACTAAGGTCTTGGATATGAGCACATGAGTCTCAACCCTAGCCTTAGTGGACTTGGGCCGAGGTGTTAGGGAGATGGGCAATGATACGAAAGTCCTAGGCCTAGCCATTGGCACTAGTGTCTTAAGCTCAGGATGATAGTCTCATTCAAATATAATTATATGTATGTAGAGGAATAATAATTTAATTGGAATAATATGACATGCATCATTCTTAAGTGTTGGATAAGTCTTAATCTCCTCGAGATGTTCCTTCGGCAGTTTTTTGAAATTTTCAATAACTTATTTTTTTGGGTAAAGAAAGCGTGGTGACCGGTTGGAAGCTACTATTAATTTTCAATAACTTATTGTAACTTATATTTTCGACTTTTATGCATAGCAGTGGAAATGTGTGTTGCGCCTGATGTAAGAACCGCCAAACATGAAGGCAAAACATATTGGGAAATATTTGTGAAGGAGCACGACAAGTTGCGTGAGAACGGAGAGAAGTGGGTGAAGGACACAGCAGATAAATGCATGCTCGTCTCAACTCTAATTGCCACAGTATTGTTCGCTGCTGCTTTCACTGTGCCTGGAGGCAATGCCAACGATACGGGAGTCCCATTGTTGATAGGAGAAGACTCTCTTTTGGTTTTCACAATTTCGGATGCGTTTGGTTTGTTCGCCTCCGTAATGGCCATCATGTATTTCGTAGCCATATCAACCTGAGTGGGAAGATTTTCTTCAGTCGTTGCCAAAAAAGATCATGATGGGGTTTTCTTTTCTCTTTCTCTCCTTGGTTTTCATGCTGACGGCTTTTGCTGCAACTCTCGTAATTGTGCTGGATAAGAGACTGGAGTGGGTTTTTATTCCCATCACTGTGTTGGCCTCTGTGACCGTCTTTTCATGCTTAGGACTCCATCTTCCCCTGCTAGTCCGAATGGCTAAATCCACATATGGGCATAATTATTGGACAACATTGCATGATTGGTGAACTTGATTTGAAGGTATAATTCTTCATTCTACTTGGTTGTACTGTTGCGGATGTGATATTTTATTTATTGCCTCAAAGCACAAGAAATGTACTTATCCACAACTATGTTACCAAACATCTATTTATAGAGTGATTTGATCAATTTCAGATGTCAGCCTACATATAGTTGAAAATAAAATTTATAGACACTCGCAATATTGCTTTAAACATTTACGAGAGTTGAATGATGGGTATGCATTTTTGCTGTGGGGCATCATCTTGAGACCTTTCATGATTTTCAGCCTTTAAGTCAATTTTCTTTGATTGATTCGCTCCTTACTAGCAAAAGAAACCGGAAATGATTGTTCCTTGACCTAGTTTTACTTGAATGATTACCTAAAATCAAACTACTTTGTGGATTAGCGGTCCCCTGGGAATCACATATGATTCAACCAAATCATAAGTACCATATAACTTAATTGATTGGAGAATGTACCGAACAAGTTATAAAGTCTTTCGGTGATTTCATATCCGATGACTAGATTTTCTTTTTAACTTGATCTGTAGAGCTTCAAAGTGAATGCCGTCGAAACTGTAGGTATGCTTCCATTTATTGAGATTCTCTCTCCCTCTTCCAACTAAAAATCTATGGCTTGTTTGTTTTTGACTTCTTTTATACGTAGACTTATATTTTTGGCATAACCCACTGGGTATACGGCCTGGTGGTAAATAAATTTTACTGCGGTGGACACGTTTAGCTTCAAGTTTAGAATTTGACTCTCACGCTTTATAAAAAAAGGCAAAATAAAAGTCAAAGAGAGAGAATATGTGCACGTGTACTGCGTGTGTTCGAGTAAGAAAGACCAAAGGAAAATTCTCTACTTTAATTTGAAAAAGTATTTGTGTTAGGCCTACTGCCTGTATGAAAAACCCGTTATACATTTGTAAAGAATGTGTAGCTCATTCTTCTTACCGTCGATCGTTCTATTAGAAATCCTTCAAAAAATTATTGAAAAGTCAAATGAGGCTATATATGATTTTCTCTGGTAATATTTTTATAATATTCCAAACGCCACCAAATCACTATAAAAAAAAGATCATGTAGTTCCTGAAACTTATTCACAAATTTTGCCCATAGTTGCATTTGTCATCTTCTCCCAACTTTTGTATGCACCCGAAATACCCTTTATCCTTGTCCCTTACTCTTCCATTTTTGTCAAAGAACAAAAAGGAAACAGAAGTATAGTGTATATGCATATTTTTATCAAATTATAAGTTATTTTAGAATAGAGTCAAGTTAACTCTGCTCAATATGTCATTTAGGTTTAACAAGTAAACTCAAACGTCATATACCATTATGTGACCGATGTGGTGAAGTTTTGATTTTAGATAGACAGAATGGAGAAAGAAAAATATTATTGCTCTTTTGCTGAGCATAAATGACAATACAATGGACTGTATGATTAACATTTAAAAGTTATTGGCTGCTATGCATATATTTGAATAATATTTTTCTAAAACAATTTCTTACATGCAAAGACTACTGTGACTTATTGTAGCTGCATAGATGTCACTAGCATGGTTATTTTTAGAGCTTTTCTATCAAGTTAATTCTTATAGTTACGATCTCTTAATTATGATTAACATTATAAAGCCTCGTTTGAACTTCAAGGAGCATCACTTGCTTCAGTTACCCGCCAATGGCTTTTACTTTCTTCACATCCGATTATTTTCTTCATCCATACATGATGACATATACCTTTTCTTGTTAAATACCATAATGATTTTATATCTTTTTTGTGCTTTGGTTCCGCAATTACTAAAACTCACTTTGCATTTAAGGACTCAATCCCAATGGGGGAAAAAAGATCAAAATGGCTTTTCTAAAAGAGTGAAAGGAAAAAAAAAAAAGAACGAGATCATTTCCCAATCTCCGGCCAAACCAAGCTCGAAATGTGGTAGGGGCTTTTGTGGGAAAATGTGACAATCAGTAAACTTTTTTGTACTGCTTTTTTGCTAGATCACTGTTTTTTTCATAGTAAATTCCAATTGCCACCTCTTTGTTTTCCGTTTTCAATTTTTCTTGCATATTTTATAGTTCCTCTGATCAAGAGGATTCACGAGATAAAACTGAGACACATGAGGGTAAATTTACCGAGATCACCAAATATAGTTCCTATGATCAATTTTTCTTGCATATTTTATAGTTCCTATGATCAAGTTGGCAAAACAAGTTTGCATTGAGATCTCTCATTGGAAATCTACCGAGATCACCAAATTTATCAAAGAGAGAGACATGTTGGGCGATGCTACATACATGGGAAGCAGTGAAATCATAAAGCTATGTATTCAGTTTTTCCTGGAGCTTATTTGGTTTCAACCTGTTAATAATAAGTTGACGATATCGGCTGTGAAGCATCGGCAAGAAAGGACTCTGAGACTCTTTGTGAAGGCAAGCTCAACTAACAAGTTGTCATTACTTTCCACACCGACAATAGAAGCATCGAAGCAGATGATGGAGGAAGTAGCAGGGTATGCGGCAAGAGAGTACTACACTGGATTTGAAGCGGTCAATAACGTCGCCGGAGCAGCTTTTCAAATGCAAAGAGAACTGCAATGGTACAAGGTAAGCATCTTTCCTCAACCTCCCTTCTGGGCCACGTTATTTTATCTCCCATCTTGCTCAAGACACTGCTTTTTCTAGTTAACTTACCAAACAGTCCCTCTCTTCAATGTAGTGTTTCTCTCTCCTTTATCTAGTTACACATTCTTCACTTTCGGGCTCACATTGAAATATTTCCTAGAAAAGTTTCTAAGTATATTTTAAAATTTTGATTCTCTAGCTATGAGATTGAATCTGTTATTGATATTCATTACTTTCTTAATGATAGAGATAATACAAAGTAGCGACCTACTGGAACCTCCCCGTGGAAGGGGACGTACTAGGTAGGTCTAGACGTATCGCCCGTAAAGAGATTCAGATCGGCATCCCTAAAAGACGGCTTAAAAGCAACATCTAATCGTAATCCGATTTGATTCGTTCCTTACGAGCACGGACACTCCCAAGTGATAGTGCTAGTATTGACACCAAGAGAGGGGGTGAATAGGTGTCAAAATAATTTTTCGCTAAATACTATAAGATAATATTGTTTTAAAGCAAAGTCAGAGGAGCGACAAGAATAATAAACAATAAAAGAAATAGATGAGTTCAGGGAAGAGACAAATAACACAAAGTTTATAGTGGTTCGATTTAGTGCAAATCTACATCCACACTCCCACGCTAATAGCCAACTAGCTGGAATTCACTATGGATTAAAAGAGAATTACGATCTTGTTCAGAGCATCTCTGTGAAAAGGGTTCTCTGCTCTCACGAAGCTATACTATGAATATCTCTTTTGTATACAATCTTATACTTAGTAAATGACAAGTGAAATGTAAGTTTCAGACTTTGGAATTTTTCTCTCAATCACCAGTGCCCCAAAAGACTAGAGATTCTTCCTTTAAATACTCATGCATGCCTTCATAACTGTTGGACAGAATTAGTTAAGGAGATCTCGAGTCAATTGAAGATTGTAATAAGAGTCGGTCAATCTTGTTTTCCCATACAACCAAGTTCTTGATTCCTATAAGTAGATAACTTCCAAATCTTCTTGTCTTCTTGAAAGATCGATCACATCCAAATCAATAAGGATAATCCATATTGTATCCAACCATGAAACTGTCTGAGAGTCAAAAGGAAATGAATCCTTAAAAGGAATAAAACAAGATATCACATCTGAGTTTCCTTATTTACTGGAGGTTGTCAAATATTGGCGCTTGAGTTTGGTAGTTTTTAGACTCTGATACTTGAATCTGATATTTGAGTCTAGCTATCTGTAGACTTTACCACCTAAGTCTAATACTTGAGTTTGGCCGTCATCAGACTCTGTCATTTGAGTCTGGACATGTTTTCAGACTTTATCATTGGAGTCTGACTTTCTTTGGACTTTGCCAAGTTTGGTCATCTTCAAAATATGAACAGAATTTTCTCTAACACCAAATCCATACCTCGTGCGACGTTCAAGCGTATTCATTTTTTAAAAGGCTATTTAACAACCTGAATATTTCTATGAGTCGCCGCTAACCTATTGAAGTCGGCTAGAAACCAATCGAGACGCGGGAGTATTGCCTCGATCCCTACGAAGCTAGATATTCTAGGGTCCGGGGACTTGTTTACGCTAACAATTCTATTAGCGCCCTTTTGATTTGTAACTATTGCTCATCTTTTAAACCCTAAATGTCATCCAAAGCCACTAAGTGTCTATACAATTGTTTTTGCATGGTCATTTTCATGCAAATGTAAATTGAAGCTAAATTAATCTAGGAGAGAAGTCACCATTCAATCTATTGAAGGACAATATGAGAAGTAAACAATCAAGATATTGAAATAGGATGTTGTAATAAACACTCAAATAATTAAGTACAACTATCTAAGGACAAGATTGTAAAACCCACAATCCATTGGGCAAATAATAATACATGGTTTGTTATAAGTCTCGAGACATGATCCATCGGAAGCTAACTATTTAAAACCAAGTGTGGGCTTAAATCTAATAAGTCGATTCAAATGAAATCTAAACTATACTACTTAATCATTCCTTAATGAAAGTGGTGCTGAGCCTAAATAGATTCTATTAGGCTAAGCATATATAAAATGATGTGGATAAGTCTAAGATGGCATAATTCTAGTGGACTTGAGGTAAACCTTACATACAAGAGATCGAAAGGGACATCGATCCCTCATCGCCAACCCATATAAGTGCCATCCTCAATGATTACCATTGCATGACATAATCCAAACGTTGATTTTGGCAATCAAATAGTCATCCAATGTATTTAATTAAGCAGATCATTAGCGATATTCATATCAAGTTTAAACAAATAGTCTCGCAATTGATATGCAATTTACTTATGGAATTCAACTAACTCGAGTCATTCCAATAAACATCAAGTCATGCACCTAATATAATCATACATCTAAACATCCATAAGCAAAGCTAAATAAGACATACAATTATGCTAGGAAGTGCGAGAAACCAAAATCACCTAATTGTCCGTCATAGACAACTTCCTTAATTTTTTTTTAAAAAGTTGGTGCTAATTGATTGAACTAGGTCTATTCTAATACTAAAATTTGATTTTTTTTTTCAAGCAAGATTATATTCACTAAACCAAACTTCAATTTGTTTTTTGGAAAATTTTTAAATTTTTTATTAATATGTTATACATTATTATATTAAACAGAGATCCAGGTCGGGCGTCGAACCGGATCCGGTTCGGGCCAACCCGGACGTGGGGATAGACTGGGAAGAGCCCAGTCATAAAGCTAGGCTCCAAGCTTCGAAAACCCAGGTCCAAACCCAAGGACCCAAGTCCAAGCTAGAGACTGGCCCTTTGGTTTGAACCAGAGGGGCCGACGGGGGCCCGAGCTGGGTCTTGGGCCCAGCTACCAAGCGGGCTGTGAACCAGGCTCGATTCAAGCCTGGTTTCTTCTATCCTAGGGCAGGCCCTCAACCTACACGCGCGCGCGCGCACTCTCTCTCTCCCCGCCCGGCCTTCCACTGATCTCAGCCCGGTCTGCTTGAAATGACCCAAGTTTAGTCCAAAGCGTGTGTGGGCACCAACAGGGGTTGTCCCTATTTGCCCTTGCTTCACCCAAGTGCCGCCGTCAACCAGGGGATTGACGGCGACCGTGACAGAGGTAAACAACGCCGCATGTCTCCTGGTGAGGTCGACCCCACCTATCAATCTCTCCCGATCCCCCTCCGAATTGGAAACGGCGATAGCGACTAAAAGAAAAAAGCAACAACAACTCAAGCCAAAATTTAGCTACGTTTACGCATTTCATCGAGTAATGGCGTGCAAAGAAGATCAATCCATTTTCGGGCCAAAACAAACCTGGATCTATACCTAGAAGCGGTTGGGACCAAGCAGGTGACAGTTGTGGGCGAAGCGCCAAGGCTGGAGATCCTCATTGGGAGGGGGCGTCGCTGATTGAACTCAACCACGTGCCTTTCTCTTCCCCTTCTCCTCCACTACTTGAATACCGGGAGATGACAAAGCAGGAAGGATGTCGCTGGCGAGTCGTCCAAGCTGGAACGGGAATGTCGCTGAGTGGCCTCCGAGCCATCGATCTTGCTTCCTTCTCCCCTGAACCAGCGAAGGACCCCGCTCTGCTCTCCCACTTCCATCTATTCTCTCTATCTTTTTTTTTTCTGTTTTTATGCTCCCACCGAAGCCCCCTCCCCCCATTTTTCTTTGAAAAAACCCTGGACCTTCCTTTTTCCAGATTTCCTCCTCCCTCTTTTTTTTTTTCTGGTCTTTTTCTCCCTTTTTCTTTTTTTGTCTCTTCTTCCTCTATGTTGCTCTCCTGCCCATGCCGCCGCCTAAGGTCTGTCTTTTTTACTTTTTCTTCCCTTTTTCTTTCTACTTCGCCCGTGCTTTCCCCCGCTTCCCTTCAGCTTTTCTTCTCATGAAGCCAAGAAAATATTAGGTGGTCCCGGCGCACCGCGTCACCGTGTGCCGGCTGAATCAGAAATAGACACGTGTCTCCACGTGGAATCCGGGTCCCACCTTTTTGCTGAGTTAAAATGTCGTCTCCCCTCTCTCTTCATTAATTGATGTGTCCTTTCCTGCCTCCTTTTTCCCTCTCCCTTTGCACGAAGAATCCTCCTCACTCTTTTTCAAAATTCACACTCCCTCTCATTAATTGTTGCCTCATCTTTTCTCCATCAAACTGCATGAAACCTCCCCTTCCTCTCTCTCTCTCAAAAAAAAAAAACTCTCCCTGTTAGGAGCACGCATGTCTGCCTCCTGTTCTTTGCCTTCGCTTTGCCTCTGCCGTGACTTCACAAGTCACTCCCTCTCTCTTTCTATCTCTCTCTCTCTCTCTCTCTCTCTGAAGAGCCTCGCCGGTCATAGCTCCTAAGTCTCAAGCTTTGACCGTCTCTGTGCCCGTCTCTGCCGTCGCCTCTGCCCCCATCTCTGCCGTGACCACCAAGAGCCGCTCTCTTTTTCTCTTTTGCCCCCAAGAGCCCCTCCGTTCAGGCTGACCCTGCCATCGCCATCGCCTCCGTAAAAAAGGGGGTTGGAGTGAATGGGGAGAGTGCGAGGGGATGGGGATATTACATGCGATGGTGGCCCAGGGCCACGTCGTGTTGGCAAAGTTCAACGCCACGGCGACGTCGATCGTGGGCGTCGTCGTGAGGCAAATCCTGGAGAAGCTCCCCCATGGAACAGAAGGTGGTGGTGCGGTGCGGTGACTTTGTTCTATTGCGTTACAGAAGGCAATGTAGATTTAGAGGTCGAGACTCTGGAAGAAGACGGGGTAAAGTTTCGTGTCATCTTCCGCAGAACGTCAAACGGTTAGTCCAGTACAAAGTGTAAAGGAAAGAGTGCACATAATCTGCAAATTTAGAGCAACTTCAGCCCCTGTTTAACATCACGGTATGAGCCGCGAGATTTTCTCGAATCACTGCTGAAGAAGATCATTTGGGGCCTTTGTTTTCTCTTCCTCTCCTTAGCTTTCATGCTGATGGCCTTTGCTGCCACTCTCACGATTGTGCTAGATAAGAGAGTGGAATGGGTTCTCATTCCCATTACTTTGCTGGCCTCTCTCCCCGTGGCTTTATTCGCCAGACTACAGCTTCCCCTGCTTTTCCAAATGGTTAAATCCACTTATGGTCCCAGCATCTTCCGTTCCGAGGGCATTTGGGATGGAGTCAATTATACTAAACAAGATTAGAGATTGACGAATTTTATTTAAGCATGCACGCCTTCATTATAGTTGGTCGTTTGTAGCAGGGCCAATGCAATACTGAATGTATTCCTCAAAGTATTTAAATAATTACCGTGCATTATGTTTCCAGGTCAGATCATGAGTGAATAGATAATCGAAAACGTACATAATTTAGATGCAGAATTTTTGTCCATCAGCTTAAACATTCAGCCTCCAGGTATTTCAGAAAATAAGCTATACAAACAATTATCTTCAACGTTTATTACCAAAAAACGCACAATCATGTAATATAACTTTCATCATGGAGGGAGAGGTGAACAATCATTTATTGAAAAAATCTTTAAATACAAAATTTCGGTGATAAGAATTATACCAAATGTAGACTTTATTCTTGTGAACTATAAAGTTATTGGAATCATACTAGTTATAAGACTTTGCTTATATTAATTGTGAAATAGATGGAATTGATTCTACCATATATAAGTCTTTGATCATTCATTAGTTACAAATAGATCTTTCGGCGAGGATCTAGACATGCATAAACAATACAATCATGGAATATAACTTTTTGAGCATTTGACTTTTCTTCATAGATGCTCTTCACATGAAAGATTTGATCGTTGAAATAATCTATATGTAAACAATGGTAGACATGATACCAAATGTACGACTTTATTTGTAGGATCTATTAAATTGTAAACATACTAGATACAGGAATTTGTCCACATAAATTGTGAGGGACATCGAATTACGGCCTATCCAATTTCTTCAATGATTCATCTAATTATACATGGATAATTATCCAAAAAATCCTACTTAATAAATGATGGTTGATTTAGTCCTAAACCTTTTAATTGTACCAATTTGATATTAATGATTTTTGATAATGTGCTAACTTGGTTATAAATCTTTTTAATTGTGTTAGGTTAGTCCTATAATTTTTAATCATTTTCCCAATTTACTCTTAAATCATTTGCCGATTTAATCATTTCATCAATTTTTCATTAAAATTTGTTAATATGGATGATGGTCGACCACTAACCAACCTACGTGGAGCGACATTTACTACCATGGACAACTTCTACAATATTTTAATTCTTTCCTTTTCTTATCCTTTGACCTGCATAGTTGGCCATCGGCCACAAGCAAAGGTTGCTTTTGCTGTGAATATATTCAAGAAGTGAATCTGATCATATAAAGAATTTACTCAAACAAGTGAATATATTCAAGAAGTAATTTTGATCAAATAAATAATATACTCAAATAAGTGAATATACTCGTAAATGAATATACTCAAACAAGTGAATATATTCAAGAAGTAATTTTGATCAAATAAATAATATACTCAAATAAGTGAATATACTCGTAAATGAATATATTCAAAAAGTGAATCTGATTAAACAAATAATTATACTCAGACAAATGAATATTCAGATAGTGAATATAATCAGATAATGAATCTAACTAAACGAATGAAATATATTGAGATAAGTGAATGTAGCCGGCGAGTACAAGGTGAATATGACCCGTGAGTACAAGGAGAATGTAATTAAGGGTGGATATTACTAGTAGTACAAGGTAGATCAAACTAATCGATATAAGGTGGATATTACCAGCAAGCACAAGATGGATATAACCCGTGACAAGTGAATATGAAACTATCAAGATAACACTTCCAAGTTTAGACTCATCATTTTTACGTACAACATGTTACCATATCTCAACAAAACTGATCAAACGTCTTTTAGACATGTATGTAATCAACAAAATAAATCAAACAATTACAACACCTCCATACCACAATTGCATATACTCACACTCACAACCTCCACACCACTATTACACATACTCACTTCTAACCTCAGATTTAGCTAAAATTAAGATCATATAATCAACCGACCAAGTAAAAAGTGTTAAGTAGATCAAGCTAACTTTTTTTTTTATAACCGAGGTGTCCGGGCCAACTTGTGCATATCTCGACTATTCCTCGAGGAAGACTAGCACAACAATCCACCGCGATAGCCCCCCACTTAAATCACAGGCGCTTCTCTGAGAAATCAAACCCAAGACTTCAACAAAATCCAAATTCGCCCTAACCAGGTAGGCTATCCATGGGTGGGTTTGATCAAGCTAACTCTTAGTGCTTGGATTTTTTACTTTCCAAAAACAAAACTCAAACAATCAAATGCCTTAACATGGTATCATTGACAACTCAGATCTTTTCCTACCGGCGATGAAGCTGAAGCTGTCCAAGATGACTAAAGATTTCTCTCGAACTCTACATGGCATCATCGACAACCCAAGAAATAGAAGAGTACAACACAACTGGGGATTTGAGGATGACATTTTTTTGTAAGGTGTTGTTTCTTTTTGCTTGTTGATTGTGCCTGTTTTCTTTTGATATTGAGAACCACGGTACTCCTCCACTCAATACCAAACTGTAGTATTAAGTGAAGGTTTTTGTAGTACCGGGCATCTTCATTATGTAAATGTGACTTTAAATATCAATACATTACTTACTTTACCCAAAAAAAAAAAACCAATCAAATGCCTTAACCATCTTGTGACTCTTGAAAGATAAAATCCCAAACCGAAAATAGAATATATTTTCTTTTGAAGGTTGAAGATAGAATGATAAGGCTGAGGTAAAAATGAGTCTCATACTACCAAGGTTAAAAAGGATGACTATAAGTGAATATTAGATAGAAGGCCGCATGGAATGGAATTGTGGGTGACAATGTTTCATTTAAACTATGGTCAAATGGAAGATGAGTTGATAACTAATACATTAGGAGAATGATAGATTAGTTTTAGGTGTCAAGATTAGTTATGGTCAAATGGAAGATGAGTTGATAATTAATACATTAGGACAATGATAGATTAGTTTTAGGTGTCAAGATTAGTAAACGTGTCTCAATTTGAAAAAAGACACTTGGCCCTGCATGCACTCTTAAAAGAACAAGTGAGTATTATGTGACTTAATATGGGTAGACAAGAGGGCGACCATATTAAAAAAAGAAATCATTCACTTCGGCCAATGAGTGGGTAAATCACTATCAGTAAGTGTCATTATTGGAATTAATCAACTGAGGTTAAAATAAGGAAACTCATAACGTGTCAAAATTATCAATAATCCTTACTCTATACTAATAAAAATCTATATTTACTAAATTTAAACCTCAATAATCACTCCACATATAATTCAAAAAATATCCGTACCTAGTAACAATTAAGATGGCCGTAAACTAAATTAACATCACTCTAATTATCAACATTTACGTCAATGCTCATCATTTTTAAATCTAACACATCAAAACTGAGACGATTACATTCATGGAAAAAAATCATATTTCACGCTTCTCGTACCTTGTAGAATTTACAATCCAGCAAGGATTTTCGAAGTGTCAACCCAAATTCCAAGCTAAATAATACTTAGCTTTATAGTCTAAATGTTACTATTGGACATAGAAAAATCGGAATGTCATATATATTATTATGACAATTTTGGATGCCATATTCGCGGCCTGGACGAGGGCGTCAATGAAAAAAGAAAATTGATAGAAAATTATTATCAAAGTATACCTAAGATTCAGATATTATCCAAAATTACATGTTAGCTAGCATTAGAGGTATGCTGAACTGACTATCAAAAGCGAATCATCGGATAAGACTGGCACATCTGGTGGTGGTGGATGTATAAACTGAATTGAGGTTGAAAGTTCAGTGCTAGTATAATCTCTTGAAAGTAGCTGGTCTCCCCCCAAAAGATTGTATCTAGGTTTGTCGTAAGCCTTCTAATGAGACATTATTCACCCGACATCCGTGCTCGTCTCGAACGAACACAGCCACCTTTTTGAGGAAAACACGTGGTGAAATCAAAACCTCAGGATTTGAACAGAACAAAACTTATACACAAACAGCTATGAGTCCAGATCTTCTCAAAGGCGCGAGATTTGCAGACATCCAAGAATGGATAACAAAAGGTCCTTGCATTCGAAGTTTTCTGAACTTCTAGTCAAACAGCCAATCAAATGGCAATACCTCAAAACTCTTAAATGCAAATCGATTGACATATGAAATAAAAATGTTCAATGCATCCGGCGGATGTGAGCCGTCTTGCACGCGCCGTTAGGTGAAGTGGGCCCCACACGGACTCCTCCCGATGAAATGATGTTAGCTAATTTCATATGTCCGACTTCATCTAGTACTTGCTCGTCGTGGAAGTGATCAACAGCAAGATTCTAGTGTGCTTTCGAAAAGGGAATAGTTCATGTCAATAAATTGAAATAAAATTTACACATAACTCACATGACTATCCTCCTTAATTTAGATTTGCGTAAGATAGTTCATGTTAATAAATTGGTCCATCTTGCTTCGTAGAATACAAAATATATGTATCAAATGTGTTGGCAGGACGCGCCATTACTAAATCATGCTTTGATTGGGGCGCAAACGCATGGCAAGAGCCGAGCCGTCATTTTATAGATGTAGCATGAAATGTTCGTTTCTCCCTAAATAGAAAGGATACCAACTCTACCGTCATCACATGTACAATGGGTGGATGACGGTGCTTCATCGCTGGACTTATCGAGTACATTTATTCTCAGATGAACACTAGCACTCAAGGAATTGACGAAGCAGCATGTTTCTCTTCATCTACTCAAAGCTCGACGAAGGGAGGGAGGCCTCTTGCTCGTGTGTCCAAACGGAACAACAAGTCAGGAAGCACTAATAGTCTATCTCTACTCCAACTACTCACTTCAACACACAAGCAAACCAAACACAACCTTACAAGAAAAATCCATAGAACATAAACCGAATTATTATTTTCCTTCTTCATTTTTGTTTTCTGAAGTGGCTTGGAAATCCGTTTTTTTTTTCCCAGTTGATGGTATCATTACTAAAATGAAATGAGTCATTCGGCCAGTGCCACCAAGAACACCCTTTAATTAGCTTCTTAACCTGAGCGTCATCGAGGAAAGTGGGGGCGTCCACCAGCTCGGAAGGCAAATTATTAGCGAACGGAGCAATGTCCAGTATTGGAAGTCCAGGTTTAGGACTGCTGAAGCTGACTATGGCAAGAGCTGGACCATCACCAGCATTCAACTGGAAGAGCAATGGCCTCCGAGGGAAAATCATGCCATTCCTCCTGTCGATGTTTTTCAAGTTGGCGGTGTTTGCCGACGACCAGATGAACCCAGCACAGATCGCGGTCAGCTATTACCCTTCGTCAAGGTAAATTCACATGCTCTGTTTCTGCTGAAGGTAGGGACCGAGTGCGCAATTGCGCCGGCGTGAAATCCGGTCGCTTTCGAGCCTTTGTGTATATTCACATGCTCTGTTTCGCCCCTATTTTTAATTCATTTTTTATTCTTTATAGAAAAATGATTTTCTAATTATTTTATTTGCTTTTTATTTTATTTTTTCCCCTCTTTCTTGGCAAATTGCCTAGGTATCGGTGACCAACAACATGTGATTTTATAATTATTTTCTTTACTTTTTAAATTCTTTTTTCCCTCTTTCTCGGCAAATTGCCTAGGTATCGGCGACCAACCACATGTGAGCTCAAGGCTTGCCAGACTAGTAGGCCTCACATCGGCGAGCTCAAGGGTCAGTAGATGAGCAAGGAAGAAGAAAAAAGAAAAATAATGAAAAGGACAAAAAAACACAAGAAAATAAAACTTAACAATTCATTCTTTTTTAAAAAGAAAAAATATCAGGAATAATAAAAATGAATGCAAAAGGAAAAATTGCTTCATCTAGATAAAAGGAAGAGAACGGGACTTTTTGTTTTCATGTTTTACACAAAATGGAAAACATTTTTGCATTTTCAAAGTTGTTTTTTTCTTTTGACGGAAATTATTTTTCTTGACAAGTTAATTTTATATGAGAAAAATGTTGGAAAATCAAAAAAAATATTTTCCTAAAAGTTGTTTTTCCGTAAAATGAATAGAACATTAGTCAAGAAAAAACCATACAAAGAGGATTAAAGATTGAATTATGTTCCCAGAGAGTTAGTACACTTCGCTTTATAGATGTCAAATGAGATTCCTTTGAATTAGACTGAAAAAAGTAAAGAAAAAGATCACACAGGCACATGCTGAATAGAATATCAAATCTTGATGCTATTAAGAACAATAGAGAAGACGGAGGTGATAAGGAGAGGGAAGCGTTCTTGGCAAACCAAGAGGAGGGAGGTCGAGGAGAGACGCAAGGTCTAGAAGCTGCTTAAAATCCAGGGCGATCGGTATACCGATTGAAGTACTCAAGCTTGTGTGTTTGCAATAAGCGCACTTGAAACCAATGGTGTGGAGGACGATTTTAAGCTTGATTTTGAGGAAATTTGCAGACGGAGAAATTCTATTGTTTCTGCATTCTTTTTCTGTTGAGTGAGAGAGTGCCGTGGATTCGATGTGAAAGAGAGGTATCAACCACCAAGGCTTGAACCACGATTAAAATCAAGAGGGACAGGGGAGAGAGCGAGAGTAAGGAAGAAGAATGTCATAAATTATGCGAAAGTAAGTTTACTGTTTACTCGAGAGGAGTAGCCATGCCCCTGGGCCCGATAAAATATATCAATGAGCTGTATTTGGTGGCCACGCATTGCTTTAGCATTTTTAGTTTGGGGAAGTAAAACTTCTCGTGTCTTGTAAATTGGAAAATCTCAAATCCCCATGCTTGGTTTGATTATAATTCTAGTCCTTATACTGTTTTATGGTGACAATTTAGTCATTTTGCCAAAATTACAGGCACAAAAAGTGTGGACTCCCCAAATAGTTCTAAAGGAAGTTTTTCTCTCATCTCCAAAAGAACTATTTAATTGGACTTCTCAAATTATTTAGAAGTCAGTTTTTCATTGGTTGAAACGGAAAACTCCAAACGATGTTTTTCTAGGAGAGACATTTTGAGTTTGGCACGTGATTTCACATGATTTTGGACGGTTGGAAGATTATGGATCCGGCTCTTGGCTTAAGTAAGCGGATCCGAATCCAGAAAAGGAAGAGAAATAAAAGAAAAGAAAAGAAAGGAGGAGAGAGAAAGGGTTCGGCGGAAAAATAGGAAAATATGGAGAGAGAGAGAGAGAAGAAGAAGAAGAAGAAGAAAAGTCAACGAAGGAGGGAGGTTCGGCTAAAAAAGAAGAAAAAGTAGAATAGGAAGAGAGAGCAGAGAAAAGAGAAGAAGAAAAGAAGAAAGAGGAGGAGGGCAAAAAAGAAGACACAGGGAGGAAGAAGAGAAGAGGAAGAGGGGCACTCGCTCGGGCCTCTCCGCAGTATCTGTTTTTGACCGACACCTCCAACCCCGGCGCCTTCTTCTCCGCGACTCTCCCGTTCAGTCCTCACTGTTTCTGGGTAAGCGATACTGCTACTTGTCTCCCCCCGATGATCATGGTGGAGGGCATTTCGCGACCTGGCAGGGACTTGGCTCACACCCTTTTGAGTGTGTCCATCGGTCATCGCCCTTTGAACTGAGTAGGGGATCTTTAGGTCACCATCCTGTCCCCTCCCTGTAACTCGGTGCTCTGTTTTTTTTTCCGAGCTCCTTGGACCGAGATGGCCGGCCACCGGTCTGAGCGAGCTACGAACCCCTATTATGGTTTGCCTCTCCGTCACATACCCATTTTTGCTTGTTTGTTGTGCATCGTAGACGAGCTGCAAACTCGCTGTAGGATCAGGCTCGCGAGGTTGGCCCAGGCTTCCAGAACCGGGTCAGGCTGGAATCCAACCCAGTTTTTCTAATATTATAGTATTATATTGAAATTTAATAAATAATCTTTAATATTTTCTTAAAAATCGAAATTTTGAAAATTAATTAGGTTTTCGTTTAGAAAATCTTGCCTGCCAGTGTCGGAGCCTGATCAGGGTCCCTTTTAAAAATATATTTTTATGAAAAAATCCGAAAATTTAAAGTTTTAATTAAGGAAGTGGGCCTTGTTTTAAAAATCAAATTATAGCATTAGAATAGGCTTGGTTTAATTAATTAACATTAACCTTTTGGAAAAATTTGAAGAAGTTGTTATTGATAGACGATTAAGTACTTTTGGTTCCCTAATGCCTCTTTTCTCTTGATGGCATGTCTTATTGAGCTATTGCTTGTGGATGCCTAGATGCATGATTAGACTCAAGGCATGATACGATAACTTTTTTGAATGACTAGAGGTAATTGAATTGCATGAGTAAGTTTCGTGCCAACCCCTAAGGCTACTTGATTTTTTTGAATGATATGTTGCTTTGGTTGAATGCACTGAATGAGTGTTTGAATGTCAAAATTGACACCCTTGGATTATGTCATGTGATGGCCATCGAAGAGATGGCATTCATAGAGTTGGTGGTGTTAGATCGATGTCCATTATGGCCTTAATTTTGTAAAAGTTTGGCTTAAGTTCATTAGGATTATATTAAGTTAAATACATCGGAGTCAATTAGCATAAGCTTAGTCTAATAAAATCTATTTGGACTTGATATTACTGCTTTTGAAGAATGATTATGATAATCTAGCTTAGACTTCACTAAGATCAATTTATTAGATTTAAGCTCACCTTTATTTTTAATAGCAAGCTTCCGAGGGATAATGTCTTGAGGAAGGCCATGTATTGATAATTACGCGATGAGTTGCATGTTCTATATTTTGTTATTAGGTAACCGCAATCAATTATTTGAGTGTTTATTACCGTATCGTATCTCAATACTTGAGTGTTTATTTTCAGCGTTGTCTTTCTATAAATTGAGTGTTGATTTCTTTTCTAGATTAAGGTAACCTTAGTTTAGATTTGCATAAAAATGATCCCATAAAAAATTACATGGACCTTTAGTGACTTTGAATTATCTCTAGGGCCTTAAATGATAAATAAGAGTGCATGACCACATTATATTTGATAACCAACTAATAGAAATATTAGCGTAAACCAGTCTCTGTATCTTAGAAGCTTTGGTTTCGTAGAGATCGAGACGACGCTCTCACGTCTCGATCGATTTTTAACTGACCCCAATAAGCCAATGGCGACCCTTGGAAATATTTGGGTTGTTAAAGAATTGACTTAGGAGAGACTGTGCTCGTCAGGAATGAATCGAATCGGATTATGATTAGACGATACTTTTAAGATGTATTTTAGGGACGTTGATTCGGTCTCTTTACGAGCAATACCCCTCACCTATCTTTAATACCGTCCCCCTACTCGGGGAGGTTCAGGTAGGTCGCAACAATGACAACCAAAATCTCTTCCACATGTATTATTCATTGAGATTTTTGTAGATGCAACTAAGAAATTAGGGAAAATTCCATTGCATGTATGCATAAAAGCTGTCTCTTTAGAGAGATTCTGCCTTGAATTGAATTGACATTCTTTATGTTCGCTTTCACTTTTGGGCTTGACAAAAATGAGGCGCCTGTTTCCTTTTAGTTTTACATAGGTCATGGCTTGTAAATTAAGTTGCGTAAATAGCTATCTCGAGCTCAAGAAAAGAAGCAATTTAACTTGGCAAAGACTCAACTCGATAGTGGCGTCAACTCTATTGCAAGAAAAAGGGACAAAGAATCTTAAAATAAGGGATAAGTTTATTGAAAGTCTTGAAACTTATCATGAAAGTGCGATTGAATGATAAAACTTTTAAAAAGTGCAATTAAGTCCTAAAACTTATTGCCAAGGTGCAATTAAGTCCTAAAATTTACAAAAGTGCAATCTGGTCTTAAAATCTTTAAAAAGTGCTTCGAGTCCTAAAATTTGTCATGAAAATGAAATTGAGCTATGAAATTTTCAAAAAGTGCAATAAAATGAAAGACTTTGTCAGATCAATTTGACAAATTTTAGGATTTGATTATACTTTTTGAAAATTTTAGGACTCAATTACACTTTCATGACAGATTTTAGAACTTAATTATATTTTTTGTGCCAAATTTCAAGATTTCTAATGCACTTATCCCTTAAAATAACGATTCCATCACTAGATGCTGAACCTAATGATCTGTGATACTAGAGCTTGAGGTTACTTGCCTACTGGTCTGAGTCTAGTAGGGATAAACTTTGTTAGACTCAATCAATCCAACGGCAATAAAGTGGGGGGAAAAAAAGGCTTGCTTGATGTAATTATAGAGGCTCGCCTTTACTTCAAGGGAGGTTCTTATAAGGTAGGAATGAACTCCTCATCAGGGAGACTAAAATATCTTACCATTTTTGCATCCTCCATTTACTCCATTGTTGAAGGACTCTAACCAGGAGAGCAACCCAATGGCGACACAACCACCTGCAGGTACTTATTCATGTTCCAACGGCATAAGCGATGCAGTCCTAAAATATGCTGGAAGTTGTATTTTTTCATAGTTTTATTTCTTTGCTTTATTATCAAACAAAAAAAGAGAGAAAAGAAACAAATAATCAGTATGGGAAGGAATTTGTGCTCACTCTTTCTCCTACGTATGTTGAAGATGTTAATGTAAACGTTGGATCAGCTCCTTCCCGATCCAGAGGTGCTCCAGGTGCGTTATCCCTCAAAAGAGCTATTTCACGAAATTGTTGTTTTTCGGGACACTTCTCAATGTCTGCAAGGAAACCGTATTAGCAAAATGGCCTGAAAAGTCTGCATCTATAGCAGAAATATCGAATGAGGAAGCAGAAAGACGCTATTACCGGCCACTGTTGCAAGCCGCATTCAAGGGTGATTGGGAATCTGCTAAAAGATTTTTCGAACGAGATTCTGCTTCAAAGACAGCCAAAATATCAGGTAGATCGGAAACAGCGCTTCATATAGCCGCCTTGAGTGCACAAGACCAATTTGTTGAGAACCTGGTTGAGCTCTTGTCTCCATATCCGGAAGTGCTTGAGATGGTTGATTGTGATGGCTGCACAGCCCTCCACATTGCTGTCCTGTGTGGAAGGATAAGGATGGTCAAGGCATTAGTTGGAAGTAATCCTAAGTTGACACAGCTTGCAAATAATGAAGGACGTGTTCCTTTGGCAATATCTGCTGTGGAAGCTTCTATGCATAAGGAGATTGCCTGGTTCCTGGCAAAAAGTACCACCGACGACGGTCCAGGTCATCCCTTCCACAGTCCCTCTACGTTAGAAACCATGATAGGTCTCACCTTTGCTGGTCATCATGGTAAGATCACCATCACTCTATCTCAATTCCATCTGTTTTTTACTTCATTCTAGACTTGGTTTATTTTCCTGATCAAATTTTCTAGTGAATTTGGACAGATATCACCCTTTATCTGGTATGACGGTACCGTCACTTAATCGCCATGAAAAGCGGAGGCTCCTCTATACTGGACGCGTTGGCGAGGATGGCTTCTCACTTTCCTAGCGGAACCAGGCTCAGTGCTTTGGAAGCCTTGATATACAAATGTCCGTACTTTCTGCACTACTGATTTCCTTCAAAATTGTCCTAGCTGGCTCATCACTTACTCTTTTGTTTCTAAACTAAAGGTACTCCGGTGGAATTGAACTTCAAACCAACAGATGAAAATTCGCATCCGGGTGGGTATGCACTCTTGCTGTTCGGCATTATCTTAGGACCTTCATGATATTCAACTTTAACTCGCATTTCGTTAGATTGCTTCCCTCCATACTAGCAGAAGAAAGCGGAAATGATCGTGTCTTCATAGGATATATGCTGGTTCCTTGACCTAGTTTGACTTGAATAATGGCCTGAAATTGAACTAATTTATGGAACCGCATATGATTCAACCAGGTGCATAAGTATCGTGTAACTTGATTAATTGGATAATGTAACCAAGTGAATAATAGTCAAATTACGAGGTCTGACAATGATTTCATATTTTGTGATCAGGTTCTCTTTATAATCTGATTTTAGGGCTTCAATGTCTCACAAGATCACTTTGGAATGCCGCCAAAATGGCAGGTACGCTTCCATTTTATCAAGATACCCTATCTATCTCTATCCCTCCCTCTTACATGTAGAAAAAAGTTCCTACTTTATTCTTTGCCGTAATTTGGGAAAGACTTTGTGTTCGGTACACTCCCTATGTGAAAAAATCGCTGCACATTCATCATTGGATAAATGACATGCGTATTTGAAATACGTTGTATAAATTTTTTTGATGTACTAACCGTCTGACAGCAAATGCGTTAACTTATTCTTCAAGACTCAAACAAAATTATTTATGGTTTTCTGTATTAATTTTTTTTTGAAAGATTACATATGTTCACCAAATTCTAATAGTATGAGTCTCGAAATAATTTGTTTGGGAGGCCTTGGAAAGGAAGAATATTTCAATGGCGACGAACTTCGTGGGTCCCAACAAAATTGTGGAACCCAAAATTGCACCCTCAGTTATATATATTCTATACCGATGGGCTGTTTGTTAGATAACAAAGGAGCTTTCTCCTCTTCTTATAATCCTAAAATTTCAGATATGTTGGAACCAATCCCAAAAATAAACTCCCCCCAAATTTATCACGCTAACATAGGAGAATGCACTAGGAGGTTTACGTGAAAAGGTGGACCACCCCAAGTACGCAAAAATTAATCCAAGCTTCACCTGATCGCCGAAAAGATCCTATACTTCCCAAAACTTATACACGAATTTTGCCGCTAGTTGCACTTGTCATCTTCACCCAACTTTTGTATGCACCCGCAATGCCCTTTAGCCTTGTCCTTAATTCTTCTATTTTCTGTCAAAGAACAAAAAGGACACAGAAGTACAGTGTTGTTACGTATTTCCATTAAATTAGGTGCAACAAATGTCAAATACCATTATGTGAGACAGAGGAAGAGAGAGAGAAAAAAAAATTGCTGCATATATAAGAATATGATGGATTATACGATTTATAAGATATTTATATTACTAGCTGCTATCGTACTTGAATAGTATTATCTAAAATAGTTTTATATATGCAAAGACTGCTGTAATCCACTCTAGCTAGACAGATGTCATTAGCGTGGTTACTTTCAGAGTTGTTCTATCAGGTTAAGTAGTTATGGTTCAATTCTCTTAATTACCATTAATATTATAAAGCCTTGCTTGAACTTCAAGGAAGCTCACTTTATTCAGTGACCTTCTAATAACTTCTACTTTCTTCTCATTCATTTTCTTTTTCTTCTGTCCAAACATGATTAAGGGTTAGCAAAAGGAACCACTTGCACTGAACCATACTACCCAATTTTGGGTGGTTGGCGGCACCTTGTCTGGTTTTCAATTCGAATTTTTCAGTGCAGATCCTCATCTAAGTGTGGAACTGTCCACTCGAATCAGGCCGATTCTTTTTTTCTAGTATTCTTATAAATATGGAAAAGGTGAAAATAGAGACCTTGGACTCAGCTTCGGCAATCAATTTGTAGTTATGAAAATCGCCCATCTCCTCTGCCCTAACCATGATGCAATTCGGTAGTCTCAAATGGTGACTATGAGAACTGCTTGAAGATCACCCTGACGTCAGAGCATATATGAGCACGAAACTCAAGGATTTCAACCCTGATCCTTTATTGAGTGATCTTGGCCTCTCTCATATCAAAAGTTAGCTCAAAAGATGACCTTCTAATCACTTTCTTCAGTGATCTTCTAATCGCTTCTACTTTCTTCTCATTCATTTTGTTTCTTCTGTCCAAACATGATTAAGGGTTAGCAAAAGGAACTGCTTGCACTAGACCAAACTAACCAGTTTGGGTGGTTGGCGGTACCTTGTCTGGTTTTCAATTCGAATTTTCCAGTGCATTTCTTAATCTTAAGTGTGGAATCTTCCACTCGAACTAGGCCGATTCTTTTTTTCAAATATTTTTACAAATATGTAAAAGGTGAAATTAGAGACCTTGGGCTCGTCTTTGGTAATCAATTTACCGTCATGAAAGCCGCCCATCTCCTTTGCACTAACCATAATGCAATCCGGTAGTCTCAAATGGTGGCAAGGAGATTGCTTGAATATCACCCTGACGTCAGAGCATATATGAGCATGGAACTCAAGGATTTCGACCTCTATAGTTTTTTTTGGTGATCTTGGCCTCTCTCATCACAAAGATGAGACTTTTTCTCATATTTATAAATCATCCACCAATATATTCTCAACCTCAACAATCTCCTCCTCATTCATCGGGCCTGAATTGGAGTGGTTACAACCCCTAACTCTTCTGTGTGACTGTTGGATTAAGACTTGTTGGTAACTTGGACTCTGATACCAGTGTTGGGTGATCTTGGGTCTCTCTTATCCAAAAATTTAGCTCAAAAGATGACTTTTTTTGACACTTATAAATCGCCCATTAACACGCTTATCAATGCAATCTCCAACCGATGTGGGATATCCTCAACATCCTCTTAACTAGGAACCACGGGAGTAGCCCCAGTGCAGAGATCCCGAGAGCGCATTGATCTAGCCGTAGCTTAACGTCCCTTGAGACATTTCAATTGTAGTGTAGCCCGCTCTCAAACTTGGAGTTGCAAGCTCCTCCTAGTAAACCTCAAGATGACCATTGGCGTCGATCCTGAAGTCCGTCACTCCCTTCGGTAGGAGGCCCATTGGGAAGCTGTGAGACTTTGAGGATTTTGTGGGACGACGAGTGGAGTGAGGTGGGGAGGGATTGAATGAATGAGAGTAGAAATGTGCGGAGAATGAAGTGAAGAATCAATTTTTCATGAGTGATCATGAGTCAGAGCCGAGGCATTTCTATAAAAGACCGGAGCCACCAGTTCCATTTACTCACTCGGGAACTAGACCAGACCGGTTGGTTCAATACAGTACGGTTTGGTTTCCAGTTCTAAAAATTGGAAATTGCTTTCTAGAGTTCGGTTCCTAGTTCTTGAGTTGGAATCGAATCGGTTGGAAACTAGTCATCCTATATGCAATATAAGCCCTTTTTTGGGATAATGCCAAAAATGATTTTGTAGCTTTTCTTTTTGTACTTTGCATCAGCAATTACTAAAACTCACAATCTCACAAGAGAAAAAAGATCAAAATAACATCCCTAAAAGAATTACCAAAAAAGTGAGGATTGCTTTCCCATCACCCGCCAACTTAAGCTCTAAATGTGGGAAATTATGACAATTATTAGACCGTTGTTGGATGCAAAGAACTTTTTTCTTAATACAATTGCCGCCCCTTAGTTTTTTTTTTTTTTTTTACATTGTGTAGTTCCTATAATCAAGAGAGTTCACGAGGTGAAGCTAAGACACGTGGCGGCAATTGAGTTGGCAAAACAATGTTGTATTGCAATCTCTGGTATGAGTACTACCGAGATCACCGATTTTTTCCAAGACGGGGAGGTGCTGTTTCAAGCTACAGTCATGGGAATCAGTGAAATCGTGAAGCTGTGTATTCAGTTTTTCCCGGAGCTTATTCGGATTTCACCTTATGATAAGAGGTTGACGACACATGCGGTGAACTTTCGCCGAACTCTCACTCTTTTTGAAGGTAAGTTCAATCAATGAGCTGTCATTAGTTCCAGGGCCTACACGGGAAGAATCGTCAAGCATGATGCTCGCAGCAGCAAAGTATGCAGCAGCACAATACTACCCTAGTTTTGATGCCGTAACAGAGGTGGCCGGAGCGGCTTTTCAGGTGCAAAGAGAACTCCAATGGTATAAGGTAAGTATTTCCAAGACAAGACCAACAACACTAGACAAACATAAATACTACCATTGACTCGACTCAAATGACTGTAGAAACAAAATACAGTGCATAGGGTTCAATGAAGCACGTAGAGGTTCTAAAAGACTCGATTCTCGGATTTATTGACCAGCTCTTAAAATATTTTTAAAAAAATTGTCCAAACAATTAAACCTTTTGTAGGATGGCTAATTTAATCCTAAACTTTTTAACTTGCTAATTTAGTCTTAAACATTCCATTATACTAACTTAGTCTTAAACTATTTGATGATTTTTTAATTTAATTATTTCGATTAATTATGGCCGGAAATTATTGATGTGGAAAATATATAGCTGACGGATGGGCGGCGCTAATATGGGATATTATTTCATTTTTTTCTTTCCTTTCTTGGCCTGGTGACTTTCTTGCCACAAGCAAGGGTGTGGAGGCCCTTGTAGTCCTAATCTATTGGCTAGCGAGGGCTGCAATGCCCCCCCAAGACCAGGTGAGGGTTGGCTCGGCCAGCGAGTTGTAAAAACCAAGAAACAAAAGAAAAGATAAACGAAAAGAAGAAAATGAAACAAGAAAAAAACAAAAACAAATAAAAAATTTCAGATATTTTAAAAAAAATGAAAATTATAACAATTATTCATGTCAATGCCAGTCATGCCACATAAAATGTTTGGCGCTTTGCTAGGTTAGTGATCTTCAGCAAAGGTTGGCTAGAATGGCTAACTTAGCAAATTGTTAGAAAGCTTAAGACTAAACTAACAAATTAGTATAATGTTTAAAGTTAAATCGATACAATGAAAGTGCTTAGAAATAAATTGGTAAGTTTTCAAGAGGTTTAGGGTTAAATTGAAAATTTCAAAATAAGTTGGGCACCATGCTAATTTTCCTAATGATTTTTTCATAAATTCCTCTAGAATATTCCATATTTTATGAAACTCGATTCATTAGAAAGTAGAAATATAGTGCTATGCATGTATATACACATTATTTGACTGAAATGAAGCACAAAATCATCACCAAAGCCATGAAGAAAGTGACCTTTGAAATTCCGCCAGCAAAGATGGACTTGACCTGTAAGAAGTTTTACATCTAAGTGTGGGATGAATCTTAATCTCCTTGATATGTTTCCCTCTTTGTTTGTTTGCTTGTTTGGTTTTCTTTTCTTTTTTTAAATCAATTCTTTATGCACTTATGGAAACTCCTATTCGTGTGTCTATGCATAGGCCGTGGAAAGTTGCGTTATCCCTGACTTGAGAACCGCCTACTACGGGGGGAAAACAGCTTGGAATATATTCGTGGAGGAGCACAAAGAGTTGCTTGAGAAAGGAGAGAAGTGGGTGAAAGACACAGCAGATAAATGCATGCTCGTCTCAACTCTAATTGCTACAGTATTATTCGCTGCTGCTTTCACTGTGCCTGGAGGCAATGATGGCCAAACTGGAATGCCACTGTTGTTAGCAAAGGACTCTCTCCTGGTTTTCGCGGATGCGTTAGGTTTGTTTTCCTCCGTGATGTCCATCTTGCTATTCCTAGCCATCTTAACTTCGCGGTATGAGCCGCAAGATTTTCTTGACTCGTTGCCTAAGAAGATCATTTGGGGCCTTTGTTTTCTCTTCCTCTCCTTGGCTTTCATGTTGGTGGCCTTCGCTGCAACTCTCGAAATTGTGCTGGATCCGAGGCTGGAGTGGGTTATCATTCCCATTACTTTACTGGCCTCCCTCCCCGTGGCTTTGTTCGTGGTACTGCAGCTTCCCCTGCTATACCAGATGGTTAAATCCACTTACGGGCGGAGCATCTTTCGTGCCGAGGACATTTGGAAGTGAGGCTTCATTATTGGACGAGGTCACGCGATTGGCGAATTTGATTTTAGGGCATAGGCCTTCACTACAAATTGATTGTGGTGGAGTCAATATGATCATGTATTTCCTTAAAGCATATGAGCAAGTTCTATGCAAAATTATGTTTCCCTACCTTGTTACCTAACATCTATATATAAAATCATCTGATCAATTTAAACTTTCATCCTATGGATATTTCAGAATAGAATCTATATTTACATAGTCAATCATGTTCAAACATTTAGTACCCAAAGACGCCCAATTCGTGGAAATACAACCTTCAAGAAATAAGTTTCTTTTTACTTTTTATTTTTGCTTCTTATAATTTAGATGCAGAAATTTTTCCATCAACCTAAGTGTGCATTTGTATGAATGAAAATGTTTTCTAGAAATTAATTTTCCGGACATTCACATGTTTACTTTGTCGAAATTCACTAGTAAACCAAAAATAATTTTCAATCAACAAAAATATTCATGCATATAATTAGGAAAGTGAATTTCTAAATCTAACAAGGTGAAAACATTTTCCAGAATTGCTCGCCACGACCACAACTCACCATGGGCGAGGGCAAGCTCGAATTTTTTATATTTTTTTTCTCAATTAGTGGCTAGCCACAACCACAACTCATCATAGGCGAGGGCAAGCTTGTGCAAGATTGGTGAGGCTTGGCCTTTCCACATTCCTACGAGCTGAGCTGACTTGGCATTAGGCGAGCTCGAGGCTCGCCGAACTGGCAAGGCTCGAGCTTGTTGGTTAGGTTGAGCTTGCTTGAGGCCAATGAGCTCGAGCCTCTCTTGATCCCCATGCTTCAAGCTTGACATCGGTTGAGCTTCGATGGATAGTGTCGGTGCAAAGGGAGGCAAGGTCATCAAGGATGGCAACGGCAGCAACGACCGAGAGGAGGAAGAAGCCAAGGATGAGGTGGAGAGGCTAAGAAGAAAAAATAAATAAAATAAAAAAGCAAAAAATATTTAAAATCATGATTTTTTTTTGCCTAAGATAAAGTCATAAAATTGAAATTATTTTCTAAATGAGATCCATGCACCGAAAAATATTTTCAATCACATATCACTAAACAAATGAAAGCTAAACATATTCTTAGAAAATAGTTTCTCGAAATGCATTTTATTTTATCATGAAGTTTTCCCCTAAGTGAACGCATCTTAGATGTGTACATATTTTCCCCTAAATAAATGCATTTCCGTTTGTTCTTTGATGCGGACGGAGAGCAATGGAGAGGGAATAAGAACGAGAAGAATCGCCGACGGAGCGGGAGTTTTTTGAGCTATGCCTCTCTTCTCCCTTTTCAAGGGAATTGATATTTGCCTTTTATATTTTCCTACAAGAGGACGAAAATGCCCCCTCTTTGTTGACATGGGTGAGGATGCGTGTATGGGTGGTTTGTCGGCAGAAGCAAATTTTGTTCGAAGGAGAGAGAAGCCCAATTATTTCTAGAGGCTTCTAAAAAAACTATGAAAAAAAAACCCTAGGGGATTATTGATTTTGAATCTTTAATGGGTAGGGCATGATATCAATATCCTAATCCCTAATTTGTGAGTTAATTTTTACTAGCAAAATCCAAGTATCCACATAACTTAATTGGTAAAATTAAAATGTTGAAAACTGAATTGATCATCGTGCAATATATTTAAGAATTACGTAATGATTACCCCCAAGTAATTTACTTAAGTGTTTATTTCTCATAATTCGACAGCAATTCATTATCAAAATTCTCATAAGAATTTAGATATGTACTATTTAGATATTTGCTAAAATTAGACATCTGCTAGCAATACAGGTTTGCCAAATTGACATCAAAAGCAAATCAATGTGGGTCACATGAGTTGTCATCATGCAAGTTTTACCCATTGATATTTATCGATAGATAGATTGATACTAAACTCACGTTTAAATACTTGTCATTTCTTTGAATTACATTATCTCACCTCAAAAATTTCGTGAGCACCTAAGTTTATTGTAAGCTTTCCAATAAGACATCATTCGCCTGAAATCCTTGTTTGTCTCAAACTAAATAGCCACCTTGACTTATTGAGCACAGTTATTCCTATATGAGCATTATAGATCTCACGGAATTGACGAAGCAACATGTCTTTTAATCATCTACTCAACATTCGACGAGCAGAGGGACGCTTTTTGCTCCAAAGTCCAAACGGAACTAACAAGATAGAAAGCACCAACGATCGAATTTCTACTCCAACGACTCAAGGAAAGTGGATGGGTTCTCTACTAAAATGAAATTAAGCCACTTAGCCAGTGCCACCAAGGACACCCTTAAGCTCCTTAACCTGAGCATCATCAAGGAAAGCGGTGGCATCCACCAACTCGGAAGGCAAGTTGTTTCCGAACAGAGCATAGTCCATGATTTGAAGCCCAGGGCCTGGACTGCTGAAGCTATTGGGAAATTCTTGTATTGGAAGAAATGGAGTCCAAATAAAATTGGATTTTGAGGCGTGTAATCACTATCTTTTAGGACCAATTTGTCACACTTAATTGCTATAGGTTTTTGGCAAATTCCCTTTGGGATACAACAAAGTCTCATGAAACTAGTGGATTTCAATTCTAGATAATCTCATTAAACTCTCTACGAAACAATTGAAAACAATGCTGTATTTTTTGTTGTTGAAGAAAACGAAAAATTGCCAATGTATATATGGAAAATTGAACACACCTCTTGGTGTCTAAACTGCCAAAATCAGACACAACTCTTCGAGAATAAATACATAATAAGTAATAAGATTATTAAGGCTAATTTGGTCCGTGGCGCGCAAGCGCTCTAAGTACGTCAATTAAATGCGCACCCGCACATAGGTATAGTGAGGTCTAGCCCACTAACAAATTTCTTATTATTTGAAATAGTAAAACCCACTTATATTTAAAGTGATCAAAACTTTCATTTCTTTCTTATGTGGGATAAGGAAAGTGCCTTAAGTTTGTCTTACAAACAAAAATATCCAACAGAAGCTGACTATGGCAAGACTAGGACCTTTAGCAGCATTCACTTGGAAGTGCCACAGCCCCGGAGGGAACACCATGGAATCCCCTTTGTTGAGGTTTTACCAAGTAGACGGTGTTCACTGACGAGATGAACCCAGCGCAGATCGACCCTTGGAGGACAATAATACTTGTCTCTTTAAAGTATATGAACTCCAAATGCATTTTCAGTTGGAAGAACTTAATAAGAAGTTCAAAACTCTAATTATCACTAGAATCCCTTTTATGTTAAAAGTGGACAGCAGAACGTTCAATTTAAACTAGAATGTTTGTAAGTGTATCTTTGATGGTTTTTTCTTTTCAGAGTTAAATAAACACAAAATCTGAACAGTTTGTTAGCTGCTGCAAAGATTCCCGAGAAATCGAGGTCAACCATAAAATGGCAATCATAGAAGATAAAATATTAGAATGGGACCCGTAAGAACTCGATTGAGAAGGAGACAGATCGCTTTCATGAGACATCGTCGCAATTCCCACATGAGACAGGAGGACGGATTCTTCCAGCTTGATTTGCTGGTGACGTACCATGAGACAGGTCTGGCTGCTCGAGCACGTCACGTGCAGGACACCTACTCTTTTAGGAGGAAGTATCAGGTGGCCCGGGACCACGCTGACTGGTGGTCCCGGACCACCTAATAATTTTCCACTCTTTAGTAGTCACCGTCAACAAATGGAATTAGATTCAAGACAAGTGGAGTCCCCGGCCAAGTGGAAATTTAGTGCAGATTTTAATGGTTTTTGTAATTGTTTCATGTCCAGGAATCGCCAATCACCATCTTCATTATGAACATGATCCACCACCCACGGCTACTCAACGTATAAATCATATTGAAGTCAACATAACAACCACATGACTTTAAGTCATGAGAAAAAGAACGTTCCCACCATGTTCTGTGTTTATCTTTCACCAAATTATTGTTCTTTGGCAAAAGAATGTAAACTCAGTAGAAATAGCGATTCCAACTTCCCAACATATAACCCATCAGCAAACCGAGTCTCTGTAACGAAACCTTACGCTATCAAAAAGCCTGAAAATGAACTGAGAGTCAGAATACAGACATGAGAAATTTAGGTGATATAATCGATGTACCGTATTCATGGGTAAAAACTAAGTGCAAAGATTTACGGATTAATATACAATTAAAGAGAAAGAACTATCGAATCCCCTATATACTGAAACTCCCCATGTCTCTCACATGCTCTGATATAATATTAATATTACAGCTCTAAGAGAATAATACTAAAGTTAGACAAGTCCGTCTAGTGGAGGAGACTTCCTCGCAGCCCCGGCACGTTCGGTCTCGCTCCCCACAGATACATTTCATGAGTACTTCTCACTCAAGTTGTTCCATAATTAGAATATTTCTCATTCAAGTTATTCCAGAATTAATCTTATCAGACTAAAAATAAAAGAAGACGCCTAAAATATGCCAGGTCACGATAACATCTTGGTATGTACAAAAGGAATTATAAATGAGTTCAAATGACTTATGAGAAGCAAAGACCAACTACAAATGGCTCTAAATGGATTTGAGTCGGACCATGATTTACCCCGGTGATGGAAATGAAATAAAAGAAAATTTAGCATTCCTCCGTCAAATTTATTTCGTGGGAGTCTTCCTGGGCTATGTCTAACTTTCGAGGGAAACCGTTGCCTCACTAGGTCTTCAAGCTTTCTTGTCAATGCTTTTCTATATTGTATATGGATTACTCGAAACAAGTGCTTGCATAATGCTCCAACCGTTGCAAATGTTGATGCCAAATTTGATAATAATTAGGAGGCAATTAGAAAAGACTTTAGTTTTTCTGAGATTAGGATGTCCTCTTGGATAGATAGGTTCAGACCCACTCTCTTCAATTGGAGTCTTGGTGGTTAATGGGTGATTTTTTGAGCTTGTAGCAGGTTCGCTCTCATGTCCTTTCATATCAGCAAATATATACTAACCTATTGAGAAAAAAAATCGAAAGGAAATTTAAATGTTATCGAAAATTTGTTTAATCTGGTCAAATTGCCTTGACAAATTTTAGTTGTAGCCATTTGTCCAGGTCAATTGGGCACATAAACTAGAAAGGGAACAATGGCATTGTGTTGAATGATGAGGTACAATAACAACATTTTCATCGTATACATTTTTATCCTCTCTCTTAATGAGTCGATTTGGGTCGCACCCATGTACGACCCCCCCAAATTCGACCTAATCCAATGGTCTGACTGGCCTATTCTCCAATTATAGTCCCGGAGAAAGCAAACAAGAGTCATGTCACTTCTATTTCTTGGGAAACCAAAAGCTTGGCGTCGAACGACACTACTTTATAATTACCAAGCTCGAGCTGGAATCTTTTATGTAAGTCATACTTGTAAATAATTAGATAAAGTGCAAATGGTTAACTGCACTATATATTTCCTTTTTAAAAAAATATAATAAAACAAAAAAAAAACGGACAGAAGAGAATTTGAAATCCGACGAGAGAATGCACGCGATGCAGAAAGAGTTAAGAGCCCCAGAGTTCAACATAAGTAACTCTCATGGTGACAGAACAATGTAAACGATAAACATGCACGTCCTCCCTCGTACAAGCAGCGTCTCTGGCCAGAGAGAAGTCAATAAATATTGAAGTCAACATATCTAGCCCATGACACGAGACGTGAGTAAAAAATAACTACTAACTACATTATACTTATATATTACTAAATAAACAAATATAAAAACAATTAAGGTTCAAGGCGTCATTCGGGAAGTGGTCGACCCCGAGCTTTAGTTATAAGAGGTCCTGCAACTTAAGCCGATAGACATGGCAGCTTCAACTTTCTAGGAAGGAAGAAAGTCTCTTCTGCACTCTCCGTGTTACTTTGCTGTTGAAAGGCTGCAACCAGAAGAGGAACCCAATGGCGACGCAAACAAGTGAAGTACGAGGAAATTCGAAACATGCAGAACCAAAAGCAGGTACATGTTCAACTTCCAACCCATAAAAGATATGGTATAAGCGATGTGATCTTAAAAATATGCTCGGAACTTGTATTTTCTTATGGTTCTTTTTATTTGTTTCATCGTGAAACAAATAGTATGTAGAACCTAGCTTGAAAAAAGAAGGGAAAAAAGGGGATAATTGCATTCAAAATTCTAAAACTTGTCACAAAAATACAATTGAGTCCTATAACTTATAAAGATTGATCGCGAAAATGCAATCGAGTCCTCAAACTTTAAAAAAGTACAACCAATGAAAGGACTTTATTAAACCAATTTGACAAGCCTTTTCATTAAATGCACTTTTTAAAAATTTGAGAATCCAATTGCACTTTCATGATAAATTTTAGAACTTGATCATATTTTTTAAACGTTTAAAGACTCAACTATGCTTTAGTGAGAAGTTTTATGGCTTAATGGAACTTTTTGAAAGTTTTAGGATTAAGTTACATTTTAACGATATATTTTAGGACTTTCAGTTTACTTGTTCCAAAATAATATAAGGAGGACTTTGTGCTCACTCTTTCTCCTACAGATATTGAAGCTGTTCCTGCATGCAATGAATCAGCTTCGTCTGAACCCAGAGTTGCTCCAGGTGTGTTATTCCTCGAAAGAGTTATTTCATCGTAAAAGTAATATACGGGGCGGATCTAAGTAAAATTGTTCTTTTCTGGGACATTTTTCATGTCTGCAGGGCAAAGGGAATTACAAAATGGCCTGAAAAGTTCCATTTGTTGCAGGAATATCGGAAAACGAAGTAGATGAACTCCGTTATAAACCATTGTTGCGAGCTGCAATCAGGGGTGATTGGGATTTTGTAGAAAGTTTTTTTGAATGAGATCCTCCTTCAAAGACGGCTAAAATAACAAACAGGTCCGAAACAGTGCTTCACATAGCCGCTTTGAGTGCACAAGACCAATTTGTCGAGAAACTGGTTGGGCGCTTGCCTCCAGACCCGGAAGCGCTTGCAATGACCGATTGTGATGGCCAGACAGCCCTCCACATTGCTGTCCGGTGTGGAAGGATAAGGATGGTCAAGGCATTAGTTAGAATGAATCCCAGGTTGACGCAACTTCCAGATAATGAAGGACGTGTTCCTTTGGAAATATCTGCTTGGGAAGCTTCTATGCATAAGGATATCGCCTGGTTCCTGGCCGTGAAAACAACAGACGATGGGCCAAGTCATCCCTTCAGCAGTCCCTTTGCATTTTTCCCCATTTTTGCTCTCACCGTCGCTGGTCACCATGGTAAGATCACTTTATCTCAATTCCATCTGTTTTTACCTCCATTCTAGACTTGACTTATTTTGTTGATCAACTCTTCTGGTTCGGATAGATATAACCCTTCATCTAGTTGAGCGTTACCCCAACTTAATTACCTTGAAAGACTTGTACATACTGGACGCGTTGGCGATGGTGAAGTCAAACTTTCGCAGCGGAACCAGGCTCGGTGTTGTGGAAATATTGATATACAAATGTTTGTACTTCCTGCACTCGTATCTCTTTATTCTGATTCCCTTCAAGAAGATTATACCCGGCTCATCACCTGCTCTTTTGCATCTGAACTGAAGGTATTCCGCTGGACCTGAACTCCGAACCAACAGATGAAAATTCGGATCCGTGTAAGGCACATTTCACAGTTTGGCAATATCTAGTTAGGACCTGCCACGATTGTTTTAATTAAGTCAGTTTTCTTATACTGGTTTCCCCTCCAATAGAAAAGGAAACCATGATCGCTTCTTTGTAGGACATATTCTGGTTCCTTGACCTTGTTAGACATAAATCGAGCTACTTCATGGATCAGCAATCCCATGAGAACCACATATGACTCAACCAAGTGCATTAGTATTGTATAACTTATTTAATAGCTTACTTAATAGACAGTGAGGCGAATGACTTATGAGGCAACTAGCGTGGGAGCTGCAAAATGAAGCGGAGCTACACTAGTTAATCCATGCGAATGTTTTTCATTTTGATCTAAGTGACTATCAACCATTGAGATTGTCAATTCATCAATAATTATAATCTATGTAGTGAATCATCTTCATTCTACCTACACAATTATTTCATATCCACTGACTTGGTTCTCTCTACAATGTAATTATAGCGCTTCAATGTCTTACAAGGTCATTTTGGAATGCCGCCAAAACTATAGGTGCGCTTCTATTATATGAAGATACTATTTCTTGTCTCTGTCCCCCCCCCCCCCCTCATCTGAAAGTCTATTTCTTGTTCGTTTTCTACTTCTTTTATAAGTAGAGAAAAGTTTTAATTAATATTTTGGCCCTAATTTGAAGGGGTTTTTTGTATTAGTTCTACTGTTTATGTGAAAAATCTGTACGCACTCCTCGTAGAATAAGTAATATGTGCGTTTGGAGTTTAGTTTTCTGACTACATTTTTCCGCATATCAACCATCCAGCTGTGATGTATTCATTCTTTTACACCACATTGGATATAATAATAATCTTTTAAATATGTCGTTCTATAATTCCCCATATGAATGCTTGTATATTTTCGAAGATTGCAGGTTCCCCCCCCCCCCCCATTGCAAGAGTCGCAATTTATTTATTTTTTGAAAAAGTAAAAAGCAAAATTCTTAAAATTGCAAAATGCGGCGAGATTTGATGTTAACTTAGGATTTTATCTTGCTTACGGCTACTTGATGAGAGTCACATAAGCTTGGGACTTCCCCTTCAATCTTGATTGGAAGCATCAATCTCTATAAAGCACTAAGTCTTTGTGAAAAAAATGAAAACAATAAACCCAAATGTAACAATATGATATCATATGTCCAGAGGGTGCAGGAATTAGGAATGGGACCCGAGGAAAGCCCCTAGCATCAATGACTTTAAAATAAGGTTGCAATAGATGAAGGCACGGGTCTATTCTTCAACCGAATTTAACTCTGTATATTTCACTTTTATTTGGCAACTTTAAACAGAAGTAAAGAACAGGAAATGGGGGAAGAAAGCAGGTAGTAAATATCAAAATGATTTGTCAGGGAGGGATTGGAACCGAAGAAGATTTTAGTGAATCCCGGAATTCTACTGACTGTTGTATGACCTATATCAAAGAGCTGTTAGCTAAAGGGCAGGGGACTTTTCTCCTCTCCTTATAATCCCGTACACACCATCTATATGGAGGAATGCGCTCTTAAAGTTTTCTGAGGAGATGAATCACTTGAGGCGCAAGAAAGTTAACCTAAACACCCCTGATTGCTATGAAACAATCCTAAATTCCCTAAAACTTATTCACAATGTTTGCCTACAGTTTAACTCACCTTGACATCTTGTCCTCGATTATTCGACTTTGAATTAATAGAAAATAGGTCATTGTGTCCTTACCAAAAAAAAGAAAATAGGTCATTGTGTGTAATTTATGAAATACAAAGTTTCATAGGATAGAATCGAGTTAGTTGTACTAGGAAAAATTGTCAAAAAAAAAAATTAAAGCTATCGTATGTGGTCAATTCAATCTTAAACTTTTCAATTGCGCTTATTTAGTCCTAAATATGGTGAAAACTTGTCAGTTTGGTCTTGAACTTTTTTAACGAATTATCAATGTAGTCCTTTGGACAAATTTTGATCAGAAACCATTGATGTGGCGGTCTAGTTAGCGCCGACCATCCTAAAATGGATATTCTTTGTAGGTTTTATTTATTATTTTAGATTTTCTTTTCTTTCTTTCTTTCTTTTTTCTTCACAAGACTACCAATGTCCATTGGCCACTGGTTGAGGTCCCCAGTCCCAGTTTAAAGGTTGCAATATTGTTGCTTTCCCACCCTAGGCTGTAACGCCCTCCCATGTGACCCTTGCCCAGAATCGGCAAGGGTCCCATTGCTAGTAGGCCAATCATCGGCCCTTGACCAGTGTCGGTGACCTCTGCCAACCTTCGCTATCCCTTAGCTAGTGGCTAGCCCACTGGCTTGGTGAAGAAAAAAATATAAAAATATAAAAAATTGTCAATATCATCACTAATTGCACCATAATAGGCAATGCTAGTTGAACCATATCAGTGATTTTCAATAAAAACAAATTAGTCAAAAGGACACGTTAGTGATTCATTAAAAGGTTTATGGCTAAATTGACAATTTTTTTTAAATTGAGCCTAAATTGGCACAATTGAAAAGTCTATGACTAAATTGACAAATTATTAATAGGTTTAGGATTGAATTTATATAATTGAAATTTTTGTATTGAATTAGCCGTTGTAAAAAAAAAACTAGATTTTCTTTTCCGGAAGTTTTCTAGTTGTACTCACTATGTCATTCAAGTGTGTCATGTAAACTCGACCGTGACACACTATTATGTAAGGTCACATGGAAGTTTTAATTTTATTCGAGACATAAAATGGATAAAAGAAATATGTTTGCTAGTGTACTGAGTGCAATAACATGAAGGATCATACGATTTCTTGTAAGCTGCCATGCACATATCAATCATATTTTTAAAAGTAATTATATATGCAAAGATTACTGTGATTTACTCTACTAAACAGGTGCAACTGCTAGAACCCACGCTTTGCATTTCTAGGGCAGCAAAAAGAAAGATAAAAAAAATACCTTTCCTGAAAGATGAAAAATAAAAGAAAAAGAGAGAGATTGTTTTCCCAATCATCCAATCAACCAAGTTCTAAATGTTGGAGAGGGAAAGTACGACAAATAGTAATAATAATAGGAACGCAAACATGGAGAACTTTTTTTTTAATAAGTGAAATCTGCCTCTTCATTATTCAGTTTATGTTTACTTTCGTTTTACTTTTTGTAGTTCCCACAATCAAGAGAATTCACGAGGTGAAGCTGACACATGCGTTGGCCATTAAGTTGGCAAAACGAGTTTGCACTGCGATCTCTCGGATGACTACTACCGAGATTACCGAGTGTTTCCAAAAGCGGGATCTGCTTAGTCGAACTATATCCTGGGGCATCCCTGAACTCGTAAAGCTATTAATTGATTTTTTCCCCGAGTTCATTTGGCTTTCGCCCTATGGTAGAATGTTGAGGACTACTGCTGTGGAGTATCGCCAAGAAAGCATCCTCAGACTCTTTCTGAAGGGAAGCTCAACCAATGAGTTGTTATTCGTTCCGGCACCAACATGGGATGAATCGAAGAGGATGATGATGGCAGCAGCAGAGTATGAACCAAATTTGGAGGATGTAACTAGAGTCTCCGGTGCAGCATTTGAATTGCAAAGAGAACTCCAATGGTTCAAGGTAAATATTCTTCTTCCTTCTTCATGTGCTCAACAACCGCTCTTAATGATAAGTAATGATATCTTCTCGGCAAATTTCTTAAAATATGATGGTTAGATCTTTATTTGGAAAGTTTTGAAACATATGCAGTTACTTTCTTCCGGTAGTGGTTAGGCGATATTCTGGTAAGTTTTCGCACACCTTGATTGGTCCACCTCCTTAATTGATTTTAAGGACATAGTGCTCATAATAATAAGACGCACTCAGGATTTTAGTCATGACATATTCTAAACAGGGCTTGAATCCAGATCAAAAGGAGAACATTGATTTCTCTTACCATTTAATGCAACACCTACTTGGTACATGGGACTCTTAAATGACATGTGCTAAACATAAATCATTTAAGTAAGTAGATGGATATGGGAGTAGGACACAAGCTTGGGCATCGCCCGGGGGGGGGGGGGGGGGGGGGGGGGGGGGGAGGGGAGGACCCAAGTATTGGCACTAGGATCATGGGCCTGGCCTTGATGGACTTCGTCCTAGGATCAGGTTCTCAAGTCTAGGTGCTGTGGACTTGAGCTTGACCTCAATGGACTTGTGCTCGGGCGATAGGGACCTGTGCTTGGGCAATAGGGATCCAAGTACAAGCACCGGAGTCTCAAGCCTAGCCTTTGTGAATCAATTTAGGGCGTCGAGGAGATGAGCAACGATACTCGAGTCCTAGGCCCAGCCACTAGCACTAATGTCTTGAGCTCAATATAATAGCATCGTTCCAATATAATTAAATGTATGTAGATGGATAATAATTTAATTGAAGCAATATGACATGCATCATGCATCCTTCTCTAGTGTTGGATACGTCTTAATCATCTTGAGGTGTTACTTCGGCCATTTTTTAAAAAAGAAAAATTCAATAATTTATCCACTTATGGTAACTCAGAGTTTCAACTATTATGCATAGGCTGTGGAAATGTCTGTTACGCCTGACGTGAGAGCCGCCAAACATAAAGGCAGGAGCACAAAGAGTTGCATGAGAATGGTGAGAAGTGGGTAAAGGACACAGTAAACTCATGTATACTCGTCTCCACTCTAATTGGCACAGTACCGTTCGCTGCTACTTTTACTGTGCCCGGAGGCAATGACAACAAGGGAGTCCCATGGTTAATAGGATTCGCAATTTCGGATGCGTTAGGTTTGTTATCCTCCGTGATGGCCATCATGTTATTCTTAGCCATTTTATCTTCGCGGGCTGAGTGGGACGATTTTCTTCACTTGTTGCCTAAGAAGATCATAATGGGGCTTTCTTTCCTCTCTCTCTCTCTCTCTCTCTCCTTGGTTTTCATGCTGGTGGCCTTCGCTGCAGCTCTCACGATTGTGCTGGATAAGAGACTAGAGTGGGTTTTCATCCCTATCACTCCGTGTTTTTTTTTTCTTAGGACTCCATCTTTCCCTGCTATTCCAAATGGTTAAATCCACCTATGGGCGTGGCATCTTTCGTCCCGTGGGCATTCGGGAGTGAGGCATGATTATTGGACGATATCACATGATTGACGGACTTGATTTGAGGGCATAGTTCTTCACTATGCTTGATTGTACCAAAGCCAATGGGATACTTAATGTTTTCTCCTCAAAGCATATGAACTATTACATGCACAATTATGTTACCAAACATCCGTTTATAAGTTGACTTGATCAGTTTCAAGTGCCAGCCTATGAATATTTCAAAATAAATTCTATAAAACATGAACTTATGCCTCCAATCAATTAACTCTTCCCTGGTGATCAACAATTTCACGCCAAAGAATAATTTCGCTGTGGCAGCCGACTATTTCAACCTCCGGCAACGGTTTTGCCTCGTCAATTTCAAATTCTGGTTTGCCCCTCTTGCTCGAACTCTGTCTTTCGAAGGTCCTCCTTCTCCTTTGCAATGCCAATAGCACCTTTCAGTACTATCCAGTCTAGAGACACCCACTCACTGTCTTGCCATTCTCTTCCACACAGCTCTTCTTCTCAACCTATGCCCCATCTAAGATTGATCATCAATCAATCTCACATCATTAACCGCAGAAACTACTGCATGCAGTTGCCGCATTGCCACCATCGGCAAGTCCTATCCAAGCCCTTGACCTCGTTGGCGACTGTCCTCGACAGAAATTTCGGCATCTTCATCGTTAGATGGAGGTCGACCCAAGCCATAGATTGAGCAGGAGCGAGCTGAAATCTGATGCGTCTTTAAAAACTAAGGATTTCATCGTCGGGGAAGGCGGCTGGCAGCATATAACTCCAATCCGGCTTGTCGTCTGCGAGGCCGACAATAGCCTAGTGACTCTAGGTGGAGAGCCTCAGATGTGGTGCAAAGACGGAGAAGTGAGGAAGATGAAGAAAGAACAACAAGAAAAAGGACAAAACAAAAAGAAAGTGAAAGAAAAATACCCTTGGCTATGAAGGAGATTCGGTGTTAGGATCTCTATTGGAAACAAGTTAGACACTTCGCCTCTTTACGTATGAAAATGCCCATTTTAGACTTTCTTCTGAGAAAATGGCTCCATTTTGGGACTCATCTAAAATTATCAAGATTTATTCCTCCATGAATCCTTACCTCTCTATCTGTCACCCGTCACAGGCCACTTCCCCAATGCGGCCAGCCTCGTAGCCGCAGGAAGCGCTCTGCTCACCCCTATTTTCCTTCCAACGTCATCGAAGAGCTGGATTCTCCTTCTCCCTCGTTCAGCTGGTATCAGTTTTCGGTGCCACGACTCCTGAAGCTGCGCTACTCGGATTTGATCACCCATCACGGTCAGCTATTACCCTTCGTCAAGATAAATTCGCATGCTCTGTTCTCGTTCGAGCCTTTTTGATGAGTCTGGATATGACCTGTCTCTTATTTCTGCATCTAGATCATTTGGCCGAAACGTCTACCACTGGTTTGATAAAATTACTGAACCGGATCAGTGGGTTGTTTCAACTCGATTTCTGAATGAGAGCTTTCCTTTGCTTGATCGATACATTATCGGTCGTTTTATAGACTTAACTTTTGTTTCGTTTCCTTTTCTTTCCGAATTTAGTAGCTATTCATTTTAGGATTTGTTCTTGAAATTCTCGGATTACATGTGTGTACGGCGGGCACGTGAGATGGCTCTGATGCCGAGTACTCCAGATCTTGACCGAGGCACTCTTGAACGAAAATGAATTGATCCGTGCACGTTTACTTCTTATGCTTCGCTGTATGTCCATCTATGTTTGTTGTGCTGAGTTGCAAACTATTATGAGAATGTAGCTGGTTAGTTCTATCCACGTGTTGAAATCGCGAGTGTACTAAGCGAACTCTTCCATCTTGAATATTGAGTGCATACTGCAAGAGCACTGAGCTGCTGCTCTAGTCACCGTATGCGCGTTCATTTGGAGTATGCTGTGTTACTGATTGGTTCATCGGTTGTATGTCTATTTTGAATACGTTGAGTTGCTGATGTGCTCGCCGTATTGTGTTCATACTGATGTGCTGAGTTGCAGATTATGTCTATGTGGAAATGTATCGTTGATGCCAAATACTTGCTGACCATTTCCTCTTTCATTTTGTTCTGTTCTAGTTTATTGCGTTCCTGTCATTACTGTAGTTAACTACTTCATCGGAGCCTCCAGTGTCGTGACTGAGGAATTCAGAGTTGGAAGAACCCAGTATAAGGAGACCATTCGTCAAATGCTTTTAGACTTTGTTTGTCTCGCGAAAAATGAATGATTCGCAAAATATTTTCCTAAAAATATTAGTTTATATCTCATCAAATAGTTAGTCAATAAAAAAATTTATGTTTGAATAGTTTCACGCTTAATATGAGATTCGTAGATCCCGTGATCAAATCACTAAGGCTTTCTACTCAAATTAGCACCTGTTAGGGTGGACTGAACAAATAAAAAACAGAAGTACCTTCTTACCATTGTAATGAGAAATATAACATGCAATAATTTACTTTTATATTGTCCACTGCACACTATTAACACCTAATTTTTGTCGATTCAATAATTCACTTTTTGCTTAATTTTTGAAAGATTATCGCTAATTAGAAATTATAAGTTTCTTTTACTTTCTTAAATAAACTTCCAAATTAAAATTATTTAAAAAATGAACCGAAAAATAAACACCAATAAAGATGAAAAGAGGCAATTTAGATCGGGCATAAAAGGCCTCGCCCACTCCTTCGGTTCGCGCGGGTCTTGCCGACGCCAACCCCATCTTTTTCCAGGGCTGCCGTCCCATTTCTTTTCTCCCTTGGCCCATCACACCTTAGCCCGCGTGAAAAGCCTTTCCCCTTTCTAATCCCGCGCGGTCAACTTGTCAATCTTCTTTCTCGTTTTTTGTCGTTGTTTTGTTTGGACTCCTTGTGTCAAAGTAGCTGACTGCTGACCTGTTTGATCCCAAAATTTTAGTAGATTCCTCCCCCTCCCCGCTTGTCTATTTCTGATGTATTATTCAGCCTTGGTTTTGTTTTTCGTGTGTTTCGATTCCATAGTCCTTGTTGTTGACCGAACGAGCCGAGTACTAAGTTTTTCGTCACAGTTCATGTTTATTTTTTTCTTTTCTTTTTGTGTCTGTCAGTATGTGCTTTTCGTTCTTCATTCACCGCAGACCGAGACCCACGATCATTCGAACCCAAAATCTCGCTGTTCCTTTCTCGCGTGTTATGTATTCGTCTTAATGTTTACCCAAATTTCCGATTTAGCTACGGTTTTTTTTTTGTTTTGTTTTGTTTTGTCTGGTTCGTGGTTTGTGTTGCTATTTCCGCTTCGATCTTAGGCGTTAGTGTCATAGCGTGAGCGTTGGAGTCGATTTCCGGCATTGGAGTCGCTGGTGAGGGCTTCGGACGACGGCGTGGAGTGAAGCAGAGGCGTTGGAGTTGGCCAGAACAAACGCCGTGAAGATCTGTGCTCGCGTAAGAGGAGCCGGGCTGAGTTTGGCTTTGGGCTGAACCAGGACTTTCCGTGCGTGGGGAGCTAGAGGGGTTGTCTCGTAAGTTTTGGGTCGTCTCGTGCGTGAGTGGGGGTGAGTGATGGGCTTCTAAACTAATGTTAGTGCGGGCCGAGCAGTTTTTAACCGAGTCCTGGGAGAGGCCGAAGAGTGGAAAGTAAAAAAAACAAAAATGGACTGGACTGGGCCAGCCGTGAGCCCGATCCAATTTTCTTTCAAAAAAACACAAACAAAACAAAGGCAACAACGCTATTATATTATAAAAACAATAAAAAAGAAAGTAAAAAAAAGTCATTCTCCTCCGTTTCCCAAGCAAGCAACCTGACCCTTTTTCTTTTTATTATATTATTAGAATATTTTAATTAAAAAATGTTTTTTATATTAATAATTTTTTAAAATAATATGTATTTTGTAAAATAATTTCCAAAAAAAATCAAAAAGTGAAAGTTTGAACCAATTGCTAGTTTTGCTAAAAACAAATTCAATTTCCAGCTTTAGATTTGTGATTTTGTTAATTAGTTAACATCAATTTTCAAGAAAAATCAATCAAAGAGCCGACATAGTTGGACCATTGTGGGCTTTCACCCTTTAGCCATTGCATGTTCAGTTTGGTTTTGTATGTTGATATCCAGATGTATGATTAGGTTCGCCATGATTGGATGTTTATTCTAGAATCGAATGCTAATGTTAGATTATTTAAATCTATGCTATTAGAGTTTTCACATGGTAATAATAGTTGTAACTATAGTATGCTTAAGTTAGGTGGCGGTAGACCGATGTCCATTCCGGTCTTGCTCTTTGTAAGGGTTTATCTTATACGCACTAAAATTAGGCTAGTTTAGGTGAATGATTAGACTCATACAAGCTTAGTCTAATCAAATCTATTTAGACTTAGTATTACTCTTGTTAATGAATGATTGATATATAGTCTAGTATAAATCACATTTGAAACAACTTACTAGATTTAAGTCCACAATTAGTCTTAAGTAATTAGCTTCCGAGGGATCATGTCTCGAGGCTTATAACAAAGCCATGTATTTCTAAATACTCGACGAGTTGCGGGTTTTACTTTTCTAGTCTTTAGGTAATTGTATTTAAATTACTTGTTTGTTTATTCATAATCTCGTATTACAATATGTTGATTTGTTTATTTCCCGCATCGTTTTTTCATTAAATTGCGTGTTAATTTCTTTTCTAGATTAAGTTAGCCTTAGTTTAGAATTGCATGAAAATGACCTTATAAAAATCATTGCATGAACACTTAGTGAATTGGAATGACCTTTAGGGCTTTAAAAGAAAAGCAAGAACGCTTGACCAACTTAGATTAAACAACTATTTAGTTAGGTACCGAAAGGGCACTAATAGAATTGTTAACGTAAACAAGTCCCCGAGCTTAGAATCTCTAGTTACGTAGGGATCGAGACGACACTCCTACATCTCGATCGGTTTCTAGTCGACCCCAACAGGCTAGTGGCGACTCCTAGAAATATTTTAGGTTGTGAAATAACTATTTAAAATCAAAATGCCATAATGTCACGCGAGGTATGGACTTGGAAGAGTCCAAGCTTGAAATTGAGGAATCGAGAGCGAATACCTCTAAATCTACCTTAATACATTTCCCCTTCATCGGAAGAGGTTCGGGTAGGTCGCGACACACACTATATACTGCACTCCTCAACACCTGTGCTCAAGGCTCCGGTGCACAAACACTTGTCTAGCGAGACTAGGTTTGCTTGAGACCCCAATTGCCCCCTCTAGTGTCGAAGCCCTCGGCTCAACCTCATGACCTAGACCCGAACCAGGGTGCTAGGGAGCCGAGCATAGGCATTGAGTTTTTTAGCTCAGTTTTGAAGGACACAAGAACGGTGCCCATGCTCGTGCACTGTAGTTGGAGATCCGAGCTTAAAACCATGGTGCTTGTGCTAGGTTCTTTAGGGCCTATTTAGCAACTTGCCAATTTTGTTGTTCTTTTGTTCTTTGAAATGGAAAAAAATAAAAATTCATTTGAAAACATCAGTTAATTTTTTTTCCTTTTCGAGAAGAAAAAAGTTACTAGGATTAAATTAAAAAGAAAGAAGTAAAAATTCATTTTTGCTCTTGAAAATAATTTATTTGCTCTTTTTATTTCTCAAATTTCCTTTTCTTCTTCATCCTTTGGTCAAAGGTTGGTCAACGAGTAGTCATAGACTTGGGCTAGTGGGGGCCCATGGCACCTAAGCCTGGTCAAGCCTTTTCGATGGGTGGAGAAGGCTAAACTTCTCTAAATCTAGGTGAGCCTCGCCCAACCACAAAGAGGTCAAGCCTCACCTTGTTGCTTTGAGGTCGGCCTTGCTAACAGCTAGGCAAGGCTCGACCATGCTAGATTTGGGCAAGGTCGACTCCCTCCTAGCTGCTGTCTAGCCGAGCCTCACGGGGCCAACAAAGCTTGCTTGGTGCTAGCTCCCGCTAGCTTGAGTCTTCAGTCAGTCTCTGGCCATTGTTGCTGCGAGGTCGACCTTGCTAAACTTTACCTTGTTACTACAAGGTCAGCCTTGCTGCGAGGTCAAGCCTCATCGATGGGTGGAGAAGGCTAAACTTCTCTAAATCTAGGTGAGCCTCGCCCAACCACAAAGAGGTCAAGCCTCACCTTGTTGCTGCGAGGTCCGCCTTGCTAACATCTAGGCAAGGCTCGACCTCACTAGATTTGGGCAAGGTCGACTCTCTTCTAGTTGCTGTCTTGCCGAGCCTCATGGGGCCAACAAAGCTTGCTTGGTGCTAGCTCTCGCTAGCTTGAGTCTTTAGTCAGTTGTTGGCCATTGTTGCTGCGAGGTCAACCTTGCTAAACTTCACCTTGTTGCTGCGAGGTCGGCCTTGCTGCGAGGTCAAGCCTCATCGATGGGTGGAGAAGGCTATACTTCTCTAAATCTAGTTGAGCCTTGCCTAACCACAAAGAGGTCAAGCCTCACCTTGTTGCTGCGAGGTCGGCCTTGCTAACATCTAGGCAAGGCTCGACCTCGCTAGATTTGGGCAAGGTCGACTCTCTCCTAGCTGCTGTCTAGCCGAGCTTCACGGGGCCAACAAAGCTTGCTCGGTGCTAGCTCTCACTAGCTTGAGTCTTCAGTCAGTCTCTGGCCATTGTTGCTGTGAGGTCGGCCTTGCTAAACTTCACCTTGTTGCTGCGAGGTTGGCCTTGCTGTGAGGTCAAGCCTCATCGATGGGTGGAGAAGGCTAAACTTCTTTAAATCTAGATGAGCCTCGCCCAACCACAAAGAGGTCAAGCCTCACCTTGTTACTGCGAGGTCGGCCTTGCTAACATTTAGGCAAGGCTCGACCTCACTAGATTTGGGCAAGGTTGACTCTCTCCTAGCTACTGTCTAGCCGAGCCTCACGGGACCAACAAAGCTTGCTTGGTGCTAGCTCTCGCTAGCTTGAGTCTTTAGTCAGTTGCTGGCCATTGTTGTTGCGGGGTCGGCCTTGCTAAACTTCACCTTGTTGCTGCGAGGTCGGCCTTATTGCGAGGTCAAGCCTCATCGATGGGTGGAGAAGGCTAAACTTCTCTAAATCTAGGTGACCCTTGCCCAACCACAAAGAGGTCAAGCCTCACCTTGTTGCTGCGAGGTTAGCCTTGCTAACAGCTAGGCAAGGCTCGACCTCGCTAGATTTGGGCAAGGTCGACTCTCTCCTAGCTGTTGTCTAGCCGAGACTCACGGGGCCAACACAGCTTGCTAGTGCGAGCTCTCGCTAGCTTGAGTCTTTAGTCAGTCACTAGCCATTGTTGCTGCGAGGTCGGCCTTGCTAAACTTCACGTTGTTGCTGCGAGGTCGGCCTTGCTGCGAGGTTAAGCTTCATCGATGGGTGGATAAGGCTAAACTTCTCTAAATTTAGGTGAGCCTCGCCCAACCACAAAGAGGTCAAGCCTCACCTTGTTGCTGCGAGGTCGGCCTTGCTAACAACTAGGCAAGGCTCGACCTTGCTAGATTTGGGCAAGGTCGACTCTCTCCTAGCTGTTGTCTAGCCAAGCCTCACGGGGCCAACAAAGCTTGCTCGGTGCTAGCTCTCGCTAGCTTGAGTCTTTAGTCAGTCGCTAGCCATTGTTGAGGTTTAGCAATCGGATAGAGGAGGAAGGAAAAAAAAAAGAAGTTAAAAAAATAAAATCAAATTAGAAAAACATCAAAAAATTAGGAATGCATCAAAAGCACCTCTGTTCTTTTTTTTTTAATTTCAGAAATAGGATTTATCAAACATATTCATTTGCAAGTCTCTTGGGCCGGATGGTTTCATAGTTGAGTTTTTTTAAAAATTCGTAGGATATAGTTGGAGAATCGGTGGTCTCTGCTATCTTGGACTTTCTTCAATTAGGAAATTTGCTCAGACAATTGAATACCACGATAATCACCTTGGTGCCTAAGGTACCCAATGCTTCTTCGATCGATGACTATAGACCCATCTCTTGCTGTAACACGATTTATAAGTGCATTACCAAGTTGCTATCCAACATAATCGCGGTTGTTCTCCCCTCACTAATTAGCCCATCCCAAACTGCTTTTGTTAAAGGAAGAAACATCAGTGATAATATCTTCTTGGCTCAAGAGCTCTTTTGTGGCTTGCACCATGAAACTTACACACTAAAGTGTGCAATGAAAGTTGATTTCAGGAAAGCGTGCGATATTGTGGGTTGGAATTTCCTTGAAAATACTTTATATGCTTTTGGATTCCCCGGTCATTTTATTAATTTGATAATGACCTGTGTCCGAACACCGAAATTCTCGATTTCCATCAATGGCGAACTTCAGGGTTTCTTTTCGAGCTCGAGAGGACTAAGACAAGGTGATCCTATTTCCCCCTACCTCTTTACGTTGGTTATGGAAGTCTTTTCGGGCATTATTTTTAACTATACAAGCAGCCCTGCCTTCGGTTGTTATTGGAGATGTAGGCCCATGGGGATGACACATCTCTTTTTTGACGTATTGTTGTTTTGCCAAACAAATATTGATTCTGTAGCTATTTTGAAATCTGCGATTGCCAAATTCTCACTTTGGTCTGGTCTTGTGCCGAACACAAACAAGAGTGAAGTCCCCCTTTCCGGCGGCTCGAACGAACTTCAGAACTCAATTGCTGGATTGCTATAATTTAGAATTGGCTCTCTCCCCTTTAGATATTTGGGAGTTCCTATTGTGGCGGCAAGGTTGGGTAGAGCGGATTGTATTTCTCTAGTTAACTCTATTACCAGGAGAGCACAGTCATGGACAAAGAGATTCCTATCATTTGCTGGTAGGGTGCAACTTATAAGGTCTGTCCTTTACTCCATTCAAGTCTTCTGGTCCAATGTCTTTATCCTGCCTATTTTTGTGTTGGATAAAATTGAGCAGATCCTCAGGCAATTTTTATGGAAAGGACCTGAACTAGGTACAGGTAGTGTCAAAGTTTCATGGAGCAATGTATGCCTCCCTAAAAAAGAAAGGGGGCTGGGTATTAGGAGACTAAAGGAGAGTAATAAAGCTGCTATGCTCAAGCATGTTTGGGCTCTTTTCTCTTACAAGGAGTCCTTATGGTGTATATGGGTACATTCGAATTTCTTTAAGAAGCAAAGTCTATGGGTGGCTCATAAACCAATCATATGTTCATGGTCTTGGAAGAAAATTATTGATCTTGGCAAAGAATACAGGCATATGTTCCAATGGAAGGTTGGAAATGGTTGCTCAATCTCCCTATGGTTTGATCATTGGCATTTGAGGGGGCCTCTGAACCTACTGTTTACTAATCGTCAAATCTATCAATCATGATACTCGAGAAAAGCCAAATTGGTTGATATCTTGATGAAAAGTGATACTCCTTCGGTCCTAGCTGACTCACTAGCCCCTTGGGAAGTATTCCCCGTGTTTTCGGCATCTCTGGATCGCCTTAAGTGGATGGACGACTCCTCGGGTAGATTTTCTACAGTCTCGGCCTAGAACCATATTAGACAACGGAACCAAGTGATGCCTTGGCATTCCTTCATTTGGGACAAAGCTATAACCCCGCAACACCAGTTTCATTTGTGGCTCATGACACGCAAAAGATTGCCTACACAGGTTCTTCTTCTTTATTGTGGCAGAATTTCTGAGGCTTCTTGTGTCTTTTGTAAGAGTAGGCCTGATTCTGTTGATCATTTATACTTCGGGTGTCGAGTTACCTCACGTCTTGCGTCTTTTTGGGCTGTTAACTCTCACATTTGTTAGAGAGATGGTCCCTGGGCAGACACATTTCATTGGGCGACAAAACACTTTTCCGAATAGCAATTTTCTCAGTGCATTGCGAGGTTTGCCTTGGGAGCCTTGTGCCATATTATTTGGAAGACCTGTGCATAATAATGATCTTTTTATGCTTGCGTTGAAGACTAAACTAACTAACCAGACTAAACTAACCAAGATGGTTAGGGATAAGGCTATGACTTTCCTTCATGTTGCAGACATTCCTAAGAACCGTCGGGTCCAACAAAGTTGGGGCATTAATGCCTCTATTTTCTTGTAATCCTTTTATTGCTCGGTCCTTGTTGTATTGCTTGTGTTAGAGGACGATCTATCGATGATTTTGAAGATGACAAAACTCTATGACAAAAGGACAAAACTCTGTAATTTGACTTGGAGTCAAGTGTTTAGTTGCGGCCAGATTTTTATCATCTGAAGAGTTGGCAGATCTTGTATCATCTGGAAGTGGCCAGATCTTTATCATTTTGAGAGATGTCAGACTTGTATAATCTGAAGGTATTCATATCTTTAACATCTGAAGGTGTTCAGAGCTTCAAGATCTAAAGGTAGTCAGATCTTTAAGATCTGAAGGTATCATACACGTATCGTCTAGAAGACAGATTTGGTAAAATCTGGGAAGTTAAAATTATGACGACTGTTTGAGTAAGATGATATTCTTACGACTCTGATACTCGTGGATTTCAGACAACATATATGTGGATCGACAAGATTTATTATTCTCAAGAATATGAAGTTTATTATTGAAATATTGGATTATTTGAAGATCGGGTAAATGTGGCAAGTATTCACTTATGGAAATCAAGATCCTGATTGTATGGGCGACCAGGATCGATGGACTCTTAACACCATCTGAAGATTGCTTGATATACTCATGATTTTGTCTAACGGGTTGATTGGAAGAGTTCCTTTGAAAAGTGCCAACGGTCGTATTGGCATGAAGGAGTATTTAAGGGAGACATTTTAAGCTATTCAAAAGACGAGAAGCTAACGAGAGTTTAATTCCAAAGTTTAAAGCTGCTCATTTATTGTGCACTTATATTGCAAACAAAAGAGTATTACATATACTTGCTGTGAGAGCATAAGACTCTATGAATCCTTAGAACTGATTTGTAACTCTTTTGATTCATAGTGGAATCCAGCCGATAGGCTGTCAGCCCGAGAGAGTGGACGTAAGCTTGAGCTAAGCCGAACCACTATAATTATTGTGTCTTGATCTTCTCTTTTAACTCTCTGTTTGTGTTCATTGTTCTTCGTTTATCACTCACATATCACGCTTCACACGCTGTCAATTTCTTATTTCCGCAAAAGATTTTAAAATAACCTATTCACCCCCTCTTGATGATCGCACTAGATCTTTCAGCTTGTATTTCTCTCTTTTTCCTGTGAGAACCATGGTACTCTTTCACTTGGTACGCTTTTGCAATACTAAGTGAAAGCCTCTTGTGGTACCAAATTTCTCTTTTTTGTATAGCTGGCTTCAAAAATTAATATAGTACTTTACCAAAAAAAATGTATTCATTTGCAGAGAAACTCGTATGGGAAACATAATATGAAAAAATTATTTTAATAAAGATCATAAGAGTTGTCAAATGGACCCTTCATTACCCATATGTAAGTCTGACACTCGAATAATTTTTCTTATTCCAAAAAAATAAAAATCAAATGGGATCTTGTTTATCAAACGGTGGAAAATATTTTTTAATTCATTATCAAGTTTCAATTGAACACTAGAAATATAGTCATATTCTAGAAAAATGGCATCCCATAAATTATTTTCCAGAAATTTCACATTTTCCTCGAAACAAATTAGAAAACAACAATACTTTCTGGTATTCTACCGAAATCTGAAAATAAAATAGAAAATATTTTCCACCATTTGGTATGAAAAAGCTGATTTTTATTTTATGTTAACTAAAAATAGTTTTAAATTTTAAAATTTAGTTCATTTTTATTTTTATGAATATGATTTTAATTATTTTTTATTTTATTTTCTCTGATTTTTTTTATCTTTTTTTATTACTCCTTTTCTTTTTCCTTCTTTCTTGGTCAATTGCCGACCACGGCAACTAACCACAAGGGAGCTTGAAGCTAGCTAGACTGGCAAGGCTTGGACCTCGCCTGGGTGAGCTCAAGGCTCATGAGAGCAATAACTCTGTGGCCTCGCTCATGGCTAATGGTTGATTGAGGAAGAAGGAAACAAAAAGAGAAAAAAGAAAATAAAATTTAAAAGTTTTAAGAGGTCCATTTTTTTAAAAAGAAAAGAAAAAAATCAAAATAATAAATAATAAAAAGGATTGTACAAAGAAGAATGCTTGATTTGGATACAAGAAAGAGAATGTAAAATGTTTTCAGCCTTTCACATGAAGCGGAAACATTTCCCCTACTTTGAAACTGTTTTTTCCAATTGACAGAAATATTTTTTTACTAGATTATTTTCTATGAAAGGAATGCCCAATAATCCAAAAAAATGTTTTCTTAGGAGTTATTTTTTGTGAAACGAACAATGCCTTAATAAAGAAAGAACCATATACACAGGTTCAGAGATTGAATTATGTTCTCGAGGGGTTAGTACAATTGGCTTGATAGTTGTCAAACATGATTCTTTTAAATAATACTGAAAAAATATCCATGCACATGCTGAATAACTTATCGAGTCATGATGCTATTAAGTACAATAGAGAAGGAGAATGTGATAAGGAGAGGGACCCGTTCTTGGAGATGAAGAGGAGGGGGTCAGGGAAAGAGGCCAGGTATGGAAGCTACTTGAGATTGAGGGTGACGGTGTATTGATTGAAGCACATAAACTTGCGCCTCACGATAAGCGCACTTGAAACTAATGTTGTGGAGGATGATTTTGAGCTTGATTTTGGGAGATTTGCTGACGGAGAGATTTTAGAGTTTTTGTCTTCTCTCTCCGCTGAAAGAGAGAGTGCTGTGGATTCGATTGCTAAGAGAGATGTTTCAGATCAGTGAGATACCATTAGGTCTTGAACCATGATCAGAATCAAGAGGGACCGGAGAGAAAGCGAGCAAAGAAGAAGGCCCTAAATTTTCTAAAAGTATGTTATGTTTAATTGAAAGGAGTAATCATGCCCATGGGCCCAAGAAAATATAGCAATGAGCTGTATTTGGTGGCCACACATTGCTTTTGCATTTTCGGTTTAGGGAAGTAAAATTTCTTGTATCTTGTAGATTGGGAAATCTTACTTTTAATCCCTATGCTTTGTTTGGTTATAATTCTACTCCTTCTGCTGTTTTTTGGTGACAACTTAGTCTTTTTGTCAAAATTACGGGGACAAAAAGTGTAATTTGCCCAAATAATTCTAGAGAAAGTTTTTCTTCTAAAAAAGAATGATTTAATTGGACTTTGCAAATTATTTAGAAGTCATTTTAATTTCATTGGCTGCACCATTATTTAGGAGAGATGTTAGAGTATGACGCGTGATTTCAAGTATCTGGAACTTAGGTTAAGAGAAAAATTATAATTACATGAGTGATAGCTTGATCGAACCAACATTTCCACCACTTAAGTCGACTCATGAATCATTATGTCACGCCTCGATCTCGAGCACGCGGCAGACTCCGATTTTTCTTTTCTATTCTGGCCAATTTAATTTGTGACGTCTCTGGTGAGTCGCTGGCTCTCTTAGTAATCCGAGCATGCAATAGAAGCGAGGTAAATGAATATAAATTTACAACCCTCCACAATAATATTACATCTGTCTCCAAATGAATCAGTATATAATTTACAGAACACTCGCTTCTCTTAATTTCTTCCTATCTAAGCTTCAATCCATATCTGGCTCCATCGATCAGTTCCACTTTCATCAACTCTCCATCCATTGGCTTCTTCGCGTACGCCTCCTCTTTCGGGTCTTTGATTTAATTCCTGAAATGGGGTTTAGGGTGTGAAAGATCTAGTGCGATCACCTAGAGGGAGGTGAATAGGTGATTTTAAAATCTTTTACGGAAGTAAGAAATTCACAGCGTGTGAAGCGTGATATGTGAGTGATAAACGAAGAACAATGAACACAAATAAAGAGTTAAGAGATAAGATCAAGACACAAGAATTATAGTGGTTTGGCTTAACTTAAGCTTATGTCCACTCTCTCGGGCTGATAGCCTATCGGCTGGATTCCACTATGAATCAAAAGAGTTACAAATCAGTTCTAAGACTTCACAGAGTCTTATACTCTTACAGTAAGTATATGTAACACTCTTTTGTTTACAATGTAAGTGCACAGTAAATGAGCAGCTCTAAACTTTGGCATTAAACTCTCGTCAGCTTCTCGTCTATAGAACAGCTTGAAATATCTCCCTTAAATACTCCTTCATGCCAATACGACCGTTGGCACTTTCCAAAGGAATTCTTCCAATCAACCCGTTGGCAGAATCAGGAGTATATCAAACAATCTTCAGATAGTGTTAAGACTCCGTCAATCCCAGTCGCCCATACAATCAGGATCTTGGTTTCTATAAGTGAATACTTGCCACATTTACCCGATCTTCAGAGAATCCAATATGCCAATAATAAACTTCACATTCTTGAGAATAATCAATCTTGTTGATCCACATATATGCTATCTGAAATCCACGAGTATTAGAGTCGTAAGAATATCCTCTTACTCAACAGTCGTCATAATTCCGACTTCCCAGATTTTACCAAATTCGTCTTCCAGACGATACGTGTTTGATATCTTCAGATCTTAAATATCTGACTACCTTCAGATTATACAAGTCTGGCATCTCTCCAGATAATAAAGATCTGGCCACTTCCAGATGATACAATATCTGCCAACTCTCCAGATGATAAAGATCTGACTGCGACTAAACACTTGACTCCAAGTCAAATCACAGAATTTTGTCCTTTTGTCATAGAGTTTTGTCATCTTTAAAATTATCGATAGATCTTCCTCTAATAGGGTGGTTGAATAAGATATGGAGATATTTTAGTGAGCCAACCCCCTAACCTAAAATTAGGTCTATCCTTGCCCTAAGGTCCCTATTCGCAACTCACATGTCCTTTATCACCTAAAACCTCGCTCGCCCTTCAACTTACTCTCCTCGAATCTCTCTCTCTTTCACACTTATCTATTCATGAGTCTAATGGACCCTAGCCGCTACTAGGCACTAAGCCCCATCCTCTTACCAATCAAGATCTAGTGCAATAATTAAATAAATAAATTTCGCTTGTAACAATAAATAAACGCTTCATTAAATAAATAAATTGCATAATTAACTCAACAATTAAATAAATTGCGCAATCAATAATTCCAGGCCGTTCACGACTAGTCTAAGACCCTAACTAGCCTTCCTGTTCCATCCCCACATCGCAGCTCAACTTCCAATAAGTTTGGCTCCATCAATCTCCCATTAGACTCCTTCGACTTCCAATTTATAACTCGGCTCAATGGCCTTGCATCCGGTTAATCTCGGGCCCAATGGCCTTGCATCCAATCCATCCATAAAAACCACATAATTGCTTTAATCATTCTACTAAAGCAATAAACATCCCTAATTGTGTTTTAGGGGGTCTGCTCACCTCAAATTTGCAAGATTTACACGATTGACGTTGACGCAATTTCCAAAACTTCAGTCGTGCTTAGGCTTGATGCGGGCCTTCAATCTTCAATTCGACACCACATATGGAATGGTTCAGCTTTAGGATAGCTTCGGGATGGCTCCAGCAAGCTCCGACGAACTTCTGGCGAGGCTCTGGCGAGTTTCCCCGGGTGGTCCTTGGCCATGGGGAGGTGACCAAGGCTTGTATGAGAGGCGGTAATGTGAATGGAGGGCTTAGATAGCTCCGGCGAAGCCCAAATAGCCCACCCAAACCACAAACAATGCTAGTCGGGGCCGTTTTCCGGCAATTAGAGGGTGGCTCGAGGCTCGATGGCGGCCAGGGATGTTCCTTGGTGGTCTTGGGAGGTTGAGAGACTCATGGATGTTCACGAAATGGCTCCAAACAACCTCGAAGGCGCGCGACCAGCAATACCTTGAAATTGGGTCCGGCCAGCACTAGTCGGTTCGCGGTCAAATTCGAGCAAATGATGCAAAATTGATGACGGAGACCCATTGGGCTTTGAAGAGGACTCTCCCACGAGTCCAATGGTGGTGGTGGCATCGCTTGAGGTAGCCGGAGGAGCGAGTAATCGCTCGGCAAAGACGCCGGTCGTGGCTAGGGCTTCTAGCAAGGGGAACTCTAGCTTCGGGGCTCGATTCTTCCAATCGGCTTTACACCAATGGCCAAGACCGGTGCCGTTATGTTCGTGGGACTTCCAGCTATCGATTGGAGGTGGTGGTGAGAGGTGGGTCTTGCTGGAGGAAGCACGGTGGCCAGACAAAGCTCCGGCGAGAGCTTTAGGGCAAACCGAGGCTTTGAGGGGCAAATCAACGAATTCCAGACCAAATCAATCCCAACCAAAGACTAAATTAGGGTAAAGGAATACCCAAGAACTCAATGGAAGTAATGGCATGACCTCTAGATCGAAGGATTTGAAGAACTTATGATCTGAAGCTACCGGCCAAATCTGGAAAAACAGAGGAGAAGCAGCTCCGTGGGGCCATCTTTCGGGGGCCACCAGCTGAGATCCAAGAAGAATTATGAGGTGAAGTTGGTTGAAAATGAAATCCGGTGTTTCAATGGTTCCAACGCCACCAACGGTGCATCAAACGGAGGTCGGAGGAGGAAGATATGGCATCGCAAAGATGGCCACCCTCTTTGTTTGCAAAACAGAAGGAGCCCGATAATGAGAGAGGAAAGAAGCTCGGCAACGGTGGGTGGTGGGAAGCCATTGGCCGGGATGCACGCTGATGATGTGTGGGAGGTGGCTGGCAGCCTTTGCTGGCTACTGGCCGGAGATTGGTCGTCGATGGGGCCCGTTTCATGCAACGCACGCCACGTGCTCACTAAAACACAAAAGAAAAGAGTGAAACTTGGGGA